>CM069135.1:119198654-119312707 GCA_035221665.1 Okamejei kenojei | reverse complement strand
GAGTGGTATGTGTGGTGGGAGAGAAAAGAAGGACTTAGAATCTCAGTGACTTGATGGGCCATTCACCAGAGGCCACTTGTGTTTGTCTACTCTTGGTCTCAAACCTAATGGCCACCAACATTAATGTAAGAGCGCGAGATATTGCAGGGGGAAAAAGGAATAAAGTTTGGTGGGAAAAGTATGTGGATGCAGCTAGGTCCATACACAGACAGACTCCCCACCATCGACTCCATCTACAGTTCACGCTGGCCTCGGGGAAAGCAGTACGACCATTTTCAAAAGACTTGTTACACCAGGTCATTCCATTTCTCCCTGCTCCCGTCAGGCAGAAGGATACAGAAGCTTGAAATACACACAACCACTCAGACTACTGAAAAGTGCTTTCACAAGTTGATTCGGTCCTTCTGACTACTGAACAAGCTTTCACAAGTTAGGGGTAGTCGATTTTCCAACCTACTTTATTATGGAAATGCTGGGACTTTTTCCTATGAAACAGTGCCGCGGAAAAAAAAAAAAAACCATATTCTGCCATATGAGTCTGAGAAAAAAAAGAAAAAAACACTCTTCACTTCACTTTTCCTGTCATTACGTGTGAATGGCTTGATGTACCATTGAGAGAAATAGATCGGGAGTCGATGCAACAGGAGTCTCTGGTGCCCAGTGTGGGCGAATCGAGGACCAGAGGATATAAAGTTCACCATGTGAAGGGGGAAGCGAAAAAAAGAAAGGAAAAGATTTAATAAGAATCTAGGGGGTAAGGTAACTTTTCACCCAAATGGTGGTGGGGTGTTTGGAAAACAAGCTTGCCAGAGGATGTTAGTTGAGGATGGGACCTATCCCAACATTTAAGAAACAGTAGAAAGGACATGGATTAATAGGACAGGTTTGGAGGGATATGTGCAAACGCGGGACAGGTGGGGACTCTGTGTAAGGACTAGTGTAGCTGGGACACGTTGCCCGTGTGGGAAAGTTGGGTCCGAACCGAAAAAAGGTTTCTACGACCTCTATGACTCCATTGAGAAGGATATGAAGTGTCTGTTAGGCCAACCTTGGACCCATTGTTACTTTGATTACAGCTAGGTGAGCATATTGTGTACCGTCTAGACGTCAAACTTAGCAACCGAACAAACTTCCTGTACATTGGACAGTTGCTGTGCTAAGAAGCAGAGTTTTGAGCAAAAAGCATTTGGGCCTACGAATGTGAACAAGCCTTTGGCTTGGGAAAGTGAATATCTGTCACTAGCAGGTCGTTACGCTCGTGAGACTTACCTCCAATGGTCACACATCATTTTAACTCCCTACCCCCCCCACCCTGCTTCTCCTTCACAGTCAATCGAAGAAGCCAACTGGTTGACATTACCAGGGAAAAGATCCCCAAGCCGGGCGATGGTTTTGATGCTGTGATTTGTTTGGGAAATTCATTCGCTCATTTTGCCGGACTTTTTTTTTTTAATTTAACTTTAAAGGTAAAATTCCCTCTGCCCTCTTTTTTTTTTTTTTTTTTTTTTTGTTTTTTTTTTTTTTGCATTTTTTGCAAAAATGAAAAAAATGCAGTTGGAAACCATACCCCCCCCCCCACTCGCCCCAAGGGTGAAATATCAAAAGACTAGAGAGCCTACCTTTAATGCGAAAGAGAGTGTCAATTTTAAAGGAGATGTGCAAAGCCAATTTTTTTTTTAACAGGTGGTGGCGGTACCTGGAACTGCTCGGGTGGGTGGTGGTGGGGGTGGAGGCAGATACGAGGAGTAGTGTTGAAGATGCTTTTAGATGGGTATGTAGATGCCAGTATTTGGATGGGATATAGTCACGTGCAGGCAGAGATTGAATCAGCTTTTAAAAAAGACACAAAGTGCTGGAGTAACTCAGCAGGTCAGGCAGCACCCCTGGAGAACATGGATCGGTATTAGATATTAGGATAGGTATTAGGTATTAGGGACTCTATAACCTGGGGTTTTTTGTATTTTCCAGGAAGAGGGACATAAGATCTTGATTTAATCATAATCATACTTTATTAGGCAAAATATATTTTGCATCATACGAGGAATTTGATTTGCCGTTACAGTGGCAGAGAAGCAAACAGAAAACACACAAAAAAAACACATTTTAACATGGAACATCCTCCACCACAGTGACTCTCCACATTCCTCACTGTGATAGAAGGCGAAAGAAAGTTAAATCTCTCCACTTCTTTGTCCTCCAGCAGTCGGGGGCCTCTAACCTTCCATTGACGGTACGATCTCACTCCCTCCCCGTAGCCGCCGGCGGCGGGCCTCCTCGTCGGGGTGATCAAGCTCCTGCTTTGTGGGGAATTCTCAGCTCCCCGCGACTGGGCGATTCTACCCCAGGTCGGGGCTAGCCGAACGTCGTGCGGCTTTTGGAGCTTCCCGACATCGGTCTCTACCCGACACTAGCGAGCTCTCGATGTTAAAGTCTCAGGCCGGCGGTTTGAGTGAGTGTCGATCCCAAGCAAAGGGATCGCAGGCTCCGATGGTTAAGTCCACGCCCAGCGGTGGGGCTCTAAGTCAGTCCCCTTGGCCGAGGCCGCCAGGCTCCATGATGTTAGGCTGCAGAGCGAGGATATACGATTCGGAAAAACTATCACAGCACAAGGTAAGAGATTTTTTTTAAAGTTTCCCTCCCCCTCGCTCCACATAACCAAACCAGAGAACATTAACACAAACTTTTAAAACTCACTAAAGAATAACACAAAAAAGAAAAAAAAGACAGGACAGACTGTTGGGCGAGGCTGCCGCCGTGTATATAGATAGGTATTAGATATTAGTATATTTGTATA
Source organism: Okamejei kenojei (assembly GCA_035221665.1). Taxonomy (NCBI): domain Eukaryota; kingdom Metazoa; phylum Chordata; class Chondrichthyes; order Rajiformes; family Rajidae; genus Okamejei; species Okamejei kenojei. The sequence goes on along the minus strand of CM069135.1, from coordinate 119,309,913 downwards.
GGCATTTGGTATTAGACTATAACTTTTTTTTATTTTCCAGGAAGACGGACATAAGATCTTGCATTTATCTTACGTTTACTCATTTTCCAATATAATTTTTCCCATTTCAGTGAACTTGCTTTCTTTTTTGCTCATCTTATTTCCTTTACGTAACTGTATTCATGTGGTCAATACAAATGGCTTTTTAAAAGTATGTTCTGAGGAAGTCAGCCCCCCCCCCCCCGTCCCCCCCCCCCCCAAAGCAAAATGCGATGAAAAGGTGTTTAACTGTCATATAATGGGACACACTGATCTGTTCTGTAGTCAATGCCTACTATGTTCTGTTCTGTTGTGCTGAACAAAGCAAGAATTTCATTGTCCTATCAGGGACACACAGACAATAAACTCTCTTGTACTCCTGAAACTTACTTGTTTTAGGACTGGATTAGGAGAGTAGAGAAATCAAAGATGGTTGAAGTCACACCGCCACCTTTCCCTTTCTATGTTGGCAAATATATCTTTAATTCTCCAACTACAACGGTCTATGTTGATCATTTCACCACTGGTTGTGTTGATTTTCAAAATGGGGAATGAATGTGATTGTTTCTGATTAAGATTTTTATTAACATTTTAAACATCCATCCTATTCCTCGTTGGAGGTCTACAACCACCCAGAGGCAGCACGGTGCGGCAGCGGTATTAGGTATTGGGGGGTAGAGTTGCTGCCTTACAGCGCCAGGAGACCTGGGTTCAATCCTGACTATGGATTGCTGTCTGTCTGTACAGAGTTTGTACGTTTCTTCCTGTGACCTGCGTGTGGATTTCTGCAGGAAGCTACGGGTTTCCTCCCACACCCTCCACAAACATACAGGTTTGCAGGTTAATTGGCTTTGGGTAAATTGTCCCCTTGTGTGTGTAGGATAGTGTTAGTGCGCGGGATGCAGGTCAGTACAGAGTTGGTGGGCCGACCGACCCCGAAGGGTCTGTTTCTGCGCTGTATCTCTAAACTAAACTAAACTAAAGGTGACCAGAGAAGACAAGTTGGTGCGGGAAGGAAAAGAAGGGTCTCGACCCGAAACGTCACCATTCCTCTTCAGAATATGCTGCCAGTCCCATTTGAGTTACTCCGCATTTTGTGTCTATCTTCTGTGACAAGTTGGTACCGTTTTATTGCCTCTTGGACCGTTGCAGGAGACCAGAGTGATCAGAAGTTGGGCGTTACAGAACATCAGCAGCATGGTGATGTAACCGGCGGAATTTTTAATCTTTGTGACCATTCGGAACAATGACGGCCATCCTCAAGACAGGCCACGTTCCGCAGGGCAAGAAATATTTACTACAAGGTATTGTACCTCATTGAGAATGCAAGCCGTGCCAAGTGCATCTTGATGTATCTTCAAAGCTTCTCTGCATTCGTATTATTTTTTGAGGTTTCAGCAATATTTGGCACCCATACGCAAAAGAACTACAGGTGGTGGATGGTTCCTTGCAGGTGGACTCGCTGGTAGATATGGTGGTAAATAAGATGGCACATTGGCCTTCATCAGTTAGAGTATTGAGTATAGGAGTTGGGAGGTCATTGTTGCAGACTTTGGTGAGACTGCATTTAGAGTCTTGTGTTCATTTCTACGCACCTTCTTATAGGAAAGATGTTGTCAAGCTGGGAAGGGCACAGAGAAGGTAGACACCCAAAAATGCTGGAGTAACTCACCAAAGGCAATCACCTCCAGGACACAAACAACAACCGACCAGAGGACATAGGTTTAACGTGAAGGGGAAAAGATTAAACAGGAATCTGTGGGGTGACATTAACACGATTAAAAGTGTGTGGTGTGGGGTTGCGTGTGGTTGTTGAGATGGTGGTTGCGGGGTCGTTGTGGTTGGTGGGTGTATGGTTGGAGGGTGGTGGGTGTATGGAACCAAGCTGCCAGAGGAGGTAGTTGAGGCTGCGGACTCTCCAAAGTTTAAGAAACAGACAGGTACATGGATAGGGGGACAGGTTTGAAAGGGATATGTCCACCTGTTCTACGTAGAAACAAGGACCTGCAGATGCTCGAAAAATCAAAGGTAGACAAAAATGCTGGAGGAGAAACTCGGCGGGGTGGTGAGGCAGAATCCATGGAGCGAAGGAAATAGGCAACGTTTCGGGCCGAGTGCTGGCTTATAAAACTAATGGCAGGTGCGACAAGTGTAGCTGGGACATATTAGCTGGTGTGGGCAAGTTGGGCCGACTGATACACTGTATCACCCCATGACTCTATGACACTAACACTATTTCAGTTACCATTTCAGCCCATGTTATAGAAGAGAGAGTTTGTACATTCTCCCCTTGACCTGCGTGGGTTTTCTCCGAGATCTTCGGTTTCCTCCCACACTCCAAAGACGTACAGGTTGGTAGGTTAATTGGCTTGGTATCAATGTAAAAATTGTCCCTAGTGTTTGTAGGATAGCATACCTGCCAACTATTCCGATTTGGGCGGAATTCTTCCAATTTTTCCATCCCAATTCCGAATTCCGATTTTTTTCCTCAATATTCCGAAAAAAATTGGAATTCGGAATTGGGATGGAAGCGTTGGCAGAGACCATGGCGGCCGGCCGGCGGCGAGGAGACAGCGAGAGAGAGCGCACCGCGCCGGCCTGCCGCGCCGCTTATGGGGACACGCACGGGTGTACGTCAGCACGCAGCCGCATAACCCCGCCCCGCCACGGTGGCGTTCGGCGTCACTTGCCCCCCCCCCCCCCGCACTGAGGTCACTTTGTTAACGAAGAAGCTGCAGATGCTGGAGAATCGAGGGTTACACAAAATGCTGGAGAAACTCAGCGGGTGCAGCAGAAAGTCTGAAGAAGGGTCTCGACCCGAAACGTCGCCTATCTCCTTCGCTCCTTAGATGCTGCTGCACCCGCTGAGTTTCTCCAGCCTTTTGTGTAACCCCCCTGAGGTCACTTTCCCGCCCTCACTGACGTCACGTACCCCGCCCCTTACTGACGTCACTTGCCCCGCCCCTTACTGACGTCACGTGCCCCGCCCTCACTGACGTCAGACTAATAGGATTCCGATTTTTCAATCTCACAAGTTGGCAGGTATGGGATAGTGTTAATGTGCAGGGATCGCTGGTCGGCGCGGACTCAGTGGGCCGATGGACCTGTTTCCATGCTGAGTCTCTAAACTAAAGTAAATCTAAACGGAAGATAGACACAAAATTCTGGAGTAATTCAGCAGGTCAGGCAGCGTCTCCGCAGAAAAGGAATAGGTGACGTTTCAGGTCGCCACCCTTCGTCAGCCTGAGAGTCAGGAGAGAGGGAAACTAGAGGTACGGAAAGGTACAGGGTGACGATCAGAGCCGGCCACCATAGAACAGAGGACTGCCACAGCATAGGAACAGGCCCTGTGTCTTAAAAAGATAGATATGAAAATCATCTCCAAGAAAACCAAAGCCAAATTATCGTGGAAATATTACATCAGCCATAGAACATAGCACAGGACAGCAGTAGAGTCTGAGAAAGTCCTGACTCAAAGCTTCACCTATATCCACGTTCTCCAGAGATGCTGCCGTGACTGCTGAGTTTTACTCCAGCACTCTGCAACATTATTTTTGTAAACCAGCACCTGCAGTTCCTTGTTTCTTCATAGAACATTGCAGCATAGAAACAGGCCCATCGGCCCAGTATGTCTGTGTCGAACATGTTGAGAAGTTAAACTAATCTCCTTTGCCTGCACGTTTACTGACCCATATCCCTCTATTCCTGCATATTCACGTGCCTATCTAAAAGCTCTTAAACGCCATTTATCGTATCTGCCTCCCCACCACCCCTGGCAGCGCGTACCAGGCACTCAGCACACTATCTGTGCAAAAACAAATTCCCTGCACATCACCGTGGCTCAGCGGTAGAGTTGCTGCCTCACAGCGCCAGAGACCGGGTTCGATTCTGACTGTGGGTATTGGCTGAATGGAGTTTGTACGCTCTCCCTGTGACCATGTTGGTTTTTCACCTAGCGCTCCGGATTCCTCCCACGCTCCAAAGACATACAGCTTTGTAGATTAATTGGCTTTGGAAAAAACTGTAAATCGTCCATAAGGTGTGGGATAGTGCTAGTGTGCAGGGTGATCGTTAGTCGGCAAAGACTCGGTGGGCTGCAGGGCTGTTTCCACTCTGTATCACTAAACTAAACTAACTAACATCTCCCTTATGCATTGCTTTTTTAGATTTTTTTTGCTCATTAAGAAAAGGGAAAATCCAGTCCTAGATACAAATGCTTTGAAAGAAAGACTTATGGGCCAGTCCCACTTAGGTGATTTTTTGGGCGACTATAGGCAACTGCCGCAAAATTTTCAACATGTTGAAAAGTTTTTGGCGACAGATGCGACAATTCTTGCTGTCGTAGGTTGTCATGGGTGCTGTCGTAGGTTGTCGCCAGATGTTGTAGGTGAATTCCATTAAAACTAGTGTTAAAGAAGGAACTGCAGATGCTGGAAAATCGAGGGTGCACAAAATGCTGGAGAAACTCAGCGGGTGCAGCAGCATCTATGGAGCGAAGGAGATGGGTAACGTTTTGGGCCGAAACCCTTCTTCAGCCCTCCTAAAGTCCACGATCAGCTCCTTTGTTTTTTTGATATTCAGGAGGAGGCTGTTGTCCTGACACCAGAGTGCCAGATCAGCCACCTCCTCCCGGTAGGCCTTCTCATCGTTTATCGAAGATCAGGCCCACCACCACAGTGTCATCAGCAAACTTGATTATAGAATTGGAGCTGAACCTAGCCACATAGTCAATTGTGTACAGGGGGTACAGTAGGGGGCTGAGGACGCAACCCTGGGGGGATCCTGTGCTCAGGGTGAGGGACTTCGATGTATTTCCTCCCTTCTTGACCCATGCACACAGGGGGGTGTTGAGCCCCAATTCCAGCAGCTTCTCGGCAAGTCTGGTGTGGACTATCGTGTTGAAGGCTGAACTGAGTCTATGAAACAGCATCCTCACATAGCCCCTTTGGCTGTCAAGGTGAGAGAGAGCGGTGTGCAGAAACTGGGAGACCGCATCGTCCGTGGATCTGTTCGGACGGTATGCGAATTGTAGGGGTCCATGTTGCGAGGGAGGAAGGCGCAGATGTGTTTCTTGACCGGCCTCTCAAAGCCTTTCATGACTACCGAGGTGAGGGCCACCACGGACGTTATATCATTCACCTTCAATTCTGATAGTCATTCAGACAAGCTGTGGAGGCATTTTTAGTTACAGGTACAATGAGGATCTTTTGAAGCAGGCAAGTATTTGGCTTGTTATAATTAGAAATTGCCCTTAGTGTGCGCAGAATAGTGTTAGTTGTCGGGCGTGATCGCTGGTCGGCGAAGGACACGGTGGGCTGAAGGGGCCTGTTTCCGTGCTGTATCTCTAAACTAAACTAAACTAGAGCCCTATGGAACATGCTGCCAAGGGTGGTGGTGGAGGTTGATATGACAGCGGTGAATAGGAGAATATTGATAGGCGCATGGTATATGGGACGCGAGCAGCAGATGAGTTGGTCTTGGCATCATGTTCGGCCCAGACATTGTGGGCAGAAGTACTTGCTCCTGCGATGCACCGTTCTGTTCTAGCTACGTACACAATATAAAAATCTCTTACCTTTCATCGCTTTTGCATGCCAAAATTCTTCTGAAGGGCAATACGACACGATACGATAGAAAGAACTTTATGTATCCCAGGACGGAAATGATCTGACAACAGTCAATAAATACAAGATTGACGAATCTCGAAATTAAAGTTCGAGTGGAAAGGATTGGGGATGTGCAAAGATTCGTTGAGGGGGGTGGGTGGGGTGGGGAAGGATTCAGTCTCAGTCTACCCCATGACATAAGGGGGATGAGTTGTATAGTTTGATAGCCACTGGGCTAAGATGCTCTGCAGTTTGAGGAGCATCCTCCCCTCCGAGACCACCTCCCATGATCTGGATTAACCCCTAATCCCCATTTTACTGCCTTCTCCCCATAACCCTTGACACCTGTACTGATCAAGAATTTGTCTATCTCTGCCTTAAAAATATCCACTGACTTGCCTAAGCCCTCTGTGGCAATGAGTTCCACAGATTTACTACCTCTGACTAAAGGGGTCTCTCCTCACCTACTTTCTAAAAGAGCTCCCTTTAATTCTGAGGCTATGACCTCAGGTCCTAGACTCTCCACCAGTGGAAAAATCCTTTCCACATCCACTCTATCAATGCTTTTCATTATTCTGTAAGTTTCATTGAGGTCCCCCCTCAACCTTCTAAACTCCAGCGAGTACAGGCCCAGTGCTGAGTAGCCCAGTGCTGGTCTGGTCACCTCTTGATTAGTATGGGTGTCAGGGGTTATGAGTAGATGGCAGGAGAATGGGGTTAGGAGGAGAGATAGATCAGCCATGATAGAATGGTAGAGTAGATATGATGGGCGAATGGCCTAATTCTGCTCGTATCACATGACCTTATGACCCCATTACAAGAAGTAGGTAAAAGGATTTGCAAAGGTGAGTAGGAGGTTTACCAAAATGCTGCCAGAAATAGATGGTATTAGCCATAAGAGGAGATCATAAGATCGTAGAAGCAGAACTAGGCCACTCTGCCCATCCATACCGTACCCCTTAGCATCAAGAAGCTTTCATCTCTCGTTTAAAAAAACTAATGACGGCCTACACAGCCGCCTGTGGCAAACTTGAGGATGGACAAACTCAGATTGTTTTCTCGGGAAAGCCTGAGGTTGGTAGAAAGAATATAAAGTTAGGAGAGGATAGACAGTCAGAACATTTTCCCCAGCATGGAAATATCAAATACTAGAGGGCATAGCTTTAAGGTTAGAGGGGGAAAGTTTTATTAAAATGTCCGGGGAAAATTCTTTACACAAGGAGTCAAGAGGGCCAGGAACATGCTGGCAGAGGGTGGTGGTGGAAACGGGAACATTAGTGGTGTTTAAGAGGCTTTTAGGTAGGCACATGGATATGCAGGAGGTGGGCAGTGGGCGTATGAAACAAAAATGCCGGAGGAGGTAGATGAGGCATGCAAGTTTAAGAAAACACTTGGATTAAATACATGGATAGGACAAGTTTAGAGGGACAAGGGGCCAAATTGACCCATTAAGTCTAATTGCCATTCTATCATGGCTGATCTAATCTGTCCCTTCCTAACCCTATTCCCCTGACCTTCTCCCCATGGACTAGTGTAGATGGGACAAGTTGGGCCGAAGGGCCTGTTTCCACGCTGTGTGACTCAATGACACTATGGATGGAGGGATGGGGATCATGCGCTGGCAGATAAGAGTTGGCCTACGCATTCTGTTCAGCACGGACATTGTGGGCCGAATGGCCTGTTCCTGTGATGCTCCTCGCTACCCTGCGGCAAACTTTGTGTCTTCCAGAGTGACCTGACGAGTGACATCAGCACCTCCGTGCTGTATGTGAACAGCAAGCCGCACATGGTCACGTTGGACTACACTTGCATGTCCCCAATGAGGAGGGCCAGCAACCAGACGTGAGGTAGGATTGTGCAAGGGAACTGAGGCTGAAGACCCAAGAAAATAACAAGGATATTAAATCAATGTCACGATAAGAATTTGGAATCTTGTGGTTGAAAATACGAACGTATTCTCATTAAAATATGCCCACGATAGGATTTGTGGACTTCCAGGTCCGCTGTGCAACATGTTAAAATCAGCCTTCGATGGCAATGATGAGACCACAAAGTGTTGGAGTAACTCAGCGGTTCAGGCAGCATCTCGGGGGGGGAACACGGATAGGTGACGTTTTCAGGTCGGGACCCTTCTTCAGGTTTAGTTTAGTTTAGAGATACAGCGTGGAAACAGTCCGTTCGGCCCGCCAAGTCCATGTCGGCCAGCGATGACGTGTGCACGCTGGTTCTATCCTGCCCACTGGACAACTTTACACAAGCCAACTAACTTACAAATCTGCACATTAGTTTAGTTTAGTTTAGAGATACAGCGCGGAAACAGGCCCTTCGGCCCACCGAGTCTGCGCCGACCAGCGATCCACGCACACTAACATCATCCTACACCCACGAGGGACAATTTTTACATTTATACCAAGCCAATTAACCTACAAACCTGTACGTCTTTGGAGTGTGGAGAAAACCCACTTATGTCACGGGGAGAACGTACAAACTCCGTACTGACAGCACCCGTAGTCGGGATCGAACCCGGGTCTCCAGCGCTGCATCCGCTGTAAGGCAGCAACTCTACCGCTGCGCCAACGTAACCACATCTTAAAGATACAGCATGGACACAGGCGCATCAGCCCACTGAGCCCGCGTCACCCAACGATCCCCGTACACTAGCGCTATCCTACACAGTAGGGACAATCTATAATCCTACCAAAGCCAATTAACCTACAAACCTGTGTGTCTTTGGAGTGTGGGAGGAAACCAGAACACCCGGAGAAAACCCATGCGGTCACAGGGAGAATGTACAAACTCCTTACAGACAGCACCCGCAGTCAGGATCCAACCTGGGATCTCTGGCACTGTAAAGCAGGAACTACCGCTACGCCACTGTGCCACCCTGCTGCCTCAGACCGAGTCAATGTCACAATAGATTCTCCATATTTTGTTGCAAACCTTCAGTGGTTTACTGGATCCAGCTGAGGTTAAATGTCATTCATACAACTTTCCAGCATCTGCAGATCCTTGTATCCACCTGATCGCCATCTATTTCAACCCAGCAAAACCTGCAAAACTCTTGAGTGGTGTCGGGGCGTGTTTTGTTTGTTGAGTTAGAACAGGGACAGGATTAGAACCACTAGACAAATTATAACTTTATAAAAGGCAAACAACATTCAGATGGCACTGGTAGCTGATGCAATCCTGTATCAAAGGTGACACTGCACAATGTATGTGCTTCTTAAGGTATGCGTCACGGTGGCGCAGCGGTAGAGTCGCTGCCTTACAGCGCTTGCAGCGCCGGAGACCCGGGTTCGATCCTGACCAACGGCGCTGTCTGTACGGAGTTTGTACGTTCTCCCCGTGACTGCGTGGGTTTTCTCCGAGGTCTACGGTTTCCTCCCACACGCCACAGACGTACAAGTTTGTGGGTTAATCGGCTTGGTATAAATATCAATTGTCCCTAGAGTGTGTTGGATAGTGTTAGTGTGCCGGGATCGCTGGTTGGTTCAGAACCCCGAGACTGCGTGGGTTTCCTCCCACATCCCAAAGGGTTTGTAGGTTAATTGGCCGTGTGTAAATTGCCCCCTAGTGTGCAGGAAGTGGATGAGAAAGTGGGATAACATAGCATTTGTAGTGAACTAATGTATCTTTGATTAATTCTTTAATTAATCTTTGATACACACTAGGGGCAATTTTTACAGACGACCAATTAACCTGCAAACCCAGACATCGTTGGGATATGAGAAGGAAACCAGAGCACCCGGAGAAAGCCCACATGGTCACAGGAACGACGTGCAAACTCTGCACAGACAGCATCCTTGGTCAGGATCGAACCCGGGGCTCTGGCGCTGTAAGGCAGCAACTCTGCCGTCCGGACTGACCAGCGATCCCCCACACTAACACTATCCTACACATACGAGGGACAATTTACATCTATACCAAGCCAATTAACCTACAAACCTGCACATCTTTGGATGTGGGAGAAAACCGGAGCAGGTGGTCACAGGGAGAACGTGCAAACTCTATACAGACAGCACCAGTAGTCGGGATTGAGCCCGGCTGATGTGAGTCAGCAACTCTACCGCTGCGCTTCAATCATGGCCGATCTATCTCTCACTCCTAACCCCATTCTCCTGCCTTCTCCCCATAACCCCTGACACCCGCACTAATGTGCAGTTCCTTCCTACGCTGCACAGTTCTCATCTCCCACCTTCTTGTCTCCCTCAGCACCTTCCGCCTCTCCTACTACCCTCACTGCCTGGAAGGCTTCACCGAGATACTGAAGGGGGCTTTCCAGGGCAAATGTCAGCACACCCTGTACGGTGACTTCAAGCCCCACTGCCCCGGGCAAGACCCCCCTTGCTACTTCATCCACGTGGTGAAGAAGACCGGCTGAGCGGTCGCTGTGCTGTCCCACCAAGTGTGAGGAGGAGGAGGAGGAGGAGGACCCCCCAACACGGGAATCCCAGAAGGCAACGGAATACTGGACAACACCACGTGCTCACCGGGCAAGGGCAACCCAAACGACAAAGAGCACAAGGGAATAACGGATGACCACAATCTACATGGGAGGGGAGGTGTGGGCTGCAGGGGTAATTGGTGAATCAGAACATGGGCTGGTGTATGTAATTGGTTTTGAATCATGGATGGAAGGAACAAGATGACGATTCTGTAATTAGTAAAAAAAACACATTGATTGTATGTGGTTGGTGTTAGCACTATCTCAATCCTGGATTCAACTCCGACTGGTTTTAGTTTTCATTTTTTGGAGATACAATGCGGTAACAAGGCCCTTTGGCCCACCCAGTCCGCACCGACCAGCGGTCCCCATACACTAACACAATCCTACGCACACTTGGGACAATTTACACACACACCAATCCAATCAACCTACATACCTGTACATCTTTGCAGTGTGGGAGGGAACCGAAGATCTCGGAGAAAACCCACACGGTTACGGGGGGGAACGTACAAACTCCGTACAGACAGCACCCGTAGTCGGCATCGAACCCGGGGTCTCCGGCGCTGCCTGTGCTGTAAGCCAGCAACTCTCCCGCTGCGCCACCGTGGCCGCTCCAGAACCGGTGTGGGGCATTTGCAATGAGATTCAGGCAACTTCACCAGATGCAACAATCTCAGGCTGATCACAACTTCTAAGATCAGAATTAGACCGTTCGACCCATCAAGTCTACTCCCCCATTCAATCGTGGCTGGTCTATCTCCCAACTTCTATCAACCCCATTCTCCTGCCTTCGGCCCGTACTGGGTACTGTGGGTCACAATGTGGAGGGGTCAGTCAGATACACGGTTACAGGTCAATCTATCGACAGTCACCCAGTTTTGATTTACAAAAATTAATGTATTCAATTATTAACAATAATAATATTGACAAAACAAACAGCAAGAGCACACCCACCAGCACATACGGAAAATACCAATTATTCTTAATAATAAATATTAAATTACTATAACACAATGCTGATCCAGGATACAGTTAACCCCCGCACGGTGCCCAGCATTCCCGGTAATCCCCCAGGGCACTCATGGGCAGCGGGTAGTCCCTCTCTAGTACCACCCTGGCGAGGACGTAACCCCAGAAATGGGAGCCCTCTTCTGCCTGGCGTTTTGGCTCAGGAGCAACCCAACCAGGACATCTTCAGCCCTACCCTCTCCCCTACGCACAGGGTGGCCAAAGATGAGGATGGTGGGTGTAAAGTGCAGTCAGAAGGCAAGGAGCAGCCCCTTCAAATATTAGAACAGAGGCTGAAACCTCACACACTCCATATATACATTGAACACGGACTCATCCAGCCCACAAAAGTGGCACAAACAGCTGGAGTAACTCAGCGGGACAGGCAGCATCTCTGCACAGAAGGAATGGGTGATGTTATGGGTTAAGATCCTTCTTCAGACTGAGAGTCTGGGGAAAGGGGACCGAGAGATATAGACGGTGGTGCAGATAGATATAGAACAAATGAATACAAAAAAGTAACAATGATAAAGGAAACAGGCCATTGTTAGTTGTAGGTGAGGATGGAAGTCTTGGGTAGGGGAGGGGTGGAGAGAGAGGGAATGCAAGGGTTACTTGAAGTTAGAGAAATCGATATTTATACTGCTGGAGAGGAAACTGCCCAAGTGAAATATGAGATGCTGTTCCTCCAATGTGAGCTGGGCCTTCACTCTGACCATGAAGGAGGCCCAGGACTGAAAGGTCAGTGTGGGAATAGGATGGGGAATTAAAGTGTTTGGCAACCGGGAGATCAGGTGGGTCCAGGTAGGCGTCTGACGAGTCTGTGAACTGGCTCAGGAATTGGTTGCAGGGGACTCCTCGGTGTAATACCCTCCACCCTATGTCCCCGATATAAAGGGGAAGAATCCCTGTATTAGAGAGACCCACACTAAGGGTCCGTCTCGCGACCGAATGGTAAAACGGCCCATCACTTCCACGCACAATATTCAATACTTTATCCCTAGTGTGCAGCGAGGGGGTGAGAAAGTGCGATAACGTGGAACTAATGTGAACGGGTGACCGGTGGCGGGTGCCAACTTGGCGGGTCGGAGGGCCGGTTTACATGCTGTAGTTCCAAGCTAAAAGAAACTATTTAGGACTCCATCCCTGTCACGTGGAAGGGAGAGGAGGCGACCAGGAAGCCCGGAGGGGGACATCACACATCCTCCGGCAGGCGAGCAGAACCACTTCATGCCCAAGGAGTTCTCCCTGACCACGTACCTCCGCATCCCAGCACGTTACACTCCAGTACAACGACTAAGACAAGAGCCCGAACATACAGGCATACGAACAATCGGATTCACGACTTAGCCCCTGTCCCATGATGCGGGTTTCCCCAAGAGCTCTCCCGAGTTAAAACAAAATCAAACTCGTGATATTCTATGACGACCTCCTACGAGTATGTTCACAAACTCCTACGAGCTCCTACGAGTATGTACGTAGTCCGTTGGCTTCTCATTCTACAGTCTCCTACGTTCCTCTCCTGAGGTACTCTTGAACCAACTACCAGTAGCCACGAGTGGAAAAACGATCACGTGATAAAAATGATGTAATGCAGCTTTTTTTTTCACTATAAAAAGCCTCCCAGGTTTTTTTTTTAATCATTCGGAAGCATGCACATGACAATTATTGAACTCACCTTCTGCTCAAGTCACTGCCTAGAAAGGGTTAACCCGCTTCAAGTTTTCACTCCGTTCTCCCGCTCGCCAAAATATCTTTCCCTTTTTCTCCAACAAAATAAAGTAATCGGGGATTTCCGGTGCTCACAAATACTAACTAGGACAAGGCAAAACAAATTACGGAAGGATTCTCCCCCCCCCCCCCTTGCTTTTTTCTTTAAAAAATACTAGTTAGTTTCCAAGGAAGACAAAGGAGAGAAAATGTATTTTCTTTGGGAATGACAGGAGAACCAGATACTTTTTCTTCCGAACCATGACAGCTAAGATAAAAGAGCCACCTGTCTCTCTCTCGCTCTCTTTCACACACACACACTCTCTCTCTTTCAATTTGCTTTCACTCTCTTTCCCTCTCTCTCTCTCTTTTCTTTCACTATCTCTCTTTCTGAACTCGCTGAACAGCGATCCTAAATGGGCCTGTTTCCTTTCCTCCAGTATTTAAGCACCTCACAATGTCCCTAGTTAACAACTTCCTTCAGCTCATCCCAGAAGCTGACAAGTGCTGTTCGAGGAGGCTGTACGTGTTGCTCTAATGGACCTCATTAAGTTCTACGTACAGATGTTCTCTTAACATAATTGATCTGCGGTGAGTTGAGAGGACTGCAACTTTATTCCCAAGCCCCCAATTACAGTTGGGTAAGTGGGATCCCAACCTCCTATTTTTCACATTCACCCTTGTAAAATATCAAAGTATCTCTTTGTCACAAAGCCCACCCCCTCCGTTTTTTTCTGGACTCCACTCGTTCACAATATTGACAGATAGATCTGCTAACCTTTGTAGTGACACCAGTTTTAAGAGCACATTCAATCCACTGACAGGGCTCCATCTTTTATTCTCCTGTCTAACCTCTTCTTAAAATTATTATTCTGCTACCAAAATAAAAAGGAATGGGAGGAGGGGGCGAGGAAGAGAAGAGAAGAAAAACTAACTTTCTGATGAGAGGGAAGGATGATAAGCTTTGGCAGGGAAAGTTTCCTTTTAATGTAAAATCTGTTTTAATTCCTTGGTTGGTAATTTTAAGGAGCAATGAAGGAGGGAGTTGCTGATCTGAAACAGTGAGGAAGAGAAATCACAGTGAACACTTGGGACAGATAATGCCAGTCAGACCGGCTGTTATCATTCAACGAGTCTACTACGGTCTGCCCACAAAGTAACTATGAGTAAAAAGTAAAAAATGTTCATCACGACTATTTTTTTACTCGTGGACATTTTTTACAGGGATGAAAAAACGTCACAAGTTACCAGATGTCCTGAGTACCTACCGTTAGCATTACGAGCCGCTACGAGATATCCACAAACTCCTACGGACCTGCTGCGGACATTCTCCGAGTTCAAATCAGGGGAACACTCGGGAGAACTCGTGAATTACCTCGTACAGTGGGACAGGGGCTTTACTGTAGCTTTACTGCAGTTTACTTTAGTTACATTTAGATTAGTTTAATTTAGTTTCATTTAGTTTTGTTTAACTTAGTTTAGTTTAATTTAGTTTAACTTAGTTTAGCTTCATTTAGTTTAGTATATAGTTTAGTTTAGCTTAGCTTTGTTTAGCTTAGCTTAGTTTAACTTAAAAACACAAAATGCTGGAGTAACTCAGCGGGACTGGCGGCATCTCTGGAGAGAAGGAATGGGTGACGTTTCGGGTCGAGACCCTTCTTCAGAGTAGTGGGTGGTACAGAGATAGAATATAATCAGGAACAGTAAGACTGGTGGGAGAACTGGGAAGAGGGAGGGGATAGAGAGAGAGGGAAAGCAAGGGCTACTTGAAGCTAGTGAAGTCAATGTTCAAACCGCTGGGGTGTTAGCGACCCAAGCGAAATACGAGATGCTGTTCTTCCAATTTGCTCCGGGCCACACTCTGACAATGGAGGAGGCCCAGGACAGAAAGGTCAGATTGGGAATGGGAAGGGGAGTTAAAGTGTTTGGCAACTGGGAGATCTGGTAGGTTAAGGCGGACTGAGTGGAGGTGTTTAGTTTAACTTAGTTTAGTTTAGCTTAGCTTAGTTTAGTTTAGCTTAGTGCAGTATAGTTTAGTTTAGAGATACAGCGTGAAAATAGTCCCTTTGGCCCACCAGTCGGCACCAACCAGCATTTCCCGTATACTAGCACTATTCTACAGACACCGGTAAAAACCCAGGTGGTCACGGGGTGAACGTACAAACTCCGGGAGATCAAGTAGGTCCAGATAGGCGGCAGACGAGTCTGTGAACTGGCTCAGGAAGCAGGTACCGAGATACAGTGAAAAGCTTTTGTTGCGTGCTAATCACTCAGCGGAAAGACAATACATGATTACAATCGAGCCGTTTACAGTGTGCAGATACATGATGAGGGAATAACCACCCGTGGTCAGGATGGAACTCGGATCTTTGACTCTGTGAGGCAGCAATCCCTACCGCTGCGTCACCATGCTGCCCTTCTCGCGAGTCAGAGTGTAGATCTGCTGCCTCACAGCTCCAGGGACCCTGGTTCAGTCCTGCCCTCCATAGAGGCATCGAGCATGGAAACAGGCCCTTCGGCCCACCTTGTCCATGTCAACCATGTGGGCATACTGGGCAAGTCCCATTTGCTTGCATTTGGCCCGTAGCCCTCTAAAGCGTGACATTTCCATATATCTGCCCAAAGGTCTTTTAAAAATTCATAATTGTATCCACTTCTACAGCTTCCTCTGGCTTCTCATTCCACAGACTACCCTCTGAGTGAAAAAGATGCCCCTGAGGTCCCTCTTGAATCTCTCCCATCTCACCTTAAGTGTACAGTGGCTTGCAAAAGTTTTCATACCCCTTGAACTTTTCCACATTTTGTCACGTTACAACCACAAACGTAAATGTATTTTATTGGGATTTGATGTGATAGACCAACACAAAGTGGTGCATAATTGTGAAGTGGAAGGAAAATGATACATGGTTTCCAAACTTTATTACAAATAAAAAACTGGAAAGTGTGGCGCGCAAAAGTATTCAGCCCCCCTGAGTCAATACTTGGTAGAACCACCTTTCGCTGCAATTACAGCTGCAAGTCTTTTGGGGTATGTCTCTACCAGCTTTGCACATCTAGAGACTGAAATTTTTGCCCATTCTTCTTTGCAAAATAGCTCATGCTCAGTCAGATTGGATGGAGAGCGTCTATGAACAGCAATTTTCAAGTCTTGCCAGAGATTCTCAATTGGATTTAGGTCTGGACTTTGACTGGGCTATTTTTTCCACATTTTGTCTCTGTGAGGCAGCAACTCTACCGCTGCGCCAAGGTGCTGCAAGTTGTGGAGAAGACAGCAGGAAACATGGGCCAGGTTCGATCCTGATCTTGGGGGCCGTTTGAATGGTGTTTATACTTTCTCCTTGCGCACACGTGGGTTTCTCCCTGGTGCTCCGGTTTCCCCCCACAATTCCAAAGACGTGCAGGTTTATAGGTTAGTTAGCCTCTGTAAATTGCTCCTAGTGTGCAGGGAGGGTCGGAGAAAGTGGGATAACATAGAACTAGTGTGTATGATTGACGATTGGTGTGGACTCGGTGGGCCAAAAGTCTATTGTGTTTCTATTCTATACCACTAAACTTAAACTAAACTAAACTAGAGGTCATAGCCTCAGAATTAAAGGACGATCCTTTAGGAAGGAGATGAGGAGGAATTTCTTTAGCCATCATAGTTGAAAACATCAATGGGCACAGTGCCTTACAATGCTATGAATGACTGGGATCGCAACTTCTACTGAAGTGTGGATGGCCGTTGGCTTGCTAAGAGCTCATCCGCTGTTTGACTGGTCTTGTTTTGGTCCTGCTGGGGGTCCACTGCCTCCTCTGTGGTGAATTTGTGGAATTCATTGCCAAAGACGACTATGAAGGCCCTCAATGGATATTTTTAAGGCAGAGATAGATAGATTCTTGATTAGGATGTGGGTCAGGGGTTATGGGGAGAAGGCAGGAGAATGGGCTTAGGAGGGAGAGATAGATCAGCCAGATTGAATGGCAGAGTAGACATGATGGGCTGAATGGATTAATTCTGCTCCTATCCACTTATGACCTTGAACTAAATATCTAATTGTCCAGAAGATCTGCTCCATCAAAATTCGGTGGGTGAAGGATTATTGGAGTTTTGTTGCATTCGACCTGCAAGTTGGGACCGCTCCGGGTAACAACTCCATAAAGTCATCCTTTGCCACTTTGACCTCAGTTTCGTCTGTCAGCTCCACCTACAAACCAGTTTTCCTGCTTTCTGCTTATAATCTCTGTTCGTCCCCCTTCTCAGCTCAGCTCAGGATTATGGTAACTTTGCTTGTAATTCAGTACTTTGCCCCCAGGTGTCAGTCTAACGTTGGACAAAATAGCACAAGGTGCTGGAGTATCTCAGTGGGTCAGGCAGCATCTCGGGAGAACATGGACAGGCAACGTTTCGGGTCGAGACCTTTCTTCAGACTGATTGTGTACAGGCAGTTCAGTTCGGTTTAGTTTACGTCACGTGTACCGAGATACAGTGAAAAGCTTTTGTTGCGTGCTAATCACTCAGCGGAAAGACAATACATGATTACAATCGAGCCGTTTACAGTGTGCAGATACATGATGAGGGAATAACCACCCGTGGTCAGGATGGAACTCGGGTCTTTGACGCTGTGAGGCAGCGACCCTACCGCTGAGTCACCATGCTGCCCTTCTCGCGAGTCAGAGCGTAGATCTGCTGCCTCACAGCTCCAGGGACCCTGGTTCAGTCCTGCCCTCCATTGAGGCATCGAGCATGGAAACAGGCCCTTCGGCCCACCTTGTCCATGTCAACCATGTGGGCATACTGGGCAAGTCCCATTTGCTTGCATTTGGCCCGTAGCCCTCTAAAGCGTGACATTTCCATATATCTGCCCAAAGGTCTTTTAAAAATTCATAATTGTATCCACTTCTACAGCTTCTTCTGGCTTCTCATTCCACAGTCTACCCTCTGAGTGAAAAAGATGCCCCTGAGGTCCCTCTTGAATCTCTCCCATCTCACCTTAAGTGTACAGTGGCTTGCAAACATTTTCATACCCCTTGAACTTTTCCACATTTTGTCACGTTACAACCACAAACGTAAATGTATTTTATTGGGATTTTATGTGATAGACCAACACAAAGTGGTGCATAATTGTGAAGTGGAAGGAAAATGATACATGGTTTCCAAATTTTATTACAAATAAAAAACTGAAAAGTGTGGCGTGCAAAAGTATTCAGCCCCCCTGAGTCAATACTTGGTAGAACCACCTTTCGCTGCAATTACAGCTGCAAGTCTTTTGGGGTATGTCTCTACCAGCTTTGCACATCTAGAGACTGAAAATTTTTGCCCATTCTTCTTTGCAAAATAGTTCAAGCTCAGTCAGATTGGATGGAGAGCGTCTGTGAACAGCAATTTTCAAGTCTTGCCAGAGAGTCTCTATTGGATTTAGGTCTGGACTTTGACTGGGCTATTCTAACACATGAATATGCTTTGATCTAAACCATTCCATTGTAGCTCTGGCTGTATGTTTTAAGGTCGTTGTCCTGCTGGAAGGTGAACCTCCACCCCAGTCTCAAGCCTTTTGCAGACTCTAACAGGTTTTCTTCCAAGATTGCCCTGTATTTGGCTTCATCCATCTTCCCATCAACTCTGACCAGCTTCCCTGTCCCTGCTGAAGAAAAGCATCCCAACAGCATGATGCTGCCACCACCATGTTTCACAGTGGGGATGGTGTGTTCAGGGTGATGTGCAGTGTCAGGTTTCCGCCACACATAGCGTTTTGCATTTAGGCCAAAAACTTCAATTTTGGTCTCATCAGACCAGAGCACCTACCTCCACATGTTTGCTGTGTCCCCCACGTGGCTTTGTGGCAAACTGCAAACGGGACTTCTTATGGCTTTGTTTCAACAATGGCTTTCTTCTTGCCACTCTTCCATAAAGGCTTGATTTGTGGAGTGCACGACTAATAGTTGTCCTGTGGACAGATTCTCCCACCTGAGCTATGGATCTCTGCAGCTCCTCCAGAGTTACCATGGGCCTCTTGGCTGCTTCTCTGATCAATGCTCTCCTTGCCCAGCCTGTCAGTTTAGGTGGATGGCCATTTCTTGGTAGGTTTGCAGTTGTGCCATACTTTTTCCATTTTCGGATGATGGATTGAACAGTGCTCCGTGAGATGTTCAAATCTTGGGATATTTTTTCATAACCTAACCCTGCTTTAAGCTTCTCCACAACTTTATCCCTGACCTGTCTGGTGTGTTCCTTGGGCTTCATGATGCTGTTTGTTCACTAATGTTCTCTGACAAACCTCTGAGGCCTTCGCAGAACAGTTGTATTTATACTGAGATTAGATTACACACAAGTGGACTCTATTTACTAATTAGGTGACTTCTGAAGGCAATTGGTTGCACTGGATTTAATTTGGGGGTATCAGAGTAAAGGGGGCTGAATACTTTTGCATGCCACACTTTTCAGTTTTTAATTTGTTACAAAATTTGAAAACCATGTATCATTTTCCTTCCACTTCACAATTATGCGCCACTTTATGTTGGTCTATCACATAAAATCCCAATGAAATATATTTACGTTTGTGGTTGTAACGTGAAAAAATGTGGAAAAGTTCAAGGGGTATGAAAACTTTTGCAAGCCACTGCATGTCCTCCAGTTTTGGAATCTGCTTACCTGTGAAAAGACGAGATGAGGCCTGTGGGCTGGATGTTAGGAGGTTAAGCTAGTGGGGCGACCCGCTGCATTTTTTGTCTATCCTTTAATTTCTCAGCTTTGCTTTGGAGTAATGTACTCTCGGTTCGGGTAGATATACCCCGGGTGGGGGGGGGAGGGATGGAGAGAGCTTAGAGGGGTGGAGGGGGAAGAAAAGGGTAGACAGGGAGGGGGCTGTGAGGGGAATGGAGAAGGAGGAGAGGGGGAGAGAGGGGAGAGGGGGGAGAGGGGAGAGGGGGAGAGGGGGAGAGGGGGAGATGGGTCGTTCCCTCAGGGTCCCGGAGCAGCACTCCCGCCCCTCCAATCGCCGTGCTTCACACACACAGCCCCGGCACCACCCCTCTCTCTTCCTGTGAAGATGCTGTGAACAATACACGGAGGGCCGCGCCGCGGGTTTGAGCAACGTTTACAAACCTCGGCCTCAGCTCACATCCGTCCGCCCGGACCCTGGCATCCGCTCCTGCCACTGGCCCTCTCCCTCCTTTCTCTCCTTCCCTTCCCTCCCTCCCTTCCCTTCTTCCCTCCCTCCCTTCCCTTCTTCCCTCTCTCCCTTCTCTCCTTCCCTCCTTCCTCTCTCTATTTTCCCGTTCTCTCCTTCCCTCCCTTCCTTCTTTCTCTCCTTCCTCGCTCTTTTCCCTTCATTCCTTCCATCCCTCCCTTCTTTCTCTCCTTTCCACCCTCCGTTCTTTCTCTACTTCCCTCACTCCCTTCTCTCCTTCCTCCCTTTTCTCCCTCCCTCCCTTCTCTCCTTCCCTCCCGCACACACACACACACAACTAAGTTAGTTCGGGGTAGAAGCCCAAAGGGTAGGATGGGGCTGAAACCTAAAATGTAATGCCTGGACTGGTTTTTCGGCAATAGTTGTTGATTTTCCAGGATCTAGTTAATTATTATTTTTTCCTTTCACAGTTACATGTGGTATTGTAACTGTACTTTTCAGAGGTGATCTACACATTTTGTTTATTATTTGTAGGCTTACATGTATGCCATTTTATATTAAAATGCAGCTTAGATTTATTTGGCCTATTAACTCGCGAGCACTTTTTAAGCGCACAGTTTGATTACTTTCCATTCTGCCATAGAGATATGAAGTCTATAATAGACTTTATTTGTATTTCTTTGATTCTACAGATCTTGGCTGGGAACCTGGGGCTCACCAAAATTGTTCCCGATTGGGCCCCGCACCTCCTAAGGCCGGATGTAACAAGGTGAGGCTTGTGGGCCAGATGTACCGATGAGGGCAGGGAGACAGGAGGAGATACACTGCTGTAAAATGGGCCCTGCACAGACCAAGAACAGTATTGTTTTTCTTCCCTCGCTTGCCGCCAATAAATCTGATTTGTAACTTAACAGACGAGTGTATCTTTTTTCTGTTCTACTAGTCAGATCCTTGAACCTGTTCCCTTGTAACAAAAGGGCACAACTTTACTTTTTTAAACTCAATGTGTGGGACAGGTTTTTTAACAAATGGTAGTTCCACCTTAAGCCTTTTTTTTAGTCAATTCTATGGAAAAAAGATTCTGAATGTCTTTGCTCCCTATGCCTCAACCTCTTCTCCCCTCTCCCATCAGGCAAAAGGTACAGAAGTGTGAAAATGCACACCTCCAGATTCAGGGACAGTTTCTTCCCAGCTGTTATCAGGTAACTGAACCTTCCTCTCACCAACTAAAGAGTGGTCCTGACCTCCCGTCCACCTCATTGGAGACCATTGAACTATCATTAATCGGATGTTATTGGACTTTATCATGCATTATTCCCGTTATCCTGTATCTATACACTATGGAACTGGACCATCCTACCACAACCAGAGAGCAGTGTTGAACTACTATCTACCTCTTTGGTGACCCGCGGACTATCCTTGATCGGACTTTGCTGGCTTTACCTTACACTAACCGTTATTCCCTCATCATGTATCTGTACACTGTAAATGGATCAATTGTAATCATGTATTGTCTTTCTGCTGACGGGTTAGCGCGCACCAAAAGTTTGTCATTGTATCTCTGTACATGTGACAATAAGCTAAACTGAAACTGAAACTGAATCACATACACATCGATATATGTGACAATAAATAAACATCAAGAATCTTATGCCCCTGTCCCACTTAGGAAACCTGAACGGAAACCTCTGGAGACTTTGCGCCCCACCCAAGGTTTCCGTGTGGTTCCCGGAGGTTTTTGTCAGGTTTATGGAGGTTTACGAGGAGAATTTGATAGGCTGGGTTGCGTCCCCCAACGCAACCCATTCCCCCAACGCAATCAATGGGGAGGGTGTGCAGTCGGCGATTCCCAGAGCCAATGAATGGACTCGACTTTTGGGTCGGCGTCGGCACTTGCTGGACGCAATGAATCCTTCCCACGTTAGGGTGGGGGAGACATAAAAATCTCAATTTCTCCTTACTCCCCTTGAAGCTTCTGATCCCATTGTCTCTGTCACCTCTCCCTCCTTCTCCTTTTCCCTACCTTCAGTCACTCCCTCCATCACCTCTCCTCTTTCGCACTCGCCCAATAAAGACAATGTTTAAATAACATTTCTTCTCCTCCCATCACCCACTCTGTCAACTTTCATGGCAGCAGAGATCACGTTGCGATGTCATTTTCGGTTGTGGGAAAGTTCACGGCAGCGTGTGGCTGAGATACCATTGTGATTGGAGGTGGGTGAGATGCCATTGTGAAATCATTACTGGAAGCTGCTGGAAAAGTCTCACTCTCACAGTCAGTTATTATTCTCAAAGTTGGCTTGTTTTAAACTTTAAATATAAATAACTTGTGAAATATAACATCAAATGTGAGGAAACTTGATACGAACCACCACGGGAAAATACTGAGTAAGGTTCTGCAAAGATATGTCATGCTCTTGTGTACCATTTTGGCATAGCTCCTGAGACACAGACAGACAGACAGACAGACAAACAAGTCAAAACGTTTAATAGTATATAGACAGATAGATAGGTGGAGAATAACCTCACCAACTAGTGTGTGGTTCCGGTCCACCTGCCTCATTGGAGACCTTTGCACCAGCTTTAATAGGACTTTGTCGGGCTTCAATGTTATATCTTA
Source organism: Okamejei kenojei (assembly GCA_035221665.1). Classification (NCBI taxonomy): domain Eukaryota; kingdom Metazoa; phylum Chordata; class Chondrichthyes; order Rajiformes; family Rajidae; genus Okamejei; species Okamejei kenojei. The sequence continues at coordinate 119,287,395 of CM069135.1, read as the reverse complement.
GCACTAAACGTTGTACCCTTTATTCTTTATCTGTGCGGTGAGGACGGCTTCAGTGTAGTTCTGTTTAAGGGCAGCACCAGTCCTGACCTCCCATCCACCTCACGGGGAATGGAAGCCCTTCTCATTTAGAGAATCCTCTCATCTATAGTTTTAATGTAACAGGTGGAGAACTACCTCACCTACTAGAGTGTGGTCCTGACCTCCCTTCTTCCTCATTGGAGACCTTTGGCTTACCTTTAATAGGACTTTGTCGGACTTCAATGTTATATCTTAGTACTAAACATTGTACTCTTTATCCTTGATCTGTGCAGTATGGATGGCTTGAGTGTAGTTCCACACTTCAAAGACGTACCGGTTTGTACGTGAATTGGCTTGGTAAAATTATAAATTGTCCCTGGTGTATGTAGGATAGTGTTGGTGTGTGGGGATCGCTGGTTGGCGTGGGCTTGGTGGGCCAAAGGGCCTGTTTCTGTGCTGTATCTCCAAACAAAAAAAAATGAATGTATATTATTTTCTTGGACTGGGTAGCACACAAACAAAAGCTGTTCCATGTACATTTTTATCAAGCACTAAATGTCATTCCCTTCATCCTGTATCTGTACACTGTGAATGGCTTGACTGTAATCATGTATAGTCTTTCTGCTGACTAGATAGCACAAACCAAAAAGGTTTTTCACTGTACCTCGGTACAGGTGACAATAAGCTAAACTAAAGTCAACTAAACAATAAACTAAAGGAATCAATAAACTAAATTAAACTTAACTAAACTGAATTAAGTAAAAGCTGAACTGAACTGAACAGAAAAAATCAAGAAGTGACCTGAAACGTCACTCCGGAGATGCTGCTTGTCCCGCTGAATTACTCCAGCATTTTCAAACTGAAGCTTGCACATTGAACACCAATTGCCTTTGTTGCATTTGCTCGTTCCTCCCACTTATCCTCCCCTGCGTTTTCTGCTTCCACCACCAGAGGTTTTCCGTGTGCTACCATCACACTTGGACAGGAACCTCCCTTTTCCTTCAAGCTAATCGCTGCCAAAGGAGATGACAGGCACCAGAGTTTACATTCGCTTTGCACTCGGTGACCCACACCTCTCCGAAATTTGCAATTCCTTCGTGTTACCCTGGGGAACGGGCGTCATCTACTCTGAAGAGAGACACATCCCTGCGGAGTTGATGTTGATGAAAATAAAATGGGTTGGTCGTGAATCAATGTAAATGAGTGCTTGAGGGTGGGTATGGACTGGATGGGCCAGTTTTATTGCGTATGGCTCGTGAACCACCGGGTGGCGCCATACAATGGCATGCCTCATTATTTTCTTTCTTTGTTGATTTTAGCTTGTTGTTAATGTATGTTTCAGTCTATCTTTAACTTGTTTTATGTGGGGTGTGTGGGGGGGGGGGGGGGGGGGGGAATTGGGGGAAACTATTTATAATCTCTTACCTCGACGGAGATGCGATTTTTTTTCCATATCATATCTCCGGCCGCACTTCGGCCTAACACCAAGGAGCTGGCGGCCCCTTTGTCAGGGATCAACTTCAGGAGCTCCAGCCCCGGGAGCTTGCAGGACTTAACATCGTGGAGCTCGTGGTCCCTTGATTAGGGATCGACTTTGGGAGCACCAACTGCTGGACCTTCGATCGCCCTGACTGCAGATGGATCGACTGCCCGGTACGCGGGAGAATAAAGAGGGAAGAAGATTAGACTTTATTGCCCTCCATCACAGTGAGGAATGTGGGAATCCGCTGTGGTGGACGTTTATGTCAACTTTTATGGAGTTGTGTGTCTTGTTGCTTTTTTCTGGTATGACTGTATAGTAAATCAAATTTCACTGTACCTTAAATGGTACCCGTGTCAATAAAGGATCATCGAACCATTGACGTTTTTAATTCTAATTTTCTTCTCTTCGCAATAAACAGATGTCTACAGTGCCCTCCATAATGTTTAGGATTATAATAATGGTGCCCTGAAATTGAAATAGGGGGACTATGTATAAACACTGCTGTAATTTCTACATGGTGAAACCAAAATGTAGAAAAATTGCCTTTATTAAAATCTGACAATGTGCACTTTAACCATATAACATTTTTTTTCTGTTATAAATCTCAAATTGTGGAGTACAGAGGCAAATAAATAAATTGATGGGTCTTTGCCCCAAACATTATGGAGGGCACTATATGTCTGAAGAAGGGTCTCGACCCGAAATGTCACCCATTTCTTCTTTCTAGAGATGCTGCCTGTCACGCTGAATTACTCCAACATTTTGTGTCAATCTTTTATTTTTCAATCCTTTGAGATATTTATTTATATCCATTGTTATGTTTCGTTTATTTTTTAATTAAAAAGCATTAGAACTAATACATGGAAACAGACCCTTCGGTCCACTGAGTCTGCACCGACCAGCTATCACCCCATTCAGTAACAGCAATCCCACACACAAAATTGGACAATTTACAATTTCACCAAGCAGGAGCTAAGAGCATAATTGATATATCTGTTGTCAGATTATGTGCTTTTACGAGAAGATGTTTTATGAATGATCTTACTGCTTTGTACTATACTAAAGAAACAATTAATTAAGAAACTGTTTCTGGAATATTCATCTTTTATTTATTTATTTATTTATTTTTATTATTAGAAGTAATGTACATTACAGTAATATGCCGAAAATAACATAATACATTTTGTGTACCACTTCCTGTTTTAAACTTTAAGAAGAAGAAAAATAGAGAAAGTTAGGTAAGATAGTAAGTGCATGAAAAAATGATCAGGAAAAACCCATAGAAATGTAGAACACGAGAAAGAATAAATTAAAAAAAACAAAAGAAAAAGAAAAAATAGAAAAAAGAAAATATAAGAAAGTAAAATGAGATAAAAGGGATGTACCTACTTCGTATCTTTACACACCCCTCACCAGGTCCTGAAACCGTTTATTTTCAAAGTTATGTTGCACCCTGTGCTTGTAATAAGTCGATAAATGGAGACCAAATCTTTTGGAAATGGTCTGATTTGCCTGCAAGGAGGAATCTCATATCTTCGAGGTGCAACATTTCGGACATATTTGAAATTCACATTTTTACCGTTGGTGTGGGAGCGTTTTTGCCAGAATTTAAGTATTAGTTTTTTTGCCATTATTAAGCCATAATTAATTAAGCTCTTTTGGAACGAAGTTAGCTCAAAGTTCCAAAAATAATCAATTCTGCGTTCACTTTCAGTTTTATCTTAAATAATTTTGTAAAATTTTCAAAGATTTCATTCCAAAATGTTTGGATTTTTATGCAAAAAACAAAGGAATGTGCTTTGTCTTGGGATAGACATTTATCACAAATGGGGGAGACATTTGGAAAAAAATTACTTATTTTAGTTTTTGAATAATATAATCTGTGTAGGGTTTTAAATTGAATTAGAATATGTCTTACATTGATCGAGCATTTATGCACATATAGCAAATGTTTATCCCAACTCTCTTTCGAGATTTTTATAGCTAGTTATTGTTCCCAATCTAATTCTATCGGATGATGGTTATTTCTATATTTGGGATGATATTATACAAGTATGATATTAAATTAGTTGAGTCCGCCTTTCTATTCATAGCTTCATCTAATTGGTCTGGAGTCAAATTTTGGTATTCTTGTGTATATTTTTTACATAATCACGGATTTGAAAATATTTAAAATATTGATTACTTCTCAGATTGTATTTAAGTTGTAGTTGTTGGAATGATAAACAATTTCAATTTTCATACATGTCTCCAAACGTTTTAATTCCTATTCATTCCCAATGTGTAAATGATTTATCAATACTGGAAGGTTTAAACGACGGATTATTAACTATGGGGGTTAATAGCAATTTTAAAAGGGAATTTTAACAGGTGTGTGGAGTCTTGAGGTTTTATCGTCATAATTTCACTTTTATTCCAATTTATTCTGTATCCTCTATTAGATTTAATATATTTGATATACTGATTTATGATTTTGTAATATACAGTAGTACATCATCTGCGTGTAATGATATTTTGTTATTTGAGTATTTTGTCTTATAACCATGGATATTCGGATGTGTTCTAATGTTTTCAGCGAGAGGTTCTATTACAAGAGCAAATAGCAGATGTGATAGTGAGCATCCCTGTCTATTGCCCCTGGATAATTGAAATTTCAGAGACAACATGTTATTAGCTAATATTCTACCAGTGGGCCTGTCATATAATAATTTTACCCATGATATAAAATTCTCTCCCATTTGAAATTTTTGCAATACTTTAACGAGGTAGTCCCATACCACTTGATCTAATGCATTTCCTGCATCCAATGAAATAATTGATAAGTCTTGTTCTTCAGTTTTATATGAATGCATTATATTAAACAGACGTCTCAAATGATTGCATGAGTATCTCATGGGTATAAACCCCGTTTGATCCGCATTTATTAATTTGTTAACATATTTACTTAATCTTCTTGCTAATGTTTTCCCTAACATATTTTGATCTATATTTAACAGTGCAGTGGCTCTGTAGGAGCCAGGATCTTCTAAAGCATATGTATACATTTTATGTAAACGTGGTGAAATTATCTTTTATAAAATCCATCCGGTCCTGGTGTTTTTCCATTCTTCAATGAGTTTATTGTTTCTTCCATTCATCTTTCGACTGCTCGGAATGTCTCGTGGACAACTCGTGGAATGTGTAATGATACTTATCTAACCACGGCCAGCAAATTATGACTATCGGCGAGTAAAACCTTGAGACGTTGTAAAGATTGTCACTGCAGAGGTAGTTGAGGCAGGGACTATCGCAACATTTAAGAAACTGTTAGATGGTGCATTGATAGGACAGGTTAGAGGGATATGAGCCAAACACAGGCAGGTGGGACTAATGTAGATGGGACATGTTGGCCAGTGTGGGGAAGTGGAGCCAAAGGCTGCATTTCCACGCTTTTAAAACTATGACTTCCAGTGATCGCCGATCATGATACCATAAATATCCATGACCTACTGTACTATCTCTTTACATATATTTCATATATAATTTATATATATATATACTAGACTAAGTGGGACCAGTTGGATCCCATGTTCACACAGGAGGGCTGATCCCCCAACGCAATATTCCACCTCTCCACCAATTCCAATATTGGTGGCCAGTGGGGGATGGGTGTGGGGGGCTTTCTGGAGCACTAGTATAGGTATTGTGGGCTGAAGGGACTGGTTTCCAGAGGGCAAGTATTGACATTGTGGGCCAAATAGATTCTTGGCATGACAGCTCAGTCACTCAAGCCTGATGTGCTGGCAGCTCACTCACGGCTGGTGGGCCAGCAGTTGACTCATGGCTATTCCTTGAAATTCAATTTCAAGCAGGGTGCAAGGCCACCAAATTCAAATGCAGTTTCCTACCATTTCAAGCAGGGTGTCAGGCCACCAAATTCAAGTACAGTTTCTTACCACTTCAAGCAGGGTGCAAGGCCACCAAATTCAATTGCAGTTTCATACCACTTCAAGCAGGATGCAAGGCCACCAAATTCAGGTGCAGTTTCCTACAATTTCAAGCAGGGTGCAAGGCCACCGAAATCAAGTGCCGTTTCTGACCACTTCAAGCAGGGTGCAAGGCCCCCAAATTCAAATGCAGTTTCATACCACTTCAAGCAGGGTGCAAGGCTCCCAAATTCAAATGCAGTTTCATACCACTTCAAGCAGGGTGCAGGGCCACCAAACGGAAGTGTGGTTTCATGCCTCTTCAAGCAGGGTGCAAAGCCACCAAATGCTAGTACTGTTTAATGCCATTTCAAGCAGGGTGCAAGGCCACCAAATTCAAGTGCTGTTTCATACCATTTCAAGCAGGGTGCAAGGCCACCAAATTAAAGTGCAGTTTCATACCACTTCAAGCAGGGTGCAAGATAACCAAATTGAAGTGCAGTTTTATATCATTTCAAGCAGGATGGAAGGACACCAAATTCAAGTGCAGTTTCATAGCATTTCATGCAGGGTGCAAGGCCACCACATTCAAATGCAGTTTCATACCATTTCAACCAGGGTGAATCCGCCATAAAACCACCATAAAACCATACTAAACACCACATAAACACCACACACAGTTCAGTAGACATTCAGTTTGTTCAGTTGATTCACAGCTCAGACAGAGTCGTGACCTATCCCTCCCCCATCTTGCAGAGTCTGAACCACACCCACACTTCTGGGTTTTATAATCCCTCCCATTCCCACCGGAAGGGACGTGGTCTTCATGGCGTGATTGACAGGAGAGAGTTCCTCAACATTTTTTTAAACACTAATAACACTTTTATTTTTCATTGATGGAAAAAATCCTCTGCACCTGATTAACGGATGGGGACTGAGTAACATGGCCAAAAATCACAGCCGTATTTGGTAGCGTTTTATCTAAAATCAATATACAGTGCAACAGTAAGTTGTGCAGTTACCACCTCCAACAACCATTTGCAGTGCAGCATTTCAAAGCAGTTATCACCACCAACAACCCTTTGCAGTGCAGCATTTCAAAGCAGTTACCACCACCAACATTGATTTGCCGTGCAGCATTCCAAAGCAGTTACCACCACCAACAACCATTTGCCGTGCAGCATTCCAAATCAGTTACCACCACTAACAACCATTTGCAGTGCAGCATTTCAAAGCAACCACAATTTCATTTTCAAACCACATTAAGGGCACTCACAGTTGAGTTGACATGTGTTCAGTGTTATTCACAGATCAGAGAGACGTGACCCTCTTGCTTCCTCCATCATGCAGAGACTGAGTGAGGCGCAACACTTCCGGGTTTCATAGTCCCTCCCCCCTCCCAGCAGCAGGGGCAGCCGAGAGAATGTCATCATTTTTTAAACATTAATATCTCTTTTATTTTTCATTGATGGGAAAAATCCTCTTCTCCCGCACAGCGGAGGAGGACTCTGAGTAAGATGCCCAAAAATCACAGCCGCACGTGGCAGCGTTTTTCAAAAATCATGAAACAGAAAAGCAGGAAATGGCCAAGATCTTACTTTTAGTAATGTAGATGGTCTAACATCTAGTGCAAGATAAAGTCTGATAATGTCTGATTAAAGATAGTCCACAGTTCTCCAATGAGATAGATGGATGGTTAGGACCACATTCATGAGAGGATGGTTCAGTTGCCTGATAACAGCTGGGAATAAACTGCCCCTGAATCTGGAGGGGTGCATTTTCAAATATCTGTGCCTTTTGCCTGATAGGAGAAGAGGGTGTGACCGGGTGAGACTGTTCCTTGATTATGCTACTGGCCTTGCCGAAATAGCGTGAGGTGTAAATGGGGTCAATGGAAGCGACTTTCTGTGATGGTCTTTAGTACACCACCACCAACTCCCTCCCTCTCCAGGAGATATGTACTCTGGGCTCTATCTACATCTCTCTAAAATTTCTCAAGGTCTTGGATGAAGCTGTTCCCAAACCATGCTGTGATGCATCCCGATAAAATGCTTGCTAAGTCACATATGTAGAAGTTGGTGAGGGTTGTTGCGGACATGCCGAACCTCCTAAACCTTCTAAGGAATTGGAGTGTTGGTGTGTTTTCTTGGCCATAGCTTTGATGTGTCTGGTCCTGAACATGGAGCCTGTGGACTGATCAGACTCCCACGTCACGGCTCCCAACACAGACGTTGCACCTGAACTTCACCGCTGCTCCTTTGTCTCCTCTTTTTCCTTTCACCAATCTAGAGTTATGAAGAACAGTTTATTCCAGAACCGTATTGGGTTTATACGTTTATTAATGTTACAGATCTGAAGACTTCAACTGACGTTGCCCTGGATACGTTTTTTGATTATTCACAGTTTAATAACGCTGCAGGTACGTTAGATGTTTGTTCAATGTTACAGCATGAAATGTATCTTTCTGGGGGGGAGGTGATAAGATCCTCTTGTGACTGAGGCGGGGGCTCAGTGGTAGGGAACTCCACTGTGGGGAACACTGAACAAAGGCACAATTGGGCAGTTTCACCGTGTGTCCAGAATCTGGAGTGTGTGTGTGTGTGTGTGTGTGTGTGTGTGTGTGTGTGTGTGTCTGTGTGTGTGTGTGTGTGTGTCTGTCTGTGTGTGCCTGTGTGCGTGTGTGTGTGTGTGCGTGCGTGCGTGTGTGTGTGTCTATCTGTGTATCTGTTATCTGTGTGTGTGTGTGCCTGTGTGTGTGGGTGTGTGCTAGTGGGTAGGTAGGTGTGTGTGTGGGTGGGTGTGTGTGTGTCTGTGTGTATGTGTGTGTATGTGTGTATGTGTGAGTGTGTGTGAGTGTATCTGTGTGTGTATGTGTGAGTGTGAGTGTGTGTGTGTGTGTGTGTGTGTGTGTGTGTGTGTGTGTGTGTGTGCGTGTGTGTGCGTGCGTGTGTGTGTGTGTGTGTGTGTGTGTGTGTGTGTGTGTGTGTGTGTGTGCACATGGGCACAGGTGTAAATAGGTGAGGCGGGCTGTGTAACAAAATTAAACTGAAAAAACTTATTTGAAAGGATAATTTAGACGTATATTTACTGGTTTGATGAGGTGAGATATTCCTTTTGCCCTGAGATGCCACCCAACCCGCTGAGTTACTCCACCTTTTTGCATATCCTCTATAAATCCTCAGCAGGTCAGGCAGTGGCTGTGGAGATGAGACTGAGTTAATGTTTCAGGTCCATGAAGTGCATCAGAACTCCACCAATGGCCTTTGCCATCCTGAACACTTTCCCCGTACACTCTGTAATTGAGAATTGTTCTCTCCACAGATACGACTGTTCCCATCTCTGCTCCTTGGGTGGTTTCTGCCACATTTGGCAATGACATTATACATCAGGAATATTCATTTCTCATTTATCTGCCACTTGAAGTCCAAAATCCACCTGAACCAAGTGACCCATCAGTTCATATTGGTTTGGAGAAGTTTATTTACGTCAGGTGAGATTTGTTAGTGTTTACCCTGTTGAATAGTTTATTGAATGTGGCTTCACAGATAGATAGGGTGGTCAAAAAGGCTATCGGCCCATTGGCCTTCATCAGTTAGGATATTGTTCGAAGTTGGGACGTCATGTTGCAGTTATATAAGATGTTGGTGAAGCCACGTTTAGAGTATTGTGTTCTCTTCTGGGCATCATGATATAGGAAAGATACTGTCAAGCTGGAAAGGGTGCAGAGAAGATTCATGAGAATGTTGCCAAGACTCGAGTGCCTGAGCCAAAGGGATAAGTTGTTCAGGCAGGCTAGGACTCGAAACCTTGGATCGCAGGAGTTTGAGGTGTGATCTTACAAAGGTTTATAAAAATAATTAAATCATGTAGACATACAGTGTCTCTTACCCAGAGTAGAGAAATCAAGAACCAGAGGACATAGGTTTAAGGTGAGGGGGGGAAACATTTAATAGGAATGTGTGGGGTAACAGTTTCATCCGGTGGGTGGAGGGTGTATGGAATCAGCTGCCAGAGGAGGTAGTTGAGGTCGGTAGCATCACAATGTAGGTATGAATTTCAATTTTCTATCTGAGTGAGATGATAATAAAACACTTTTGACACTTGTCTCTTGAATGTTTAAGAAACATTTCAGACAGGTATGGGCCAAATGCAGGCAGGTGGGACTAGTCCAGATGGGGCATGTTTGTCGACATGGGCAAGTTGGGCTGAAGGCCTGTTTCCACTCTGTATTACCCTGTGACTATGACTCTATGAGTCAGCAATTGGGAAAGGGTTACATCGTTAATTTAACTGAGGAGCTGTTGAATATTTATTCCAAATTGTTCACAGGACATATCAGGAGAAAACTGAAGACTATGAGCCAATGAATTCAAGAATGACTTGGAAAATGACCAGCATTCTTTTTAAAGCAACCGTGTCTATCTGACAAGGTTCAACAATCGTGGACTATTTAAGATTGGGTTCCAAAAAAAGTAAAACAGAATTTATCTCTCTGATGTGCAGATACATTTGCAGATTTAAAAACAGTGAGATGTGCTAAACTCTACTCTTTACTTTAACAAGGCTCTCCCAATGACTACAAGTCGGTGGGTATTTTTAAGGCGGAGATTCACAGATTCTTGATCAGTGCGGGTGTCAGAGGTTATGGGGAGAAGGCAGGAGGATGGGGTTAGGAGGAAAAGATATGATTTAATGGCGGATTAGTTTGAAAGGCTGAATGTCCTAATTCTGCTCTGAGAATTTATGAACATGAGCAACATGTGTTCTGGATTATGGAGAGTGTAATCCCCGGGCGCTGTAGGAAAAGCAACTCATTGACAGGAGGAGCTACAAGTGGGCTATTGCTTCTGTTAACACCAGTCCATTCTCAGCTGCTCTTGCGGCATTAATAAGCCCTTGTCTTTAGATTATTGGCGTGTGTTTTGTTTTCCAAACTGTTGGGAATGTATTCTCACTGTGAAATAAAGAGGGTGATGCATCACAAAACTGGGTCTCTGGGTCGATTCTTACTCAGAAATAGAACTGGTCACTGAGCTCATCTCCAGTCCCACAGTGACTCCTTGGCTCAGCACAGTTGGCGAGACGCACGATGAAAAATATCACAAACCCCCTGCTGGACCCTCTGCAGTTTGCATACCGGGCCAATAGATCTGTGGATGATGCAGTGAACCTGGGCCTGCACTTCATCCTACAGCACCTAGACCGCCAGGGGACCAATGCGAGGATCCTTTGTTGTTTTTAGCTCTGCATTCAACACCATTGTGCTAGAGCTACCACACTCCAAACTTTCCGAGTTGACTGTGCCTGAACCCCTCTGTCGGTGGATCACCAGCTTCCTGACAGACAGGAAGCAGCACGCGAGGCTGGGAAAGCACATCTCGAACCCGCAAACGCTCAGCATAGGGGCAAGGCTGCGTACTCTCTCCTCTCCTCTACTCTCTCTATACCAATGACTGCACCTCCACAGGCACCTCTGTCACATCTGTGGAGTCTTTTAAGTTCCTGGGAACCATCATCTCCAAAGACTTTAAGTGGGGGGCGACCATCGACTCTACATTCAAAAAAGCACAGCAAACGATATACTTCCTACGGCAGCTGTGGAAGCACAATCTGCCACAGGCAATGATGGTCCAATTCTACACGGCCATCGTAGAATCTGTTCTCACCTTCTCCATCATGGTCTGGTTTGGCTCAGCCACCAAGCACGACACCTGGAGGCTGCAGCGAATCCTCCGATCAGCAGAGAAGGTAATTGGCTGCAACCTTCCCTCCATTGATGAACTGCACTCTGCAAGGGCCAGGAAGCGAGCGGGCAAGATCATCTCTGACCCCTCTCACCCTGGCCACAAACTCTTTAAATCACTTCCCTCTGGAAAGTGACTCCGGACTGTCAAAGCTGCCACAGCCAGACATAAAAGCAGTTTTTATCCACGAGTAGTTGCTCTACTCAACAGCCAAAAATGTGTAGCCTCCCTTTGAGCTGGTATTTTGTTGGTTCACATGCGTGATCAATGGTGTTTTATCATTAATGTTTTATTATTATAAATGTTTAGTGTTTTCTGAGTAATTCGTAACTGTCACTGTATGCCATGTTGTTACTTGTGGGCGGAGCACCAAGGCAAATTCCTTGTATGTGAATACTTGGCCAATAAACTTACTTACTGACTTATATGTTGCCCTTCACTGAAGGAGGTCAAAACCCACTTGCTCCAATTGTGCACAACTCTGTTGAAACCACTATTCCTTGGACTCCAGTCGGAAGAAAACAAGCCTGTCCTCAAAATCACATCTCCTAATTTTTTGTCCGCAGTTAATCAAACGGTACATTTAATCAAACAGTATAGATTTAGTAAACAGATGCTGGTTTAGTTTAAAAAAGACACAGAGTGCCGGAGTAAACAGCGGGTCAGGCAGCATCCCTGGAGTTGATGTTTCGGGTCACGATTATATTTCAGGCTGATTGTGGGGGGGGGGGGGGGGGGGGGGAGCTGGAAGTTAGGAGAGGCAGGTAATGGATGAACACAGGTGAGGGGGGGGGGGAAGGTGAAAGGCCGATGGTTGGAACAAATGCCAGAGATGAGAAAGAACAGAAGATATGAGACAAAGGGATTGAAGAGTTGAGAACTGTGAAGCCAGTGGATGTGAGTGGAGGGGGAGGGGAGAAATAGGCGTGAGTCCAGGTGGGGCACAGGAGGGGGAGGGGTAGGGAAGAAAGGGGAGGGGATGAGAGAATTACCTAACTACAGGTGAAGATAGACACAGAAAGCTGGAGTAACTCAGCAGGTCAGGCAGCATCTCTGGATAGAAGGAACAGGTGACGTTTCCATTCAAGACCCTTCTTCGACTTGGTTTAAAGCAGCATCTGCAGTTCCTTCCTACACACAGAGGTTACCTAAAATTGGAGAATTCAATTGTTCACACCATGGGGTTGTGAGGTACCCTGGAGTGTAGAGGTGAATTGCATGGATGTTGTCAGTACTTGAGGGCCTGAGCTACAGGGAGAGGTTGGGCAGGCTAGGACTTTATTCCTTGGAGCGCAGGAGGATAAGGGATGATCTTAGAGAGGTGTATAAAATAATGAGGGGTCATACAGTATATGCAACATAGAATATGGAATAGTACAGCACAATGTTTGTGCCAAGACCAAATCTCACCTGCCTATACATAACCCAAATAGACACATCGTTCCTGAGAAGGGATTTAACCCGAAACATTACATATTCTCTTTCTCCAAAGATGCTTCCTGACCCGCAGAGTTATTCCAGCCTTTTGTGTCTATCTCCGGCATAAATCAGCATCTGTTGATCCTTTCTACACATAATCCATATCCCTGCATTTCCAGCGTATCCATGTGCCTATCCAAAAGTCTGTTCATGGCCACTATCGTATCTGCCTCCAGCACCACTCCCAGCACTGTACCAGGCAGTATCATCCTCTGTGTAAACAGAACTGCACATCTCAGAGAGTCAAAGAGTCATAGAGCGTGGAAATAGGCTTTTCGGCCCAGCTTGCCCACGACGACCAACATGCCCCATCTATACTAGGCCCACCTATCTGTATTTGGCCCATATCCCTCTAAACCTCTCCTATCCATGTACCATCCTGAAAGTTTTTTAAATGGTGTGATAGTACCTGCCTCAACTACCTCTTCCAGCAGCTCATTCCATACACACATCATCACCCTTTGTGTGAAAAAGTTGCCCCTGAGATTCCTATTAAATCTTTTCTCCCTCACTTGCTGACTCAGAGTCACGGAGAGATACAGAGTGGAAACAGGCCTTCAGCCCAACTTGCCCATGCCGGCCCACATGCCCCATCTACACTAGTCCCACCTGCCTGCATTTGGCCCATACCAATCTAAACCGATCCTAGCCATGCACCTGTCTGAAATGTTTCTTAAACATTCAAGGGACAAATGTCAAAAGTGTTTTATTGTCATCTCACTCAGATAGAACAATGAAATTCTTACTTACATTGTGATGCCACCGACCTCAACTACCTCCTCTGGTAGCTCATTCCATATACCCTCCATTCACCTGGTGAAATTGTTACCCCGCACTTTCCTATTAAATGTTTCCCCCCCTCACCTTAAACCTATGTCCTCTGGTTCTTGATTTCTCTACACTGGGCAAGAGACTCTCTACGTCTATCTCTATTCTTCTAATGATTTTATACACCTTTATAAGATCACACCTCAAGCTCCTGCGATCCAAGGTTTCGAGTCCTAACCTGCCTGCTCAACTTATCCCTTTGGCTCAGGCACTCGAATCTTGGCAACATCTTCTCTGCACCTTTTCCAGCTTGACAGTATCTTTCCTATATCATGATGCCCAGAAGAGAACACAATACTCTAAATGTGGCTTCACCAACATCTTATATAACTGCAACATGACGTCCCAACTTCGAACAATATCCTAACTGATGAAGGCCAATGGGCCGATAGCCTTTTTGACCACCCTATCTATCTGTGAAGCCACATTCAATAAACTATTCAACAGGGTAAACACTAACAAATCTCACCTGACATAAACCAAACGATGGACTACATGAACTGATGGGTCACTTGGTTCAGGTGGACTTTGGACTTCAAGTGGCAGAGAAATGAGAAATGAATATTCCTGATGTATAATGCCGTTGTGAAATGGGGCAGAAACCACCCAAGGAGCAGAGATGGGAACAGTCGTATCTGTGGAAAGAACAATTCTCAATTACAGAGTGTACGTGGAAAGTGTTCAGGATGGCAAAGGCCATTGGTGGAGTAGTGATGCACTTCGTGGACCTGAAACATTAACCCTGTCTCATCTCCACAGCCACCAACTGACTTGCTGAGGATTTAGTCAAGTCAAGTCAAGTCACTTTTATTTCTATAGCACATTTAAAAAACAACTCTCGTTGACCAAAATGCTTTACTTTGGTGCAGGTACTAACGTTATACAAACAGTGGTTCATAGATTAACGATACATACATAAATACACACATACAGCCTTTCCTCAGAGGATGTCAAGAAAGGCTTGAGAGTAAAAATAAGTTTAAAGTCTCAACTTAAAAGAATCGATGGAGGGGGCAGTTCTGATGGGAAGAGTGATGCTGTTCCATAGTCTAGGAGCTGCAACCGCAAAAGCGCGGTCGTCCCTGAGCTTATGCCTAGACCGCGGCATTTATAGAGGATAGACACAAAGCTGGAGTAACTCAGCGCGTTGGACAGCATCTCAGGGCAAAAGGAATATCTCACCTCATCAAACCAGTAAACATACGTCTAAATTATCCTTTCAAATAAGTATTTTCCAGTTTAATTTTGTTACACAGCCCCCTTACCTATTTACACCTATACACATCCACACACAGACGCACACACACACACACACACACACACACACACACACACACACACACACACACACACACACACACACACACACACACACACACACACACCCACACACCCACACACCCACACACCCACACACACACCCACACACCCACACCAGATTCTGGACACACGGTAAAACTGCCCAATTGAACCTTTGCTCAGACTTCCCTCCCACTGAGCCCCCGCCTCAGTCACAAGAGGATCTTATCACCTCCTCCCCAGAAAGATACATTCTGTGCTGTAACATTGAACAAACATCTAACGTACCTGCAGCGTTATTAAACTGTGAATAATGAAAAAACCTGTCCAGGGCAACGTCAGTTGAAGTCTTCAAATCTGTTCCATTAATAAACGTATAAGCCCAATGCAGTTCTGGAATAAACTGTTCTTCATAACTCTAGAGTGGTGAAAGGAAACAGAGGAGACAAAGGAGCAGCAGTGAAGTTCAGGTGCAACGTCTGTGTTAGAAGCCGTGACGTGGGAGTCTGATCAATCCACAGTCTCCATGTTCTGGACCAGACACATTAAAGCTATGACCAAGAAAACACACCAACACTCCACTTCCTTAGAAGGTTTAGGAGGTTCGGCATGTCCACAACAACCCTCAGCAACTTCAACAGATGAGATGTAGCAAGCATTTTATCAGGATGCATCACAGCATGGTTTGGGAACAGCTTCATCCAAGACCTTGAGACATTTTAGAGAGATGTGGATAGAGCCCAGAGTACATATCTCCTGGAGCGGGAGGGTGTTGGGTGTTCACACAAACCGACCCCCTTCCATTGACCCCATTTACACCTCACACTGCTTCGGCAAGGCCAGCAGCATCATCAAGGACCAGTCTCACCCTGGTCACACCCTCTTCTCCCCTCTCCCATCAGGCAAAAGGCACAGATATTTGAAAACGCACACCTCCAGATTCAGGGACAGTTTCTTCCCAGCTGTTATCAGGCAACTGAACCATCCTCTCATTAGCTAGAGTGTGGTCCTAACCACCCATCTACGGTGGACTATCTTTAATCAGACTTTATCTTGCACAAAATGTTAGACCATTTATCCTGTATCTGCACCCTCTGTCAAATTTAGTTTACTTTAGAGATATAATGCGGAAACAGGCCCTTCAGCTCACCGACCAGCGATCCCCGCACATTAACACTACACTACACACACTAGGGACAATTTACATTTTATACCAATTAAATTACAAACCTGCATGTCTGGAGTGTGGGAGGAAACTGATTATCTCGGAAAAAACCCATGTGGTCACGGGGTAGAGCGTATAAACTCCGTACAGACAGCACTCGCTGTCGGGATCGAACCCACGTCTCTGGCGCTGAAAACGCTGTAAGGCAGCGACTCTACCACTGTGCCACCGTGCTGCCCACAAGCTTGATTGTAAACATGTAAAGTATTTTTCTTTGTTTGGATAGCAGGCAACAAAATGCTTTTCACTGTACCTCGCAACACATGACAATAATAAGCTAAAGTAAACTAAAGTAAACTAACTCCTGAGAGGACGTGGTGAATTCAGTATCAGATTGTACAGTACACAGTACCTCACCGGGAAAATAAATAGTTACAAACACCTCCACAGGTAATAGTTTTCCAATGATACTTACGTCACGAACAATGATTTTTGTGAGTGGAAAACACATCATGCTCTTGCATGCTTCCCCCACACGATGATCTGCTCCTGTTCCTGCAACCTGCAGCCCCAGGAGGACAGGGAGAGTTAAACAGAGTCTCAGCATCGTGGACTCTGCTCTGGTCACTGTTGGATGCACCCCGTCGCTCTCCACACCTCCAGCTGGATCAACCCTGAGTCCAAACCTTTTTATACAGTTTCATGTGGATGATTTGAATGTAGATTCCAGTCTACAAAGTAAACTTTTACATAGAATGCAAACATGGAGCAGTACCTGCTCCAGGCTTGTGTTGGATTTTCGTGACGTCATTAAGTTCTAGGAGCAGAATTAAGTCATTAAATCAGACTCTTCAAGTCTGTTCCGCCATTCAATCTCGGCTGATCTATCTCTAACTCCTAACCCCTTTCTCCTGTCTTCTCCCCATAACCGCCGACACCCATACTAATCATATTGCGGCCCTACCAGTTCTGCCACTTTCCAGCATGTTCTGCTTTTGTTTTAGATTTCCAGGATCTGTAGTTTGTGTGGGGATTTTGTGTTTAGGGTTTGTATTGGATTCATTGCTAGGTTCAGGGTTTGCATTACACTGCATTGGAAGCAAAACTGGGGAGCAGGAGATGTAGAAACAAAGAACTGCAGCTGCTGGTTAATGCAAAAAAGGGACACAAAGTGCTGGAGTAAATCAGCGGGTCAGGCAGCATCTCTGGAGAACATGGATAGGTGACGTTTCGAGTCAAGCCCCATTTTCAGAATAAAATTAGGAAATAAGATTTGAGGACAGACATTTTCTTATAATTCTGCCATTCAGTCCATTAAGTCTACTCCGCCATTCAATCATGGCTGATCTATCTCTCCCCCTCAACCCCATTCGCCTGCCTTCTCCCCATAACCCCTGTCACCCGTACTAATCAAGAATCTATCTATCTCTACTTTAAGAATATCCATTGACTTGGCCTCCACAGCCTTCTATGGTAATGATTTCCGTAAATTCACCACCCTCTGGTTAAAAACATTCCTCCTCATCTCACCCCTAAAGGAACGTCCTTTTATTCTGAAACTGACTTTTAGTCCTAGACTCTCCCACTAATGCAAGCATTTTCTCCTCATCCACTCTCTACAAGCCTTTCATTATTCAGTAGGTTTTAGATGAGGTTCCCCCTCATCCTTCTAAACACCAGTGAGTAGAGGCCTTACCATGTCAAACACTCATCATATGCTAACCCACTCATTCCAGGGATCGTTCTCGTACATTATAGTGTGAAAGATTCAGATGGGGTGCGATTTCTCGAAAGTGTTCAGGAGAATTTGCTCCGGCAATATGTAGAGGGCCCACACGTGAACGGGCAACACTTGATCTAGGCTTGGGAAATTGGGAAGGGCAAGTGAATGACGTGTTCGTGGATGAGCCTTTTGGAACCAGCGACCACTGTTCGATTAGGTATAAGATAGTTATGGATAGGGACAGAGAGGGCCCACATGTTAAAATGCTAAATTGGGGGTAAGGCCAACGTTGAGGGTTTGAGAGAAGGTCTCGCTCAAGTTGATTGGAGCAGGTTATTTGAGGAGAAAGGAACATCAGCCAAGTGGGATGTTTTTAAATTGTGCTGACAGGAGCTCGGAATATCCACATCCCTGTTACAGTGAAGATCAAGGCAGGCAAATGTAAGGAAGCTTGGATGAAAAGGGAGATTGAGGTATTGGTCAAGAAAAAGAAGGATGCATAGGAGAGGTATAGGCAGCTTGGTTTAACTGTAACCCTGGAGGAGTTTTGGGAGCTAAGGAGCAAACTATAAAAGGAAATGTCAAAAAAGGGGCCAGGGGATAGCTCTGGCAGATAGCATTAAGGACAAGCCAGGGAGAGGTTTTATAAATACATAAATGGGAAAATGGTAACTAAGAAAATAGTGGAACCCCTCAGGAATCAAAGTGGTCACCTCTGTGTAAAGTCACAGGAGATGGGCAATGTCCTGAATGAGTATTTCTCCTCAGTATTTACCAAGGAGAAAGGCAGTAGGATAGAGGAACTTGGGGTAGTCAATGGAAGTGTCTTGAGAGCAGTTAGTGTTACGGTTAAAGAAGTGCTGAAGGCACTATCGTGAATGAAGGTAGACAAATCTCCAGGGCCAGATCAGATATATTGAGGGCATCGTGGGGAACTAGCGAGGAAGTTGCGGGAGCACTGGTTTAAATTTACGAGTCATCTTTAAATACAGGAGAGGTTCCGGAAGGCTGGAGGGTGGCAAATGTTGTGCCTCTATTCAAGAAGGGCTGCAGGGAAAATGGTGGGAACTATAGGCCGGTGAGCTTAACATCTGTAGTTGGAAAGTTACTATTCTGATGGATAGGATAGATTAGCATTTAGATGGACAAGGGATGATTAGGGAGAGTCAGCATGGTTTTGTACGTGGGAGGTCGTGCCTCACAAATCTGATTGAAGATGTGACCAAAAAGGTCAATGAGGGCAGAGCTGTAGATGTTGTGTACATGGACTTCAGCAAAGTATTCAAAAGTTGCCGCATGGTAGGCTGCTCTGGAAGGTTAGATCGCATGGGATCCAAGGAGAGGTAGCTGTACGGATAGAAAATTGGCTTCATGGAAGGAAGCAGAGGGTGATGGTGGAAGATTGCTTCTCGGACTGGAGGCCTGTGAATAGTGGTGTGCCTCAGGGTTTCGGTGCAGGGCCCGTTACTGTTTGTCATCTACATCAATGATTTGGATGAGAACATACAGGACAGGATTAGCAAGTATGCAGATGATACAAAAATGGGTGATTTTGCAGATAGTGAAGATGGTTGTGAAAAATTGCAGCGGGATCTTGATCGTTTGGTCAGCTAGGCTGAGGAATGGCAGATGGAATTTAATATGGAGAAACATGAGGTGTTGCATTTTGGGAAGTCTGACATGGGGAGGGTTGGGCTCTGGGGAGTGTTGAAGAGCAGAAGGATCTAGGAGTGCAGGTGCATGGTTCCTTGAAGGTGGAGTCGCAGGTAGATAGGGTGGTCAAATAGGCCTTGGCCTTCATCAGTCAGAGTATTGAGTTTAAAGTCGGGAGGTCATGCAAGATGTTGGTGAAGCCAAATTTAGAGTGTTGTGTTCAGTTCTAGGCACCATGTTATCGGAATTATGTTGCCAGCTGGAAAGGGGACATAGAAGATTTACGAGGATGTTGCCAGGACTAGAGGGTCTGATTATAGGGAGAGGTTGAGTGGGCTGGGACTCTATTCCTTGGAGTGCAGGAGGATGAGGGTTGATCTTATGGAGGTGTATAAAATCATGAGAGGAATAGATTGGGTAGACGCATAGAGTCTCTTGACCAGAGTAGTGAATTGAGGACCAGAGGACACAGATTAAGGCAAAGGGGAAAATATTTAATAGGAAACTGAGGGGTAACTTTTTCACACAAAGGGTGGTGGGTGTATGGAACAAGCTGCCAGAGGAGACACTTGAGAAACAGTTAGACAGGTATATGGATGGGGCCGGTTTAGAGGGATATGTATTGCGTTGTATTGTATATGGGCCAGACACGGGCGGTTGGGACTAGTGTAGCTGGGACATGTTGGCCAGTGTAATCATGTTGGGCCAAACGGCCTGTTTCCACACTGCATCACTCTATGACTATGACAATGATCTCCTCAGGACCCACTCCAGTGCCAGCACATCCTTCCTCAGATATGAGGCCCAAAATTGCTCACAATATTCCAAATATTGCGTTCTGATCAACGCTGTATAATGCCTTGGCATTACATCCCTGCTTTGGTATTCTAGAACGCGCAAAACAAATGCTAGCATTACATTTACCTTCCTTACTACTCATTCGACTTGCAAATTAACTTTTTGGGAATCCTGCACGAACACTTCTAAGTCCCTTTGCACCTCCGATTTCTGAATTATTCCCTCGTTTGGAAAATTGTCTCCACCTTAAAGCCAGGTCCCACTTAGGAGATTTTTTAGGCGACTACAGGCGACTAGGCTGTCGTCACATGGTCGCGGGTTGACGGCTGTATGGTCGTGAGTCCTCTCTGCAAGTCGCTTAAAGATGCGTAACGTTTTTCTGGTCGCTGCTGGATTTTGAAATGTTCAAAATTTTTCAGTGACTGTGGGCTTGACGTAACTTGTCTTCTCCTGTCGTAGGTTGTTGCCAGGATGACGCAGGTTGTCGCCAGTTGTTGATGGTTGTCGCCGGGTGCTGACTTCGGTGAATTCCATTGGCGACTGCCTACATCAACCTACGTCAACCGGCGACAGGCACCGACGACTGAATTGTTTTCAGTTGTCTTCAGTAGTCGTCGACAGGGCCGTTCCTTGTCATAGCTTGATGCCGGTGGACGTAGGTCGACTTTGGTTGTCGCCTGTGTGGTCGTAGGTTGTCGTAGGCGTGGTTGTAGGAGGAAGTCCTAATGGGTTACCAGTTGTCGGTAGCTTGACGTCGACTTTGTGGTAGGTTGTGGTCGGTTGTTGTAGCTTGTCGTAAGCATTGTTGTCGGGGGGGTCCAGTCGCCCTTTACTCCTACTACTAAAATGCATGACTGTGCACTTTGCTACTGTATTCCATCTGCCACTTGTCTGCCAACTCTCCCAATCTGTCCGTCCTTCTGTAGAGTCCCTGCTTTCTCTACACCATTTGCTCCTCCACCTATCTTCGCATCATCCACAAACTTGGCCACAAACCCTTCAATCCCCTCGTCCAAATAATTGATATGCAACATAAAGAGTAGCGGCCCCAGCACCGACCCCAGCGGAACTCCACTAGTCACAGGCAGCTAACCAGAAAAAGCCACCTTTATTGCCACACTTTGCCTTCTGCCATCTCCACACTCTCGTAGCGGCTCGTTATGCCAGCCATAGGTACTCAGGGCTATTTATTTACTCGTGAACATTTTTTATCAGGCTGGAAAAAACGTCCCGACTTACCTGATGCCTCGAGTACCTACGGCTGGCATAATGAGCCGCTACGATATATCTACGGACTCCTACGGCCTCCTATGGACTCGTTACGGACATTGCGCGAGTTTGAATCAGGGGGAAAACTCGGGAGAATTTGTGAATAACTCGGTAAAGTGGGACAGGCCCTTAAGACGCCCATGGCTGACAAGGGAGGACAAGGACAAAATAAAAGCAAAAGAGAAGGCATATAACATTGCCAAGATTAGTGGGAAGCCAGAGGATCTGTAGAGGAGGATGGGGGTTTAAGTGTTAACGTGCTCGTGGCAGATTGCATCTTGCGTGTGGTGAGCCTGCTTTACTTTCTTAGAATTGCTAGCTAATGAATAACAGGTGGTGTTGCAGATCTGCAAAGGCTGTTGTGACTAAAAAGGGAAGGGGCCCGTTGCCAAGTAGAACTGCAGAGAAAAACAAGTCTGTTCTAGAGACAATAAGAACCAGTGTAGGTGACTGTGTGATTAACTGGACCCGTAACTACTCATGTATAAATATACTGCCTGCGCACAATATAATTGAGTGGGACTGCGAGGAGCTGGTAAGTATGTGACCAAGCTTACTGTGAGTGTAGTAACGTTGTGTTGTTACTATGAGCATCAGTGTCTGACGGCGTTTATTATTCCAGAGCGTGGGCGAGCTTTAACAGATTGGGATGTTTTTAAAGAACAACAAAAGATAACTAAAAGGACAATACGGAGAGAAAGGATGAAGTACGAATGTAAGCTAGCCAATAATATAAAAAAGGATAGCAAGAGTTTCTACGGATATATAAAGAGTAAAAAAGAGGCAAGAGAGGACGTTGGGTCCCTGGAGAATGATGCAGGAGAAGAGTTAACGGGAAATCAAGAAATGGCAGAGGAATTTAATAACTTTTCTGCATCAGTCTTCACAGTGGGAGACACCAGCAGTGTGCCGCCAATCCTAGAGAGTCAGGGGGGTGGAAGTTAGTGTAGTGGCGATTACTAAGGAGAAGGTGCTAGGAAAACTGAAAGGTCTGAGGGTGGGTAAGGACCCTGGATTGTACCCCAGGGTTCTGAAGATGGTGGCCTCAGAGATTATGGAGTCATTAGTTGTGATATTTCAAGAATCACTAGAGTTATGAGTGGTTCCTGAAGATTGAAAAATTGTGAATATCACCCCGTTGTACAAGAAGGGAGCAAAGCAGAAGAGTGGAAACTATAGGCCGGTTCGCTTGACTTTGGTGGTTGGTAAGATTTTAGAGTCAATTATAAAGGATGAGGTTACACAGCACTTAGAAGTTCACGATGAAACAGGCCAAAGTTAGCATGGTTTTGTGAAGGGGAGATCTTGCCTGACAAATCTGCGGGTTCTTTGAGGAAGTTAATAGCAGGACAGGCAGAGGGAAGGCTATAGGTGTGGTTTACCTAGATTTTCAGAAGGCCTTCAATAAGGTGCCGCAAGTCAGGCTGCAAGGGAAGATGAGAGGCCATGGTATTAGAGGGAAGATACTAGCATGGATAGCGGGTTGGCTGGTTCTGCACTGTATCTCTAAACTAAATTAAACTAAACATAGCCTGTCCCAAGGAGCGGACTGAGTGACACTAGGACCACAATGCTGGTCACGATCCCTACCTGTGTGGACCAGCCCACTCACCACAGTCCCACTGTGCCTGAGTGTAGTGTTGTTAACATGATAAACACCAACTATCTCACCTGAAGAATGCTATCTTCTCCATACGATGGATGACACAAACTGATGGACCTTAGACTTTAAAAGGCAGGAACATTAAAAATGAATATTCCTGCTTTTTAATGCCATTTCCAAGGGGTGTAAGCTACCAGATGGGATCAATTATATTTGTGGAGAGAGAACAATTTTTGGTTACATAGTGTACGAGGAGAACGTTCTGGATGGGAAAGGTCATACGTGGAGTGTTGACAATACGTCACTGAGCTGAAACATTAACTCTGTCCCTCTCCACAGAAACAAGGAACAGGTCCAATTGCCTCTGAGGCAACAAACAACGACGGTGGTTCAGAACCAGATCGTGGCGCAGGTGAGATGGAAATGAGCTGCATTACAGGGGGAGAGACGACTAAATAGAGGTTTACTTGAGTGAAAAAAAGCCCAAATGCAGAGAAATGGGACTAGCGTATCTTGTGTGGCAAGGGTGTGATGGGCTGAAAGGCCTGTTTCTGTGCTATATAACGCTCTGCGTCTATGTTACCGTTGACAGAAGATGGGCCTTAATAAGTATTGAAGGACAGTATGGATGAACAATAATTGTTCATTCCTAGGTGCCGGGGAAATATCAAAAGTGGCTCAATCTTGGCAAATAAGTCGATTCAGAGGAGTAGGTTTAGGTTTATTACTGTCACGTGTATCGAGGTACAGCTTTGTTCTGTATGCTATCCAAACAGATCAGATAATACTAGACATAAATGCAAACAAGCCAAACTCAAGTACAACAGGTAGAGCAAAGGGGAAGATACAGAGTGCAGAATATAGTTTTCTGCATTGTAGCGCACCAGTTCCAGAGACAAAGTCCAATGTCCGCAATAGGGTAGAGGTGAATCGGACAGTACCCTAGCTTATGGAAGGACCGTTCAGAAGCCTGATAACAGAGGGGAAGAGGTTGTTCCTGAGTCTGGTGATGCGTGATTTCAAGCTTCTGTACCTTCTGCTGGTTGGGAGTAGGGAGAAGAAGGAATGATCGGGGTGGGCCAAGTATTTGATTGCGTCGGCTGCTTTTCCGAGGCAGCGTGAAGTGTAAATGGAGTCGATGGTGGTGAGTCTGGTCTGCGGGATGGACTGGACGACATCTACAACTCTCTGTAGTTTCTTGCTGTATTGGGCAGAGCTGTTCCCAAACCAAGCTGTGATGCAACCGACAGCATGCTCTCGACTGTGCTTCTGTACAAGTATATTAAGAGTCACTGGAGATGCCCAATGACCTCAGTCACCTCAGGAGGTAGAGGCATTGGTGGGCCTCTTGGTTGTCACATCAATGTGGTTAGTCCACGATATATCATTGGTAATATTAACGCCAAGGAACTTGAAGTTCTCAACCATTTCCACTTTGGCACTATCGATGCTGATTGGGACAAACTCCACCATGCTTCCTGAAGTCAATAACTAGCTCCTTCATCCTGCTGACATTGAGGGAGGGGTTGTTGTTGTGACACCATGTTACGAAGTTCTCCACCTCTTTCCTATACTCCATCTCATCATTGTTAGTGATCTGGCCCACCGCAGCGGTGTTGTCTGCAAACTAATATCCTGATGTATTATACTTAGAAACAGCTCGGAGAATGAACAACGGTTGGGGAAGCTGCACGACATCGGAGAGCAATGAACTGGTTTTCTATGTCAATGGACACAAGGTAGGTGGAGCAACAGGGTCCTGAATCAATAACAGATGCAGAGCGAATGAAATGTTTACTCTGGCTCCTGACCTGGATGTATCACGGTTCAAAATTACATCTTGTTTCCCAATTCCTATCGCATCTCCCCATCTCTCTGATTACTTCCAGTGCTCTAAAGTATAGAGCTTGAAGCTCGGACTGTCATAGCGTGGAAACAGGCCCTTTGGCCCAACTTGCCCACACCGGTCAACGTGTCCCAGCTACACTAGTCCTACCTGCCTGCGTTAGAGAAGTGGTTGGCCGGCAGGAAACAAAGAATAGGGATTAACGGGTCCCTTTCAGAATGGCAGGCAGTGACTAGTGGGGTACCGCAAGGCTCGGTGCTGGGACCGCAGCTATTTACAATGTACATCAATGATTTGGATGAAGGGATTCAAAGTAATATTAGCAAATTTGCGAATAACACAAGGCTGGGTGGCAGTGTGAACTGTGAGGAGGATGCTATGAGAATGCAGGATGACTTGGACTGGTTGGGGGAGTGGGCAGATGTATGGCAGATTAAGTTTAATGCGGATAAATGTGAGGTTACCCACTTTGGTAGCAAAAACAGGAAGGCAGATTACTATCTAAATGGCGTCAAGTTGGGAAAAGGGGAAGTACAACGGGATCTGGGGGTCCTTGTACATCAGTCTATGAAAGTAAGCATGCAGGTATAGCAGGCAGTGAAGAAAGCGAATGGCATGTTGGTCTTTATAACAAGAGGAATTGAATATAGGAGCAAAGAGGTCCTTCTGCAGTTGTACAGAGCCCTAGTGAGACCACACCTGAAGTATTGTGTGCAGTTTTGGTCCCCTAATTTGAGGAAGGACATTCTTCCTATTGAAGGAGTGCAGCATAGGTTTACAAGGTTAATTCCTGGTATGGCGGGACTGTCATATGCTGAGAGAATGGAGTAGCTGGGCTTGTACACTCTGGAGTTTAGAAGGATGAGAGGCGATCTTATTGAAACATATAAGATTGTTAAGGGCTTGGACACACTAGAGGCAGGAAACATGTTCCCGATGTTGGGGGAGTCCAGAACCAGGGGCCACAGTTTAAGAAAAAGGAGTAATCCATTTAGAACGGAGACAAGGAAACACTTTTTCCCACAGAGAGTGGTGAATCTGTGGAATTCTCTGCCTCAGAGGGCGGTAGAGGCAAGTTCTCTGGATGCTTTCAAGAGAGAGCTAGATAGTCAGGGGATATGGGGAGAAGGCAGTAACGGGGGTTACTGATTGGGGATGATCAGCCATGATCACATTGAATGCTGGTGCTGGCTCAAAGGGCCAAATGGCCAACTCCTGCACCTATTGTCTATTGTCTATTGTCCATTGTCCATATCCCTCCAAACCTGTCCTATGCATGTACCTGTCTTATTGTTTCTTAAATGCTGGGATAGTCCCAGCCTCAACTACCACCTCTGGCAGCTCGTTCCATACACCCACCACCCTTTGTGTGAAAAAGTTACCCCTCAGATTTCTATTAAATATTTTCCCCTTCACCTTAACCCTATGTCCTGTGGTCCTCGATGCCCCTACTCAGGGCAAGAGACTCTGTGCATCTACCCGATCTATTCTTCTCATGATTGAAACGTAAGATCCTGGTGTTTGTAACAGAGGGATATGAGAACGTGTTCCTCATACGTTTCTTTCACTTCCCCTTGTTCTAGGCCATCCCACTGGCTCCTCTGGTGTAGATAATGTAAAACAAGTTGGCCACCTTTTCAAACTAAGTTGGTCACTCGTTTAAGAAGGAAACACAGCCTTCGTTTTTCCTCGCGGAAGGTTTGTGAGCTTCTTCAACTCACTTGCTCAAAGAGGCGTGGCGGCCATCTTAAGCGACCGGCGGGCCATTCTTTAGCTGGCGTGAAAACTAAAAGAGGGAAGGCATATAGAGGGAAGAAAGAGGGAAAAAAAGGAGGAAGATTGACTGAACGTTATTGCCTACCATCACTGTGAAGAATGTTGATTTGGGATGAAAGTCTACAACATATACATCAATGTTCGTTAAACGCCAGACATTCGTTAATACAATTTAAAATATTACACAGATTGCATTATTCTAAAACAAAATTAAATAGAATTTTTCCTAATATCTCTCCTATCTGCGATAAATGTCAATACTCTGAGGCTAATTTAACCCATACCTTTGTAAATTGCATAAAAATTAAAACATTTTGGGTGGATATTTTTAAAATTATTTCTGTAGTGGTTAATATTCAACTGGATCCCGATCCTAAATTAATAATATTGGGCATATCTGAACAATACCTAAAACTGACAATAAACCAAAGAAATTTCCTTGATTATAGTATAATAACTGGGAAAAAACTAATATTAAAATTTTGGAAAAACCCTGCATCCCCTACAATTAAAATGTGGATTATGGAGATGTCGGAGACCTTAAATCTGGAAAAAATTAGATTTGTCTTAATTGACAAACCAGAATTATTTATCAGAATATGGTCGCCGTTCATAGATTATTTGAAGGGGTAGAATGGGCCAGCGCTGAGGCCCGACGGAAGCTTGAACCCAGGACTAGGCGAATAGTTTTGTTTTCTTACCTACGGACCCACCTCCTAAGTTGTATTATGGATAGTTTATGTTTCTAAGTGTTTTTTTTTATTTTTCTTTATTTTTTCTATCTATTAAAAATAATAATAATAATAATTAGAGTCAATGTTAATATGTAACCGATAAATGTAGACTACTGCTACATTGGTAGTGGAGTCCTTGGAATCCTGAATATTTAATATGTAACCGTTTAACAAAGTTTGTAATGGTTTGGACTAGGATATGTACAGTACATGCTAACTATAAGTTAACTATAAAAATAAATCAATAAGTTAAAAGAATGTTGATTTCACTGTGGTGGATGTTTATGTTAAATTCTATTATGTATTGTCCTAATTTCGATTGTCTGGCTGCATGGCAACTCATTTCACTGTACTTTAATGGTGCATGCGACAAATATACTTGAACCTTGAATGTAATAAAGAATGTTTGCTCGATACTAAGGCATGTTCATCCGTTCTGCTTCTTTTGCTTCATTGCCTGCAGGTGGTGGAGAGGAATGTGGACCCTGAACTCAACCTGATAACCTATCTGAGGAGGAAATGTATCCTTGCCTCTTGCTATTGGCATTCTCCATAGTTTACAGATGTGGAAAGAGAGTGGGAGGTGCGGGACTAGACCCTCCTAACACGTCCCACTCAGGGTCAGCTGAACATTTGGACCCCGATCCTCCCCCAGCCCTTCCAGTTTATTAGCATCCTTCCCAACAACAAGGCAACCAGAACTGTATGTACCTCCTCGAATCTGGCCTTGGCAACGATTTGTACAGCTGTAGTTTAGCTCTGAAGAACTCTGAATAAGGGTCTCGACCCAAAAAAACATCCGTTCCTTTTCTCCAGAGATGCTGCCTGTTCTGCTGAGTTACTCCAGCATTTTGTGTCTATCTGTAGTTTAGTTTGGTTTAGATTAGCTTAGTTTAGAGATACAGTGCGGAAACAGGCCCTTTGGCCCACCAAGTCCGCGCCGACCAGCGATCGTCTCACACTAACACTATCGGACACACACTAGGGACAATTTTACAATTTTACCAAAGCCAATTAACCAACAAACCGGCATGTCTTTGGAGTGTGGGAGGAATCCTGAGCTCCGGGGGAAAACCCGTGCGGTCACAAGGCGAGTGTACAAACTCCGTACCGTCAGCACCCGTAGTCAGGATTGAACCCAGGTGTCTGGCGCTGTAAGGCAGCACCTGTACTGCTGCGTCACCGTGCCGCTCTACTTCTGTACCCAGTGAAAAACACAAAGTGCTGGAGTAATGCAGAGGGTCAGGCAGAATCTCTGGAGAACATGGATAGGTGACGTTTTCAGTCGGGACTTCTCTTCAGTCAGAAGAAGAGTCCCAACCTGAAACGTCACCTATTCATGTTCTCCAGAGATGCTGCCTGACCCGTTGACTTACTCCAGCACTTTGTGTCCTATTTTGTAAACTATCTTTCCTTCTTTGTGTTACTCTGTGCTCAATGCCCTGACCAATGAAGGAAAGCATATCCAACCTTCTTCCATTCATTTACATCTACACACCGTCTATATCTCTCATTCCCCTTTCCAATGACTCTCAGTCTGAAGAAGGGTCTCAACCTGAAACATCACCAATCCGTTTTCCCCAGAGATGCTGCCTGTCCCGCTGAGTTACACCAGCATTTTGTGTCTATCTTCTTCTGTGACAACTATGACCCCAAATTTAGTATCATCTGCAAACATAATATTAATATCACTGACATTCTCAAACAACAGGGACACAGCACTGATCCCTGTGGACAGCACATGCCTCCAAACTCAAAAACAACCCTGCACTAGCACGCGGTTTGGAAAACCCACTGTGGAAAAAGACATAATGGAAATACACAGTGTACCAGCTCTACAAACTCCAGCACTGTAAACTTCATCAACCCATTGCTAGTTATTATCATCACTGGCCCACTGGTTCCTCAGTAAATTCCATCACTGGCTCCACTGGTTTCTCCATAAACCCCCATCACTGGCTCCACTGGTTTTGGAAACTGAAATTCCATCACTGGCTCCACTGGTTCCTCTCTAAACTGTCACTGGTCCACTGGACCATTTGTAAACCTTCATGGTGCACTGATCCATCTGTAAACTCCATCACTGGTCCATCCGTAAACTCCATCACTGGTCCAACAGTAAACTCCATCACTAGTCCATCTGTAAACTCCATCACTAGTCCATCTGTAAACTCCATCACTGGTCCATCTGTAAACTCCATCACTGGTCCATCTGTAAACCATCACTGGTCCATCTGTAAACTCCATCACTGGTCCATCTGTAAACCATCACTGGTCCATCTGTAAACTCCATCACTGGTCCAACAGTAAACTCCATCACTGGTCCATCTGCAAACTCCATCACTGGTCCATCCGTAAACTCCATCACTGGTCCATCTGCAAACTCCATCACTGGTCCATCTGTAAACTCCATCACTGGTCCATCTGCAAACTCCATCACTGGTCCATCTGCAAACTCCATCACTGGTCCATCTGTAAACTCCACCACTGGTCCATCTGTAAACTCCACCACTGGTCCATCTGTAAACCATCACTGGTCCATCTGTAAACTCCATCACTGGTCCATCTGTAAACCATCACTGGTCCATCTGTAAACTCCATCACTGGTCCATCTGTAAACTCCACCGCTGGTCCATCTGTAAACTCCATCACTGGTCCATCTGTAAACTCCACCACTGGTCCATCTGTAAACCATCACTGGTCCATCTGTAAACTCCATCACTGGTCCATCTGTAAACTCCATCACTGGTCCATCTGTAAACCATCACTGTCCATCTGTAAACTCCATCACTGGTCCATCTGTAAACTCCATCACTGGTCCATCTGTAAACTCCATCACTGGTCCATCTGTAAACTCCATCACTGGTCCATCTGTCCATCTGTAAACTCCACCATCACTGGTCCATCTGTAAACTCCATCACTAAACCATCACTGGTCCATCTGTAAACTCCATCACTGGTCCATCTGTAAACTCCATCACTGGTCCATCTGTAAACTCCATCACTGGTCCAACTGTAAACTCCATCACTGCTTCACTGGACGATCTGTAAACTCCACCACTGGCCACTAGACCCTCTGTAAATGACTGGCCCGCCTGCCCCACAGGTTCCACTGGATGACGTCTCTCCAGTGTAAACCATCTGACCATCTCCTTTGACTACCAGTTTTCACTTTCCATTGTGGGTGTGTCAGAACACAGCCTAGCCCGGTACAATCTACTCCACCATCTCCATTCCCATGATGGGCTGCTCCTTCTCAGAGGATATCCGTGGTCCAAGTCCCCCGATTGTCCGGTGATGCCCACCCACCCACCTTGGGCAGCAGCAGCAGCCACCGACACCTGGTGGGCTGCACCGTGGTGGGTCCTTGCCGCCGGCCCTGCCTGTAGACCACTGCTTTCCTTAACACCAGCGTCAGTGGGCCTGACGGGGACCAAGCTCGGCTGTGGAGAGGGAGGATGCGGCTCCTGCACGGTGATGGTCTCCAAGTACAACGCCCCCCAGGGGAAGATCATGTATCCTTTCACCCACCAGCTCCTGAACCGAGGAAAACCTTCCCCACCATGGCATTCAGTGGGGCATGTTCAACGTTATGATTGCAAGAGATAAAGGGTTGGTGGAAATCACTGTGGAATTCATTGCCACAGAGGGCAGTGGAGGCCAAGTCAGTGGGTATTTGCCAAGTGGCGATTGAAAGGTTCTTGATTAGGAGAATGGAGCTGAGAGGGAAAAATACAAATGGTGGAGCAGACTCGCTGGGCCAAATGGCCTAATTTTGCTCCTCTGACCAAGGTTTTATGATTTGTCAATAGTTTTATGGAGAAAGATCCTCCATAGGGATCCTCCAGAGCTCGCTGTTCATTGAGATTCCTCACTTTCTTGACCAGACCTGGACACCAGGAGTCCCATGTACAAGCAACCTGCATTGGCACTAATCCTACGTTAATCCCAATTATTGTCTCCACATACACGTGACCTTCCACCAGATTCTACCACTCACCAAAAAAACACAAATGTGGTAGCATTTGTGACCATTGAGATCACCAAGAGGACTGACAAGGGCTGGGCTGTGGACATTGTCTACATGGACCTCAGCAAGGCATTGGACATGCTCTCGTATGGCAGGCTGGTATGGAAGGTTGGTTTACATGGAACCCAAGGTGGGCTAAACCAAATGGATCCAACGTTGGCTTGGTGACAGGAGAGGAAAGGTATTTGTGAGGGTCGTTATTCAGACTGGAGGTCCGTGACCAGTGGAGTGTCACAGGGATTGGTGCTGGCTCCATTGTGGTTTGTCATCGGCCTTAACCATTTCGGTAAGTTAACCCATGGCAGGACTTACACAGGAAATGTCAGGGCTCAGTAGAGTGTTATAGAACAGAGAGACCTGGGGGATACAAGTTTTTTTTGTTTCAGATTTGGAGATACAGCATGGAAACGCCCATCGGCCCACTGAGTCCATGCATACCATCGGTCACCCGTTCACACTGGTTCTATGTGATCACACTTGTCCTGATAAACAATATCTACGGCTTTACCCTCATCGACCTTTTTGGTTGCTTCTTCAAAAATACTCAATCAGATTCATAAGACACGATCACCCACATATACGAAACCATGCTGACTATCCCTAATCAGCCCCTGCCTATCCACATACATATATATACCTTATCCCTCAGCATACTCTCCAGTAATATGCGGACCACAGATGTCAGGCACACTGGTCTATAGTTCCTAGGCTTTTCCTTGTAACCCTTTGTAAACAAAGACACAACATTAGCCGCCCATCAGTACCAGGACCTTACCGGTGTCTAATAATAATAGAATATTGACTGGCCTTGAGGGGGATACGACATATATTGCCTGAAGTAGATTCATATTGCCCGAGTCGAAGACGAGGGCAATATGGATCTAGTGAGGGCAATATATGTCGTATCTCCCGAAAGAGGACAGTCAATATTGTTATTATTACCCATTATCAGACATCTAGAGGAAAATCTGAACATCTCATATGATATGAATGTATCTATACATTTTGCAATATGCATTGCAACATTGTAAAGAAGGGTACTAAAACCATTGCAACATTGTATATAAGGGTACTAAAACAATGTAACATTTATGTTTCATTTATGTAATTTATGTCATTCATTTATGTGACAATGTGAAGGTCGAAGTTTTAAAACGGAACCTTTTCTCGCAAACGGCAGCCATTTCCCACGCAGCGTGACGTTGCCGTCACGCAGCGTCACGTTCCCGGATGTGAGACCAGGGGAATATAAGGTTATATTCCCCGCTGTTTAAACAGGCAAACTCCATAGGGGTTGGCTAGAAAGGGGAATATAAGAAAATATTCCCCTGTTAGCCCTGCTGGCAGTAAAAATGAAGGGAATATGATTTGGTAAAACCATACCTCAGATGGCTGATATGGGTAATAATTATTCATATTTCTGACCATATCCCTCCATTCCCTGCAACTCCATGTACGTATATAATAGCCTTTAAAACACCACCATTGCATCTTCCTCCACCACCACCCCTGGCAGCGCGTTCCAGGGCCCCACCACCCTCTGTGGAACAAACTTGCCCCGCACATCTCCTTTAAACATCGCCGCTCTCACCTTAAATCCGTGCCCTGTAGTGTGTGTAGTTTGTGACACCCACGATGCAATGTATAAGTTATTATGGTGCTGTGTGGCCAAGCACTGGGACAAGGAGGGGTGTCGCCACACGTATCCTGTGACCCCCCCCCCCCTTCCTGCAAGCCTCCGTACCCGCTCTCCGTATGATCCGCTCCTTGATTCACAGCCACCCCGTGCTGCCCAATCAGTGGGGCCAACGTGGCTCGGTCCGTCCCTCCTTGACTCTGTCTCGCCAGACACATTGCCGTCAACGCCTGCCTGGCCCCCCTCTGCTCTCTCCACCGCACCGCCATCACCACCGTGGAGGGGATCGGGAGCACCGCCACTCGGCTCCATCCTGTCCAGGTCAGTCATTCCGGTGCCGTGTCTCCCTTCTGCCCGGAGGGAGTTGGAACAATGGAGGCGGGAATGAGAGTGTGGGTTTAGGTTTATTATTATCACGTGTACTGACGTACAGTGAACAGCTTGGTGTCGCGTGCTATCCAAACAGATCGGGGTGGTGGTGGAGACAGATGCCAGAACATGTAGTCTTTAAGGTCGGCATGGTGGCGCAGCGGGAGAGTTGCTGCCTTGCAGTGCCAGAGTCCGGGGTTCAATCCCGACCACGGGTGCTGTCTGTACGGAGTTTGTACGTTCTCCCTGTGACCTGCGTGGGTTTTCTCAGAGATCTTCGGTTTCCTCCCATACTCCAAAGACGTACAGGTTTGTAGGTTAATTGGCTTGGTATAAATGTAAAATTGTCCCTAGTGTGTGTAGGATAGCGTTAATGTGTGGGGATCGCTGGTCGAAGGGCCTGTTTCCACATTGTATCTCTGAAATAAACTAAAATAAACTACGAGGCAATTTAGACTTTAGGTTGATGAAAAGGCACATATAATGCAGGGTACGGATAATATGGACATTGTCTGCCGAAGTGTCTGTTCCTGTGTTGTACCCTGCTACCGAGGTACAGTGAAAAGCTTTGTTTTGCATGCTATTTAGTCAGATCAGATAATGCTATACACAAATGCAACCAAGACAAACTCAAGTACAATAGGTAGAGCAAAGGGGAAGATGCAGAGTGCAGAATATAGTAGTAATAAGAGTATGCAAAAACAAAGAACTGCAGAGGATGATTTACACCAAAGACAGAGTGCTGGAGTAACTCAGCAAGTCAGTCAGCATCACTGGAGAACATGGACGGGTGATGTTGACAGTCAGGACCATTCTTCAGACAGTCTAAAGAAGGGACTTGACCCGAATTGTTCCATCCTTTTTCTCCAGAGATGCTGCCTGACCATCTGAGTTACTCCAGCACTTTTGTGTCTATCTTATGAGGAGAGCAATGTTCAGGCAGGGAAAGGTCCAACCCCAGTTTATGAAATTCAAATGGACAAGTTCTTGAAGTAAAAGACGGAGGCAGCAGAGAAAGGTTGGACTAACTGAGCTGTTCCCATCAGGTCCCAGCTACATGGCTTTGGCCAAATGGCCTTTGACATTGCTGCAACATGTCCATGGTTGTCTGCTGAACGTCTGACAAGATCAAGCTTGCTCCTGGAGTCCCAGCACAGAGGTCATGGAGTCATAGAGTGATATAGTGTGGAAACAGGCCCCTCGGCCCAACTATCCCACACCGCCCAACATGTCCCAGCTACGTTAGTCCCACCTGCCTGCATTTGGCTCATATCCCTCCAAACCTGTCCTATCCACGGACCTGTCTAACTGTTTCTTAAACGTTGGGATAGTCCCAGCCTCAACTACCTCCTCTGGCAGCTTGTTCCGTCCACCCACCACCCTTTGTGTGAAAAAGTTACCCCTCGGATTCCTATTAACTCTTTACCCCATCACCTTAAAACTATGTCCTCTAGTCCTCGATTCACCTACTCTGGGCAAGAGACTCTGTGTGTCTACCTGATCTATTCCTCTCATGAATTTATACCCTAGCAACATCTTCGTAAAGGGGCACAATGGACTGAAGGGCCTCCCTCTGCACTGTGTGTGTTTGAACTTCCTATCGCTGATTTAACTGAGGTGCAGCTTGCGAGTCAAATCCAGGCTGCGTTTCAGGCTGCCAAGCCATCCCTTGTTTGAAAGAAATTCACAGAGTGAACATTACTCGATGGTCAACAATCAGCACCACGGC
This sequence comes from Okamejei kenojei, assembly GCA_035221665.1. Taxonomy (NCBI): domain Eukaryota; kingdom Metazoa; phylum Chordata; class Chondrichthyes; order Rajiformes; family Rajidae; genus Okamejei; species Okamejei kenojei. Next base: position 119,252,308 of record CM069135.1, on the reverse strand, counting down.
AAATCCAAAAACAGCAGGGTGGCCAAAGGTCGTAGTGCAATCTGAAGCTGTGTGTAAAATAAACGCAAGCCTGCAATAACCGAATTACCGAACGAGCTCAGACTACCAGTAGGTGGCAGCACGTTGGGGAATTGGCAGTGAAAGAGGCGACCAGTTCAAGAGCTGAACAGACTCTGGACTCAAGATATACAGCAGGGAAACAGGCCCTTTGCCCACTGAGTCCACGTCGACCAGTGATCACCCCTTAAACCTGCCCTATCCTACACACTAGGGACAATTTACAATTTTTACCAATGCCAATTAACCTACAAACCTGTACCTCTTTGGAGCGTGGGAGGAAACCAGAAACAACCCATTCGGTCTCAGGGAGAATGTGCAAACTCTGTAAAGGCAGCATAGTCAGGATCGAACTCGGGTCTCTGGCACCGTGAGACAGCAACTCTACTGTGGATAGCAGTGGGGAAGCAGCTGTTCTTAATTCTGGTCATCCGAGCTTTCAAGCTGTTGCATCTTCTCCAAGAAGGAGAGGAGAGAAAGAGGATTGGCCAGGGTGGGGGACAGGTATCCTTGATGATACGTCCAGCGTTCCTGATGCAACGCACCGTGAAGATGGACTGGATGTAGGGAGTGCCGAGCCTGTGATGGACTGGGCCGTGTTCAACACTCTCGGCAGGATCAGGCAGTCAGGAGGAGAGCAGTTGCCACACCAGGGCTGAGATACATCCCGTCAGAATACTCTCTGTGGTGCATCTGTGGAAGGTAGTGAGAATCCTGGTGGACTTGCTGAGTCTCTTCAGATGCCTAACATGCGATGGTGGCATGTCAGAGGCTTTTGGGTCGGCACATGGATATGCAGGGAATGGAGGGATAGGGATCACATGCAGGCAGGAGAGATTAGTTGGACGGCATCATGTTCAGCACGGACGTTGTGGGCCGAAGGGCCTGCTCCTGTGCTGCACTGTTCTACATTATATGTGATAAATGTAAATAAACTGATCGCTTATCAGTGTGAAGTACCAGGTTAGGTTGCTGGTGATCTGGATGTCCAGAAACCTGAAGCTATTGACCATCTCTATAGCAGCTGCTTAGTTTAGTTTAGTTTAGTTCAGTTTGGTTTAGTTTAGAGATATACGGCATGGAAACAGGCTCTTCAGCCCACTGAGTCCGCACCGACCAGCGATCCCCACACAATAACACTATCCTACACACATTAGGGACAATGTTTACATTTACACCCAGCCAATTAACCTACAAACCTGCACGTCTTTGGAGTGTCAGCAGAAACTGATGTTCTCTGAGAAAACCTACGCAGGTCACTGGGAGAACGTGCAGACTCCGTACAGACAGCACCCACAGTCAGGATTGAACCCGGGCCTCTGGCGCTGTGAGGCAGCCACTCTACCGCTGCGCCATCATGTTGCTGTTGATGAGAACAGGGCTGTGTTCACCATACACAGGGCTGTGGACACTCATACTTCTACTTGGCTAGCTTACAACACAAGGTGTAATGATTGAATATTTCCCTCCTTCTCTTTCCTGTGCTCCACTTGGATGTGCACTGTTGTGAGGTAAATGAAACTTTCACTACTTGTAATTTACTTAACTTTATTTAAGCTTTAAGCAACTTATTTCTTTAATACATTACTCAGAAACATCTGGCAAACATGGCTGATTCCGCAGGCCTTTCCCGCCCGAAATACTTTGCACATGCGCACACTCCGGGAATGTCCTGCGTATGCGCACTCTCTAGAAGAACCCCGCACATGCGCACATGCGCCCACTTCATGCACCCATTTCTCCCTTCCCCCTTCCTCCCGTCCCCATCCACCTATATTCTCCCGTACCCTCTATCCACCTACGTTCACAAAGGCTCTTGCCCTGAGTGGAATAATCGAGGACCAGAGGGCATAGGTTTAAGGTGAAGTGGGAAAGGTTTTATAGGAGTCTGAGGGGTAGCTTTTTTTGCACAAAAGGTGGTGGGTGTATGGAACAAGTTGCCAGAGGATGTAATTGAGACAGGGACTATCCAAATGTTTAAGAAGCAATCAGGCAGGTACATGGATCGGACTTGTTTAGAGTGATATGGGACAAACGCAGGCAAGTGGATCTAGTGTAGTTGGGACATGCTGGTCAGTGTGGGCAAGTTGGGTGGAAGGGCCTGTTTCCACACTGCGTGACTATATTCCTGCCTCATCCTTATCTCCTTATCTCACACCTTTTAGTCTTTTCATCTCTGGCCTTTGAACAAAACAATCTACCATTCAGACCCCCCCCCCCCCCTCCCTCTTCACCTGTATCCACCTATCACCCTACAGCCTTTGTCCCAGCCCCAGCTCTCTTCCAGCTTTGTCCTTCCCCAAACACAATCAGACTGAAGGAGGTTCCCGACCCAAACATCACCAAGTTCAAGTTCTCCAGAGATGCTGCCTGTCCCGCTGAGTTACTCCAGCACTTTGTGTCCATTTTGTGTTCACCACCTCACTTCATTTGCTCGACAACTGACCCCTTTGTCACCCAGATGTAAAGAGCTAGGTTGTTTTCCTGTTACACAATCATTACGGATCTCTTAAAATCATGAATAAAGTGCTGTAAATAATTGTAAACCGTTTCCAATGCAGGCAGTATCAGGAAGCAGAGGATGCCTCCTTGGTACACGTGACAATATACCCTGGTACCTCAGTGCACTTCAGTACACGTGACAATTAAATAAACTCAACTCAATGGGGGAGGAAAGAGAAGAGCTTATTTTACACAGCCAGAAGATATGACCTAGAACTAGGCTTGGATAGAGTGGATGTGAAGAGGATGTTTCCACTAGTGGGAGAGTCCAGGACCAGTGGGCATAACCTCAAAATTAAAGGATGTTCCTATAGGAAGGAGATGAGGTAGAATTCCTTTAGTCAGAGGGTGGTGAATCTGTGGAATTCATTGCCACAGAATTCTTCGCCAATTCTTCATGGAGGCCAAGTCAATGGACTCCACAAAGGGTGAGTTATTTAGGGGTGAGATAGATAGATTCATGATTAGTACGGGTGTCAGGGGTTGTGGAGAGTAGGCAGGAGAATCGGGTTAGGAGGGAGAGATAGATCAGCCATGATTGAATGGCATTTTGACTTGACGGGCCGAATGGCTTAATTCTGCTCCTATCACTTATGACCAACAAAGACAGATTCAACCGTCAATTTAAGAAAATTATTTGTGAATGCCAGAAAAGGAAAGGCTGAAAAGGAGGCAGAGTGGGATTAGTTGAAGAATTCAGCCTCTGGCACATGGATATGCAGGGAATACAGGGATCATGGATCATACAGGGAATACAGGGATAAGGCAGATGTGTATCGAAGCCTTGCGTTTGACACACACATTGTTGGCTAAAGGACCTGGGTGGAAACCGGGAGCTACCGGAGGAAACCCACGCGGTCACGGGGAGAACGTGCAAACCACACACACACACACACACACACACACACACACACACACACACACACACACACACACACACACACACACACACACACACACACACACACACACACACACACACACACACACACCCTGAGGCAGTGGTTCTACCCGCTGCGACACCGTGTCCCGCGGTGGAATACGTGTGAAATGATGGGTTACAATGACAGTGACCAATTGGCAGGTTTTATTATCATATGCCTTGAAACGGGACAATGAACAATTAAATACTTTGTATTTCTTTGTGTGCTTTGTACAATGAAATGCTTACATGCAATAATGGCCCAGGACTTCAAATAAATCAAATAAATCTCCAGAGGTGTAATAATTGCCTTTCACCATTCTGTACCAGGATCTCTGTCTGCACGGCTTACAGACTCTTCCTCATATCTAATCGGTTTGAGTGTCTTTCACTACCCGAGTGGTCCAGTCCCTGTACTTTAATGTCAATGAGAGTTTCATAAGGTCATACGATAGGAGCAGAATTTGGCCATTTGGCCCATCAAATCTATTCCGCCATTCAATCATGGTTGATCTATCTCTCCCTCCTAACCCCATTCTCCTGCCTTCTCCACATAACCCCTGGCACCTGTCCTAATCAAGAATCTATCTATCTCTGCCTTAAAAATATTCACTGACTTGGCCTCCACAGCCTTTTGTGGCAAAGAATTGCACAGTTTTCCCACCCTCTGACTAAATAAATTCCTCCTCATCTCCTTCCTGAAGGAACATCCTTTAATTCTGAGGCTGTGGTGTCTGGTCCTAGACTCTCCCACTAATTTAAACATCCTCTCCACATCCACTCCATCCAAGTTTCCGTGCGCGATCGAGCTTCCCGCACGACATCTCTGCTTTCATTCCCACCCCAGGAACGCATCGCAAAGGCCCACGGCAGCCAGTGTGGATTCTGCACCCCCGGGATGGTCATGTCCATGTACACCCTGCTACGGAACCACCTCAAACCCACGCTGGAGCAGATCGAAGACACTCTCCAAGGTAAAGTCTGCTCCTTGTGGCTTCACTTCCACCCTAGACATCCATCCTGTCAATGGATTGGTTAACTGAATGGCGTCAGATTAGGAAAAGGGGACATGCAACGAGACCTGGGTATCCTTGTACATCAGTCACTGAAAGTGTTTGCGTTCAGTTCAGGTTGTGTTCAATTCTGGGCATCTTGTAACAGGAAGGATATTGTCAAGCTTGAAAGGGTTCAGAGAAGATTTACGAGAATGTTGCCAGGACTAGAGGGTGTGAGCTATAGGGAGAGGACGAGTAGGCTGGGTCTCTATTCCTTGGAGTGCAGGAGGTGAGGGGTGATCTTATAGTGGAGTATCTTAGAGATCAGGTAAATGCACAGAATCTCGTGCTCAGAGTAGGGGAATCGAGGACCAGAGGACATGGGTTCAAGGTGAAGGGGAAAAGATTAATAGGAATCTGAGGGGTCACTTTTTCACACAAAGGGTGCTGGTTGTATGGAACAAGCTGCCAGAGGATGTAGTTGAGGCTGGGACTATCCCAACGTTTAAGAAACAGGTAGACAGGTATATGGATAGGACAGGTTTGGAGGGATATGGACCAAACATAGGCAGGTGAAATTAGTGTAGCTGGGACATGTTGGCCGGTGTGGGCAAATTGGGCCGAAGGTTCTGTTTCCAAATTGTATCACTCTATGACTAAGTACGCATGCAGGTACGGCAGGCAGTGAAGAATGCAAATGGCATGTTGGCCTTCATAGCAAGAGGATTTGAGTATAAGAGCAAGGAGGTTCTACTGCAGTTGTACAGGGCCCTGGTGAGACCACACATGGAGTATTGTGTGCAGTTTTGGTCTCCTGATTTTTGGAAGAACATTCTCGTTATTGAGGGAGTGCAGTATAAGGTCACCAGGTGAATTCCAGGAATGGCGGGACTGACATATGATAAAAGAATGGGTCGACTGGAGTTGTATTCACTGGAATTTAAAAGGATTAGAGGGAATCTTATAGAGATATACAATTCTAAACCCAGAGTTGTGAATCTGGGGAATTCTTTACCACTGAAGGCTGTGGAGGCAAATCACTGGATGTTTTCAAGAGAAAGTTCGATTTAGCTCTTAGGGCTAACGGAATCAAGGGATATGGTGAAAAAGCAGGAAAGGGGTACTGAGTTTGGATGATCAGCCATGATCACATTGAATGGCGATGCTGGCTGGAAGGGCCGAATGGCCTTCTCCTGCACCTATTTTCTATGTTTCTATGGACATGGCTCATCATGTTAAAAGCCCGAGGGGGTGAAATAGAGGGCAAGAGATCAGCATAAGGGCAGCAGTTAGTTCCACTGATACAATGCTACGTCATAGTCACATGTGGCTAGCTACAGTGAAATGCTTTGTTTTACATACAACACGGTAGAATCGTACAGCAGTCCTCACTGAGGCAGTATACAAGTATCGCCACGCACTGCCTGCGATAACGTTACACAAGTTCACCCTACAGCCCTGCCTTCTGGCAGCCGAAGCACCTTGCAATAGGAAGCTCCCCACCGCCGGGTCTCTCTTCATTCTCGGCAGCGCCCCCACACCACCGAGTCCCCCCTTTTCTTTATGTAAAATAATATATTCAATTATTATAAAAAGTCATATTTACAAACCAAAGCAGTAATGACGGGTCCACCTCCATGACACAAAATCACCATTATCTCATCACTACATTTTCAAATAACTATATCACCATCCTGGTTAAAGATACACCTTCCGCCTGGCATCGTGAATCGCTGCATACCCCCTTTGTTCACGGCGGCCCCTTGCCGGATAACCCTTGATGGCCTCACCTCACTCCTGATTGCCCCCCTTGCTCTCCACTCTCCCCCCCCTCCTCTCTCCCTCACCCTCTCCCTCTCCACTCTCCACTCTCTCTCCCTCTCTCCCCACTTCCCCTCTCTCTCCACTCTCCACCTCGCTCTACACTCTCCCCCTTTCTCTCCACTCTCCCCCTCGCTCTCCCCCTCCCTCTCTCCACTCTCCCCCTCGCTCTCGATGGTCCCACCTACAGTTCAACAACTACAAGAGCGCAGGTTCAACCCTGAGCTCGGACACTATCTGTGTGGAGTCTGCACGTTCTCCCTGTGACTGCGTTGGTTCTCTCCGGGTGCCCACGTTTAACTCTCAAACTCCGAAGACGTGCCGGGACGGTATTTGTCACTGTTTGTGAGTCCCACACTCCAAAGACATGCAGGTTTGTAGATTATTTGTCTTCTGTAAATTGACCCTAGTGTGTAGGATAGAACTAGTGGTCGGCAAGGACCCAGTGGGCAGAAGGGCCTGTTTCGACGCTGTATCTCTAAACTAAACTAAACAGCGCCCTGTCAAGTAGTGTGTTCCACCCACCCTCTGGCTCCACACCTTTCTACCATTTTCCCCAAAACTCTTCCACTGATTTAAATGTCTGATAGATCTGATCCCATTCTTATATGTTCTTGCCATCCATCTGTCGTCTCTCTCTCTAAAGAATGGGCCCCGATCCAAAACATCGCCTGTCCATTCCCTCCACAGATGCTGCCTGACTTGCTGAGTTTCTCCAGCACTTTGTTATTTTACTGAAGATTCCAGCACCTGCAGTTCCTTGCGTGTGAGTGCATGTTGTGCATGTGTGTGTGAGTTTGTGTCTGTGTGTGTACGTGCATCTGCGTGTGCGTGTGTGTGTCTCTCTCACCTCATTTAAATCTCCTCTCAGACTGCAGCTGGGTATTTTCCACAGAATGGGAGAATTGTGGAAACACTCAGCAGGTCAGGCAGCATCTGCGGGGAGAAGACCCGTGTGTACGTGGGTACACAAAAAGCAACTCATGCAGCAGCATCTAAGGAGCTAGGCAGCTTCTGCGGGGAGAAGACCCGTGTGTACCACGTAGTGGGCCCCACGCCTGAAAGCAAGTGTCCTTGGAGTGATGGATTCTCAGTGTCCGTCCCGCACTGTTCCCCACTGCATTCCCGGGACAGAGCCTGTTCCCCACTGTCTCTTGTGTCTTGACCTTGCAGGAAACCTGTGTCGCTGCACGGGCTACCGACCCATCGTGGAGGGATACTGCACCTTTGCCCAGGTAAGAAATACTGACGGCTGGATCTAGGTAACCGGCCTGTAGTCACACTCAGTCCACAGATCACTCTCAGTCTGAAGAAGGGTCTCCATCTGAAATGTTATCCATTGCTTCTCTCTAGAGATGCCGCCTGTCCCATTGAGTCACTCCAGCATCTTGTGCCCCATCTATGAATGGTTTTACAGACCGATCCTTATTTCCTCACCACTCCCTGGTCCAAAGACCAAAGGGCATTTGGCTTCACTAACGAGGACACAAACAATCTTCCTGATATAGTAGTGGCCAGAGGATCTGGGGTGACGGAGGAACTGAAGGAAATTCACATTAGGCAGAAAATGGTGTTGGATAGACTGATGGGACTGACGGCTGATAAATCCCCAGGTCCTAATGGTCTGCATTCCAGGGTACTTAAGGAAGTGGCTCCAAAAATTGTGGATGCATTGGTGATAATTTTCAAATGTTCTATATATTCAGGATCAGTTCCTGTGGATTGGAGGGTAGCTAATGTTATCCCACTTTTTAAGAAAGGCAGGAGAGAGAAAACAGGGAATTATAGACCAGTTAGCCTGACATCGGTGGTGGGGAAGATGCTGGAGTCTTCTTATAAAAGATGAAATAGCGCACATTTGGATAGCAGTAACAGGGTCGGTCCGAGTCAGCATGGATTTACGAAGGGGAAATCATGCTTGACTAATCTTCTGGAATTTTTTGAGGAGGTAAATAGGAAAATTGACAAGGGAGAACCAGTGGATGTAGTGTACCTGGACTTTCAGAAAGCATTTGATAAGGTCCCACATAGGAGATTAGTGGGCAAAATTAGGGCACATGGTATTGGGGGTAGAGTGCTGACATGGATAGAAAATTGGTTGGCAGACAGGAAACAAAGAGTAGGGATTACCTTTTAGAATGGCAGGCTGTGACTAGTGGGGTACCGCAAGGCTCAGTGCTGGGACTGCAGCTATTTACAATATACATCATTGATTTAGATGACGGGATTCAAAGTAACATTAGCAACTTTGCAGATGACACAAAGCTGGGTGGCAGTGTGAACTGTGAGGAGGATGCTATGAGAATGCAGGGTGACTTGGACAGGTTGGGTGAGTGGGCAGATGCATGGCAGATGCAATTTAATGTGGATAAATGTGAGGTTATCCACTTTTGTAGCAAAAAGGAAGGCAGATTACTATCTAAATGGCGTCAAGTTGGGAAAACGGGAAGTACAACGGGATCTGGGTGTCTTTGTTCATCAGTCAATGAAAGTAAGCATGCAGGTACAGCAGGGAGTGAAGAAAGCGAATGGCATGTTGGCCTTTGTAACAAGTATAGGAGGAAAGAGGTCCTTCTGCAGTTGTATAGGACCCTAGTGAGACCACATCTGGAATATGGTGTGTAATTTTGGTCCACTATTTTAAGGAAGGACATTCTTGCTATTGAGGGAGTGCAGCGTAGGTTTACAAGTTTAATTCCCGGGATGACGGGACTGTCATATACTGAGAGAATGGAGCGGCTGGGCTTGTATAACAAACATATAAGATTGTTAAAGTTGTGGACACGCTAGAGGCAGGAAACATGTTATCGATGTTGTGGGAGTCCAGAACCAGGGGCCACAGTTTAAGAATAAGGGGTAAGCCATTCAGAATGGAGACGAGGAAAGACTTTTTCTCACAGAGAGTTGTGAGTCTGTGGAATTCTCTTCCTCAGAGGGCGGTGGAGGCTAGTTCTCTGGATACTTTCAAGAGTGAGCTAGATAGGGCTCTTAAATATAGCAGAGCCGGAGGATATGGGGAGAAGGCAGGAACGGGGTACTGATTGGGGATGATCAGCCATGATCACAGTGAAGGGCGGTGCTAGCTCGAAGGGCCGAATGGCCTACTCCTGCACCTATTGTCCATTGTCTTTTGTCTATTGGCAGTTTCCCGTCATGGAGGGCATGGTGGTGGGGATGGGGGCAGGGGTGACATTTATTGCCGCTGGTGGTGGTGACCCCCCTCCCCATGGTCCTTCTGGTGATAGAAGGCCAGTGGTGATAGAGGGACGGTGACAGATTTATTGATCATGGTGGCAGAGGTGGCAGGTGGCATCAGTGCGGGTGAGGAAACAAACTCAGAGTTGGCGGCATGGTGGTGCAGTAGGGTAGACCCGGGTTCAATCCTGACCTCCAGTGCTATCTGTGTGTGTGTGTGGAGTTTGCATGTTCTCTCTGTGACCGCGTGGCCTTCCTCCAGGTGCTCCGGTTTCCTCCCACATCCCAAAGACGTGCGGGTTTGTAGATTAATTGCTCCTTGTGTATAAGGAGTGGAGGAGAAACTGGGATAACATAGAACCAGTGTGAACGTATGGGCTCAGTGAGCCAAAGGGCCTGTTTCCGTGCTGTATCTTTCAATCAATCAAAAAGCACATAGAACATAGAGTGAAGTGCACAAGACTGCTCCATGAAAGTAATTGTTGGGACCAGCACTGTCCGAAGAAGGGTCTCCACCTGAAACGTCACCCATTCCTTCTCTCCAGAGATGCTGCCTGTCCCGTTGAGTTACTCCAGCATTTTGTGTCTATCTTTGGTGTAAACACTCATCTGCAGTTTGTGAAAGTCCCAACTCTGTTGAAGGTGCTTTATTTATCAAATACAGCGAGCACCTTCCATGCCACAAGACCATTCCCAACACTGCTACAACCTCTGGAGCGTCTATTGGGTTCTGCTACGAGTTCTAACACCCATGCTATCTCCGCTACGCCCCGGCCCTGACGCACTGGCCATTATCACATCGTTCCCTCACCTTTGTGTTCCGTTGCGCATGTAACTCCAAAGATGCCAACTAATACAGGTCAGTGCACGTACTCATTGTCCCTACCTCAGTACATTGCCGCACTCAGAAACCACCAGCCCGAAACCACTATTGAGCACAGGCACCTTCATTATCCACGTATCATGTGGGGCCAGGTTGTGATCGAGTGTCAGAACTGTTAACTTACTAATGAGCCTGTCCCACCTAGGCAATTTTTTGGGCGACGACAGGCGACTGCCGCAAAGTTTTCAACATGTTGGGCGACCGTGGCGACAATGTTTGCTGTCATTGGTTGTTGTAGGTGCTGTCGTAGCTTGTCGCCAGCTATCGTAGGTGAATTCCATTAAAACTAGTCCCTGGCAGCAGCGTAAAGAGTCGCCTAAGTGGGACAGGCCCATAATTATCCTAAAAAACCTTTGGTACCCGGTTAAGTAAGAGGTCTAGACCCTTGCGTAATGTAAAAGTAAAGTATAGATTAACATATCAGTCTACCTCACCCTTGTACTTCCTCAGTAATTATCTTTTTTCAGCGTAAATGCTCTACTGTACTGAGTTAATTTTAGAGTTGTGATCGCAGCCTTTGGTCAGTGACACTCTCTCCTTGTGCAAATAAAATAAACTCACTGCTGACGGTTAATCAAGTTGTCCACAAGTCTTATTGAAGAGTTTGACTTCAAAAAGATCCTTCCTGAACATAGAACAAAGTTCATAGGCTGCTTTATAAAACAAACTGTTGAGACCAGCGATGCTAAAGACATGTTGGATTTTCCCCCTGTAGACATCGAGCTGCTGTGGAGGAGCTGGTGTGGACGGGAGATGCTGCAAGGAACAGTCGGGAGAGGTGAGGAACTGTTGCAGCAAGTCCAGCGTCACCATCACCATCACCACATCTGCATGGGTGCATTGACAGTCCTGCACACACCCGCATGATGCTGTGCATGGCTCCTTCCATGCATGGCACCTGCACACCATTGCAAGGGAGAGAGAGAGGGGGGGAGAGGGAGGGAGGGAGGGAGAGAGGGAGGGAGGGAGAGGGAGAGAGGGAGGGAGAGACAGTGGGACAGAGAGAGGAGAGGGAGGGGGAGAGAGGGAGAGGAGGTGAGAGAGAGGAGAGACAGAGGGGGTGAGAGAGAGAGGGAGATAGAATGGGGGAGGAGAGAAAGACAGACAGAAAGGAAGGGGGAGAGAGATAGATAGAGTTAGAGAGAGAGAAAGACAGAGAGAAATGAAGGATGTGTGTGTGAGTGTGTGTGAGTGTGAGTATATGTGTGTGAATGTGTGAGTGTGTGTGTGTGTGAGTGTGTGTGTGAGTGTGAGAATGTGTGTGTGAATGTGCGAGAGTGTGTGTGTGAGTGTGAGTGTGTGTATGTGAATGTATATGTGTGTGTGAGTGTGTGAGTGTGCGTGAGTGTGTGTGTGAGTGTGTGTGTGAGTGTGTGTGTGAGTGTGTGTGTGAGAGTGTGTGTGTGTGAGAGTGTGTGTGTGCATGTGAGAGTGTGTGTGAATGTATATGTGTGTGTGTGAGTGTGTGTGTGAGAGTGTGTGTGTGTGAGAGTGTGTGTGTGCGCGTGAGAGTGTGAGGGAATGTATATGTGTGTGTGTGAGTGTGTGTGTGAGAGTGTGTGCGTGTGATAGTGTGTGTGAGAGTGTGTGTGTGTGAGAGTATGTAGTGTGAGAGTGTGTGTGTGTGTGAGAGTATGTAGTGTGAGAGTGTGTGTGTGAGTGTGAGTGTAAGTGTGTGTGAATGTATACATGTGTGTGTGTGAGAGTGTGTGTTTGTGTGTGTGAGTTTGTGTGTGTGTATATGAGGGTTTATCGTTGTCTCGAGTACTGAAGTACAGTGAAAAGCTTTCACTTTTGCTATCTAATCAAATCAGGGAATATTATGAATCAAGACCGAGGAAAGAAACAGTGAATATTTATGTTGGGAGACACAAGAGAATAGGAGCAGATGAGGGTCGCTGACTCCTCAAGCCTGTCCTGCCTTTCAATATCATCTTGTCTGACCATTGATGGCCTTCATTCCTCTCCTGTACCGGTTCCTCAACACCTCAATTCCACACTTGTTCAATTATTCATCAACTTCCACCTTCAATGGACCTTTCGTGCTGAAACTATCTTCGCTGCCACTGCCTTGATGTCTGAGTGTTCAACATTTTCTGCAGAAGGGTCCTGACCCAAAATGCCTTCTGTCCATTCCCTCCACAGATGCTGCCTGACCCGCTGAGTTCCTCCAGCACTTTGTGTTTTTCTCCAGATTCCAGCATCTGCAGCCCCTTGTGTCTCGTAGAACCTAGAATAGGACAGAACAGAGCAGGCCCTTCGGCCCACATTGTCCGTGCCTACTATGATACCAAGACCATCTCTTATCAGCCCGCACCTAATCCATATCCCTCCATTCCTGCATGTCTCAGAGCCTCTTACACCCCACTATTGTATCTGCCTCCACCACCATCTCTGGCAATACGTTCCAGGCACCCACCACCTTCTGTGGGAAAACATTGCCCTGCACATTGGCTTGAACCTCGACTCCACTCAGCTTAAAGCTGTGCCCTGTAGAATTTGATTTCTCCATCCTGGTGAAAGGTTCTGACCGTCTTTAGACATTTGCTGCTTTGTTTAACACACTTTCTCTCCCTCTCTCAGAAATCACCCAAACTCTTCGAATCGTCCGAGTTCCTGCCTCTGGATCCCACTCAGGAGCCCATCTTCCCTCCGCAACTGGTAGGTGCAGGTTCATAACATCATCAAATTCATAAGTGATAGGAGTAGAATTAGGCCATTCGGCCCATCAAGTCTACTCCGCCATTCAATCATGGCTGCTCTATCTCATCTTCCGAGTACCATTCTCCTGCCTTCTCCCCATAACCGCTGACACCCGCACTAATCTGTTTAGATTATGTGAAAGCAAAGACTTCACAGGCTCCTCGGCCCACTGAGTCCACACCGGCCATACATCACCCTTCCACACTACTTCTATGATATCCCACTTTCACACCCGTTCCTTACACACAGGGGGCAATTTTACAGATGCCAATTAACCTACAAACCTGCACGTCTTTGGGATGTGGGAGGAAACCGGAGCACCCGGAGAAAACCCATGTGGTTACAGAGAGGTTTGAACACGTGAAGGTGCTGGCTCGAAGGGCCGAATGGCCTACTCCTGCACCTATTGTCTATTGTCTATTGTCTATAACACCACGCTCGGACAGGACAGCACCCGAGGTCAGGGTGGAACCCGGGTCCCAGGCGCTGTGAGGCAGCAGCACTACCAGCTGCGCCACCGTGCCACCCAACAAGTCAATCTTCTCACTCACTCACACGAGGAAGGACATTTGGCCAACGTGCCTCAGGTCAGGTGCCCTGTCTTGCATTGGGCATTGCGTCCTGTTCTGGGTGATCCCCCTTTTTGGAAGCATTGCGCAGATGGAACAGAGAACGTGTGAGAATGAATCGATCTCCACATCATGTCCTGGTCTTTAAGCTCTTACACCACTCTGCTGCCTGTCGTAGTTCACTCCAAGTCCTGAGTCCCCATCACCCTCGCCTCTATTGAGCTATACTGGCTCTCAACCAGCTCATACCTCAGGCAGCACGGAGGCGCAGCGGTAGAGTTGCTGCCTCACAGCGCCAGAGACCTGGGTTCAATCCTGACTATGGGTGCTGTCTATGTGGCGTTTGTATGTTCTCTCTGTTACCATGTGGGTTTTCTACGGGTTCTCCGTTTTCCTCCCACATTCCAAAGAAGCGCTAGCTTGTAGGTTAATTGCCTTCTGTAAATTGGTCCTAGAGTGTAGGATAGAATTAATGAACGGGGTGCTTGTTGGTCGGATTGGACGGTGGGCCACAGGACTTGTTTCCACAATGTATCTCTAAATTAAACTAAACCTCATTGTTATTACAGCTCGTTTCAAACTGCATGAGAGGTTAGCCTTTGTAGAAAGCGAGCAAACTCAGACCTGCTGGCTCCGCATCTCACCCTTGTGTTTCTCAGGCGCGTTGTGAATCTCCTCGGAGTACGTTGGTCTTCAGAGGGGAGAGGGTCACCTGGATTCAGCCCACAACCCTGGAGGAGCTGCTGGCCCTGAAGACCAAACACCCTGAGGCCAGGCTGGTTGTTGGCAACACGGAAGTGGGTAAGATGCAGGCAGTGTGGGCCTTGCCCCTAGTAGGAGTGAATTTTGTAACTATACCCGTACTCTATATCTGACTTTACTCAGATGGGCCCAGACACAAAATAAAACAGCTTGTAAATCAGTGGTGTGTCTATCGAACAAGTCGATTTACTAAAAGACCTTAGTGATGTACATCGGGAAACAGTGTGAGCAAGCCCAAACTGCTTCAACAAGATAACGCAACTGTACATTGTTTATACCCTCATCAAGTTCAAGTGTTCAAGTGAGTTTATTGTCATGTGTCCCTGATAGGACATTGAAACTCTTGCTTTGCTTCAGCACAACAGAACATAGTAGGCATTGACTACAAAACAAGATCAAGTGTGTTCATATACCATTATATAAATATATACACACATGAATAAATACCCTCATGACACAATAGTTACATGTGGAGTATAAATAAACCATTAATCAATGTCTCTCTAAACTTCCATCTTTGTCTTTCCCAAGAGTTAACTTTAAGCTTGCATTTCTTGTTGTTTTGAAAAATCTCATCTTCCTCACAATTCCCAAAATTCCCAACAATACCCCTCTTCTTTGATTGTGTCGGCTGTTTTTCCGAGGCAGCATCTAGTTTAGATGGAGTCAATGGTGGGGAGTCGGGTCCGTGTGATGGACTGGGCTACATCTACAACTCTGCAATTTCTTGCGGTGCTGGGTAGAGCTGTTCCCACACCAAGCTGTGATGCTCCCTTACTACGGAGCATTTGTCAGCGTCGTTAGAGCTGAGGACTGGTGGGCCCAGTAGTTCCCTCCCTGAAGGGCAGGAATCAACTGATTAGAATTCTTTATTAACAACAGTGGCGCAGCGGTAAAGTTGCTGCCTCACAGCGCCAGAGACACGGGTTCGATCCTGACTACGGTTGCTGTCTGTACAGAGTTTGTGCGTTCTCACCACGACCTCTGTGGGTTTTTCTCCGGGATCTCCGGTTTCTTCCAACACTTCAAAGACATATAGGTTTGGAGGCTAATGGACCTCAGTAATATTGTAACTTATCCATTAAGGATAGTGTTAAGGTGCGGGGATCGCAGGTCGTCACAGACTCGGTGGGCTGAAGGGCCTGTTTCCGTGCTGTATCTCTAAACTAAACTGAAGCTAAAGAGTGACCCGGGGATGGGGAATGGGTGGCGAGAGTGGCATTGGCAGTACAGGTACGGCACACTCTGGGCACACGTTGACCATCTCCCTCTCTCTCTGCTGTCTCCACAGGCATCGAGATGAAGCTGAAGAACATGTTGTATCCGGTGATTCTGGCCCCGGCTCACATCCCAGAACTGAACTTCACCCGACACACAGATACAGGTGGGTGAGGCCCAGGTCTCAGCCCTCTGCCACGTGCCGCACACCGTCGGTGACGTATTGGTGGGGAGGGTAGATTCCACACTAAACACGGTGAAATTATCCCCGGCACTTGTTCCTCATCTACAATGGGACACGGGCCTTGCTGGTAAAGGGGACCAGACCTTTGTCACTTACTCCACCCATCTGCTGATCAACTTCCCCTCCCCCTCCCCATGCCTCTGTATCCACCTATCACTTGCCCATTAACCCTCCACCTCTCCTGTATCCACCTATCACTAACAAATCAACTCCCCCGCCCCCCCTCCCAACCTCACCTCGCCACCTATCACTTGCCAGACTTTGCCGCATCCTCACCTCTTTGAGGGGGCAAATGGAATTAGCACCGCTGGGCAAAAGGGTCAGCATGGAGGTGTTGGGCTGAAGGGCCTGTGTCTGCGCTGAGTTCATGTTGGGAATGCCGGGTGAATGCCGGTGAATTATCTCTGCATTCACCCCTCTGTCGTTTCCCCAGGGATCGTGTTCGGGGCAGCGTGCAGCCTGAGCCACGTGGGGAACGTGTTGAAGGAGGCGGCGCGCGGGCTCCCCGGTTACAGGACGGAGATCTTCAGGGCCGTGTTGGAGCAGCTGCGCTGGTTTGCCGGGCAACAGATCCGCAACGTGGCGGTGAGGAGATGGGGAGGGGCAGGGGCACTGGTGGGAATGGAGGCAGCGTTTGGAAATGACCGGGTCCTTTCATCAGATCTGGGGCAGGACATGAGGGGGGGGGGGGGGGGGAATGAACAGATCATTCAACATGGAAATGGGGTCTTTTGCCCAACCCGTCCATGTCAGCCAAGATGCCCCATCTTCACGTCCCATTTGCCCAGGCTTGACCCTCTAAACCTGTCCTATCCATGTACCTGTCCAAATGTCTTTTAAATGTTGTTATAGCACCTGCCTCAACTACCTCCTCTGGCAGCTCGTTCCATACACCCACCACACTCTGAATGAAACAGCTGTTCCCCAGTTCCCTGTTCCAATCTTTCCCCTCTCACCTTAAACTATATCCTCTGATTCCCCTAGACTGGATAAAAAACTCTGTGCGTTCATCCTACCTATTCCCTCCCTCTCTCGTGATTGCGTACACCTCTATAAGATCACCACTCATCCTCCTGAACTCCAAGGAATCAAGTTCTAGCCTGCTCAACCTCTCCCTGTAGCTCAGGCCCTCGAGTGCTAACACCATCCTCGTAAATCTTCTCTACGCCCTTTCCATCTTGTCAATATCTTTCCCATAACCTGGTGCCCAGAACTGAACGCAATCCTCTAAATGCGGCCTCACCAATGTCTTATACAACTGCAACATGACTCCCAACTTCTATACTCAATACTCTGACTGAGTCCTGACATCAGGCAGCACGGTGGCGCAGCGGTAGAATTGCCGCCTAACAGCGCTTACAGCGAAACAAACCGGTGTTCGATCCTGAGTACGAGTGCTTGTCTGTACGGAGTTTGTGCGTTCTCCCTGTGACCTGTGTGAATGTTCTCAGAGAACATCGGTTTCCTCCCACAGTTTAAAGACGTGCAGGTTTGTAGGTTAATTGGCTCGGTATAAATGTAAAAATTGTCCAGAGTGTAGAACAGTGTCAATATGCGGGGATCGCTGGTCGGTGCGGGATCGATGGGCCGAAGGGCCTGTTTCCGCACCGTCTCTCTAAACTAAACTAAACTAATCGTGGTAAATATTGTCTGGGCTCTTCCAAGCTCACTGACATCCATCCTGTAGCCCTGAGCACGTGGCAGTAACAAAACTAATCGTCTGCATGAACCTTTCTAGGCCGTTGGAGGGAACATCATGACGGCTAGCCCAATCTCGGACCTCAACCCTCTGTTTGTGGCCTCAGGATGTCTCCTCACCCTGGCCTCCTCAGGTAGGTTGTACCCCGGCTGCTTCCCGAGGCTCCAGCGCCGATTCTCCCCCCTAACCCCCCCCCCCCCCCCCCCACCTTGGGTAACCCTCTCTGACTGCCGTTCACAGGGACGACCAGGGTGCTGAAGATGGACGGCGCTTTCTTTACCGGCTACAGGAAGACGGCGGTATCACCGCAGGAGGTGCTGCTGTCTGTGGAGATCCCCTTCACCAGGAAGGTGAGGAGTGGCCTCTCTCGGCCCAGAGTAACGTGTACAATCTCACTGAGTTCCTGGCAGAGACCCAGGCCATTTAACGGCCCGCATCAGTGCCCCAGTATAGGGGCGGCCCAGCAGCACAGCAGGTAGTTTAGCTTAGTTTAATTTAGCTTAGCTTAATTTAGTTCATCTTAGCTTAGTTCAGTTTATTGTCACGTGTACCGAGATACAGTGAAAAGCTTTTTGCTGCATGCTAACCAGTCAGCAGAAAGGCAATACATAGAAACATAGAAACATAGAAACATAGAAATTAGGTGTAGGAGTAGGCCATTCGGCCCTTCGAGCCTGCACCGCCATTCAATATGATCATGGCTGATCATCCAACTCAGTATCCCGTACCTGCCTTCTCTCCATACCCTCTGATCCCCTTAGCCACAAGGGCCACATCTAACTCCCTCTTAAATATAGCTAATGAACTGGCCTCAACTACCCTCTGTGGCAGAGAATTCCAGAGACTCACCACTCTCTGTGTGAAAAAAAGTCTTCCTCATCTTTGTCTTAAAGGATTTCCCCCTTATCCTTAAGCTGTGACCCCTTGTCCTGGACTTCCCCAACATCGGGAACAATCTTCCTGCATCTAGCCTGTCCAACCCCTTAAGAATTTTGTAAGTTTCTATAAGATCCCCTCTCAATCTCCTAAATTCTAGAGAGTATAAACCGAGTCTATCCAGTCTTTCTTCATAAGACAGTCCTGACATCCCAGGAATCAGTCTGGTGAACCTTCTCTGCACTCCCTCTATGGCAATAATGTCCTTCCTCAGATTTGGAGACCAAAACTGTACGCAATACTCCAGGTGTGGTCTCACCAAGACGAGCCGTCCACAGTGTACATCTCCAGTAAGATGGACACAAAATGCTGGAGTAACTCAGCGGGACAGGCAGCATCTCTGGTATAGAAGGCATGGGTGACATTTCGGGTCGGGACCCTTCTTCAGACTATACATCTGCTGTTGGAGTAGAGATTTAAAATAGTGGTACGATTGTAATGCTTGATTGCAGATCTACCTCTGGGACCAGCACGCACAGAGTCGCCTAGTTTGCCCCCCGTCATGAAGGAGGGCTGCTCACAGCGCCGGAGACCCGGGTTCAATCCTGACCTCAGATGCTGTCTGTGTGGAGCTTGCACGTTCTCCCTGTGACTACCGTGGGTTTCCTCCGGGTGCTCCGGTTTCCTCCCGCATCCCGAAGCCGAAGATGTCTGAGGAAGGGTTTGATCCGAAATATCACCAGTCCTTGTCCTCCAGAGTTGCTGCCTGACCCGCTGAGCTCCTCCAGCACTTTGGGGTTTTTTTTTTGTACACCAGCACCTGCAGTTCCTTGTGTCTCCCAAAGACTTCCACATTAGCCTCTGTAAACTTCCCAGCTGTGTGGACAAGGAGTTGAATCTGGTGGAGGTTGGTGCGATTGAGAGTAAAAGGGGAAGAGTGGGGTTGGATGCTGGATGTGGGCAAGGATTGAATGGGCTGAGTGGCCTGTGTCCATACGGACTGACTGTGGTGTGAACATTCCTGGCAATAATGGACCCTCCCTTCCTCCCCAGCTGTCCACAACCCTTTCCCACATGCACACACACCCCTGGTCCCAACACTCCACCCCTGCTCCATCTGGGGACTTTGCCCTTGGAGTGGGGGGGGGGGGGGGGGGGGGGGGGGGGGGGGGGGGGTGGGGGTGGTTGAGATTACACTGAGCTCATTCCTCATCCTCTCTGTAGCAGATCTACAGATGATACTTGGTCAAGACCAGAGCAAATCTCTATTAGGTTTAGGTCTGAAGAAGGCTCCTGACCCTAAACGTCACCTATCCATGGTCTCTAGAGATGCTGCCTGACCCGCTGAGTTACTCCAGCACTTTGTGTCTATCTTTGGTATAAACCAACATTTGCAGTTCCTTGTTGTTATATTAGGTGTTGGATTCTTCAGACAGATTGTAATAGGAAGGAGAAAGCTGGAAAAGAGGTGGTCTTTTACAATCAGTCTGATAAAGGGTCCCGACCTGAAACGTCACCTATCCATGGTCTCCAGAGATGCTGCCTAACCCACAGTGACCCCAGCACTTTGTGTCTTGTTTTGTATACCAGCATCTGCAGTCTTTTGTGTCTAAATATCCCTCTCTCTCTCCCTCCCTTCCTCTCCCTCTCTCTCCTTCTCCCCCTCTCCCTCTCTCCCCCCTCTCCCTCTCTACCTCTCCATCTCTACCCCTTGCTTTCCCTCCCTCTTCCTCTCCCTCTCCCTCTCCCCCTCTCTCTCCCTCCCTCTCCCTCCCCATCTCTCTCCCTCTCCCTCTCTCCCCCTCTCTCCCCCTCTCTTTCTCCCTCTCTCTCTCCCTCTCTCCCCCTCTCTCTTTCCCCTCTTTCTCTCCCCCTCTCTCTCCCTCTACCCCTCCCTCTCCCTCTCTCTCTCTTCCCCCCTTCTCTACCTCTCTACCTCTTGCTCTCCCTCTCCCCCTCTCTCCCCCTCTCTTCCCCTCTCTCTCTCTCTAACTCTCTCCCCCTCTCCGCCTCTCCCTCTCCCTCTCCCCCCCTCCCTCTCCCCCTCTCGTTCAGGGTGAGTACTGCTCAGCGTACAAACAGGCCCAGCGTCGGGAGGATGACATTGCCATAGTGAACGGTGGGATGCGAGTTGTCTTCAGGGAGGGCAGCAGTGTGGTGGAGGAGATGGGGCTGAGCTACGGAGGCATGGGGCCCACAACCGTGTCAGCAGAGAGGACCTGTCGGCAGCTTCACGGCAGGTACGCCTCAGCCGGAGTCCGGCATTCCAACTAACCAAAGAATGCCGCAGAAAACAGCCCAGGAGATGACTTCTGAACTGTGGAAACACAAGAACACAAGAGCGGACACAGAATGAGGGGGAGGGAGGTGTTTGTTGGTCATAAGGAATAGGAGCAGAATTAGGCCCTTCGGCCCGTCAAGTCTACTCTGTTATTCAATCATGGCTGATCTATCTCTCCCTCCTAACCCCATTCTCCTGCCTTCTCCCCATAACCCCTGACACCCGCACTGATCAACTGACCAAACTAATGTTGTCAATGGTGGAGATCCAACAATGATGGCCATTCTCTAACCTTCTCTCTTTCCGTTTAGACAGTGGAACGCCGAGCTTCTCCATGACGGCTGCTCACTGCTCGCGTCCGAGCTCGCACTCTCTCCCTCTGCTCCCGGTGGGATGGTGCAGTTCCGACGGACCCTCAGCCTCAGCTTCTTCTTCAAGTTCTACCTTAGCGTCCTCCAGAAACTGGGACAAGACTTCCAGGAGGTACGTAACCGTGGCACATCCGACCCCGGCATGCGGTCCATCTCAACGGTCACGGTCCCCCATCTGGGGGTCACAGGCAGTGCGTGGCATCTCCATCAGAGTGAATGGTGAACCTGCTCACTGGTGATGGTCGACCATTGGGCTGAGAAGGTGCTCCAAGTGTTCAGTATTTTAGGGGCGGCACAGTGGCGCAGCGGGTAGTGCTGCTGCCTCGCAGCGCCAGAGATCCGGGTTCGATCCTGACCTCGGGTGCTGTCTGTGTGTGGAGTCTACACGTTGTTCCTGTGACTGCGTGGGTTTCCTCCAGGTGCTCCGGTTTCCTCCCACATCCCATGAACATGCGGGTTTGTAGGGTAATTGGCCCTCTGTAAATTTCCCCCAGTGTGTAGGCAGTGGATGAGAAAGTTGGATAACATGGAACTACTGTGAACTACTGTCAATGGTCGGCATGGACTCGGTGGGCCGAAGGGCCTGTTTCCGTGTTGCATCTCTAAACTAACTCACAAATTGGAGGAAGGGCAGGATTGACAGATGCAAACTGTCTCTTCTAAGAGCAATGCTTGTTTTCTCAAGTCTTTATCAAAAATAGACACAAAATGCTGGAGTAATTCAGTAGGACAGGCAGCATCTGTGGAGAAAAGGAATGGGTGACGTTTTGGGTCGAGCATCTGCAGTTCCTTCCCACACACTTTATAAAACATGTCCATGAAGGGCATTGAACCCATCAATAAAACTGCAGCAGCTTCGCCAGGTAGTCCCAGGGTGGGTTCTCCAACAGAGGGCAGCGTGGAGAGGGTAGTAGAGGGTGGTTTATGGGAATGAGCACGGCCCCAGTCACTTCCAGTAGTGGAGTCTTTGTTCTGAACCGTTTACACCAGGGGTCAGTGATCGATGTGAAACACAAAATGCTGGCAATAGTCAGCGCGTGTTTGTCTTTCACTCACTGTTTACTGACGGGTTGATGAACGTGGATCTATTTGCTGTGATAAACTCAGCAAATTGCTTAGTTTAGTTTAGAAATACAGCGCGGAAACTGCTCTTCGGCCTACCGAGTCTGGGCCGACCAGCAATGACCGTACACTAACTCTATCCTACACACACTAGGGACAATTCATAATTTTACCAAAGCCAATTAACCCACGAACCTGTACATCTTTGGAGTGCGGGAGGAAACCGGGGAACCTGGAGAAAACCCACACAGGTCATGGAGAGAACGTACAAACTAGGTACAGACAGCAGGATGGAACCCGGGTCTCTGCGCTGTGAGGCAGCAACTCTACCGCTGCGCCACTGTGCCGGCCTTGCTCTGGGGAAGGGACAACGCAATATTTCTAAGTTGATACCAGAGGGCTCACTTCCCCAGTGAAAGTTCGGGTGTGTTAGACTCACATCAGATACATGGGTGACGTGGAGAGGAACTCAGGAAAGGGAAAGGGTTGGAGGCTGAGCAGTGGAAGCTGGTGAGTTTGCACTTGTACAGAAAGTGTGGGAGAGCTGGGTGGTACCCAGGAGAATTATTCTGCCCACCCTCCAGCTCCTCTGGCACTGAAAACAAACCTGCTCTCTCTCACGTCTCTCTCTCTCCCCAGTCCAGTTGTACAGATATGAGGCTGTTCCCTGTCAATTGTCCTGCCATTCAGTTCTGCTCAAGTTTATTGAAGGTAGATCCATGGGGACATATTACCTATTGACCTGCCAGCCTTTCTGGTGTTGGAGGAAACCGGAGCACTCGGAGGAAATCCATATAGTCATAGAAACATAGAAACATAGAAAATAGGTGCAGGAGGAGGCTATTTGGCCCTTCGAGCCAGCACCACCATTCATTATGATCATGGCTGATCGTCCCCTATCAATAACCCGTGCCTGCCTTCTCCCCATATCCCTTGACTCCACTAGCCCCTAGAGCTCTATCTAACTCTCTCTTAAATCCATCCAGTGACTTGGCCTCCACTGCCCTCTGTGGCAGGGAATTCCATAATTTCACAACTGGGTGAAAAGGTTTTTTCTCACCTCAGTCTTAAATGACCTCTCCTTTATTCTAAGACTGTGGCCCATGGTTCTGGAATCGCCTGACATTGGGACCATTTTTCCTGCATCTAGCTTTTCCAGTCCTTTTATAATTTTATACGTTTCTATAAGATACCCCCTCATCCTTCTAAACTCTAGTGAATACAAGCCTAGTCTTTTCAATCTTTCCTCGTATGACAGTCCCGCCATCCCAGGGATCAGTCTCGTGAACCTACGCTGCACTGCCTCAATCACAAGGATGTCCTTCCTCAAATTAGGAGACCAAAACTGTACACAATACTCCAGATGTGGTCTCACCAGAGCCCTATACAACTGCAGAAGAACCTCTTTACTCCTATACTGAAATCCTCTTGTTATGAAGGCCAACATTCCATTAGGTTTCTTCACTGCCTGCTCTACCTGTAAGCCAACTTTAGGTCATCGGGAGAAGGTGGAATCTCTGCAAGGACGGCGCCAGAGGTCAGGATGGAACCCGGGTCTCTGGAGCTGTGAGGCAGCTGCACTACCTGCCACCAGCGTTGTCTCTTAACAAGGGGTGGCACAGTGGCACAGCAGTAGAGTTGCTGCCTTACAGCGCTAGCAGAGCCTGAGATCCGGGTTCCATCCCGACTATGGGTGCTGTCTGTACGGAGTATGTACGTTCTCCCGTGACCTGCGTGGGTTTTCTCCGAGATCTTCAGTTTCCTCCCACACGCCACAGACGTACAGGTTTGTAGATTAATTGGCTTGGTATAAATGTAAAATTGTCCCTAGTATGGGTAGGGTAGTGTTAATGCGCGGGGATCGTTGGTTGGTGTGGTCTCGATGGGCCGAAGGGCCTGCTTCCGCGATGTATCTCGAAACGAAGGTAAAGTCAGAGCATCTGACAGGCCTCGCACTCTGAGCACTGCTTGCTGCTCCGCAGGAGTGTGTCACGTTTGTATATTATATTCACTGATTGAGATTCCCTGACCCACGCTAATCCCTGTCTCTATCCCCAGGCTTTTCAAGTTGAACCTGTCTCCCCGGAATACGTCAGTGCCACCGAGTTATTCCACAAGGACCCCCCCTCGTCTGTGCAACTGTTCCAGGTTAGTGAAACCCACGGTTAAATGTTCAACCTTCCCAGTTGCCCACCTGTCATCCCTGAGGTTGTCCCACCTTCCTGATACCTTGCCCAGTCTGGCCACTCTCTGCTTAAAGGACAACCTTCATCCTTGGTCAATCAGCTGATGCTGGGCATCTAGACCTGGGCAAGGTAGACAATGACCTGGAGAGTAGACAGAGGAGGTGTCATGAGCAGGTGCCAAGAGGCAGAGCGACAGTTGGAGCTGGTGAAGATTGAATTCCACTCCTTGGAGCGGAGAAGGTAGTGAATAAGAATAGAGATGTTGAGTGAGTGAGGGCTTCATAGGTTGGTCAGGATAGATGGGAACAGCCACCAGATTTGGGGAACGAGGAAAAGGGGAAATGGGGCCGATCTAACCTCAGGTGAAGGAAAGTTGAGATCCCAGAAGATCTCAGAGAATGGACGCTGGAAACACACAGCATGGACATTTCCAAAAAGCACTTGGGCTTGAACTCAAAAGGGATTTTCATGGGCATTGGGTAATAGCTGGGATTGGACCAAGTTGGTTTTCTCAAAGGTCCAGCATTGGTTGTTGGTCTCCTACTGAGCTGCCATGTTTGGGATCCACTGGCCGGTGGGAGAGTTGGCACCAGCTTCGCTGCATCCTGCCCGTCCCATCTCCCAGTTGGGCTCTTGATGTCATTCCACAGGGAGTGCCTCCTGACCAGGTCTCCTCGGATATGGTTGGCCAGCCGCTGCCGCATCTGTCCAGCTTCCAGCAGGCCACGGGGGAGGCCATTTACTGCGATGACCTGCCACGGCTGGAGAGGGAGCTGTACCTGGCTCTGGTGACCAGCACGGAAGCTCACGCCCAGATCAGGTAACTCCTGCTTCTGCTCCTGTGCTAGTCACGCGGGCGATGGACAACATGCCACTGAGCACGCGTGTTACACGTACATCACACGCTTCAATCAGCATGGGACTTGACAACTGTGGTTATATAGCAGGTTCAGTCATTCAGAACATTACCATGCGTCACTATATATCAGGCCCACAGATATGGGAGCAGGAATTGACCATTTGGCCCCTGTTGCCTTCTGCACCATTCACAGCTGATCGTCTACCTCCACCAATCCTACCATTGGTTCCCAAAAATCTCCCCTTCCCCGATATGTCATTCAGGAGAGACATGGGAAAAGAAGAGACGTCTTTTCCCATGTCTCTCCTGAATGGCCCTTGTTCCAAGATGGTGACTGTAGGAACAAGGAACTGCAGATGCTGGGTAATAGTCAAAAGGACTCAAAGTGCTGGAGTAACCCAGCGGATCAGGCAGCATCTCTGGAGAACATGGATAGGTGATGTTTCATGTCGCGATCCTACTGGGGTCTCTTGCAGACCCATCTGCCTACCAGAAGGGTGGGGGTGGGAGATTCCAACCTTCACGTGGTCCGCCCTGATTCGACGGATGAAATTAACCCGGCGTGCACAATCAAATAAGATCAAGTAGAACAAGTGTTCCAACAACTTTAGGATGTGCACGCCATACGCAAGAAGAAGAACCAGAAGGGTCTCGACCTGAACCATCCATGTTCTACAGAATTGCTGCCTGACCCACTGGGTTACTCCAGCACTTTGTGTCGTTGTAACAAGATGGTGAGCCATGGTTCTACATACCTCTGCCAGGGGGACATCATCTCTGACAAGCCTTGTAGGGGACATCATCCCTGACAAGCCTTGTACGTTTCATTGAGACCACATCACGGTCTTCTAAACTCCAGAGCAGAGAGGTAAGGCTCAATCTCTTCAATCTCACCTCAAATGACAAACCCTCCTGTGCCAAACCCTCCAAAGTCTCTTTTAACAACTTGAAACATGAAGCTACAATATGGCGCCAGAAATGTGGCAACACTTTAGACTTTAGACTTTAGAGTGTGGAAATAGGTCCTTCAGCCCATCGAGACCATGCCAACCAGCGATCACCCTGTACACTAGCGCTATCCTACACATGAGGGACAATTCACGATTTGTAGAAAGCAATTAACCTGCAAGCCTGTACGTCTTTGGAGTGTGGGAGGAAACCGGAGCACCCGGGCAAAACCCACGTGGTCATAGGGAGAACGTACAAACTCCGCACAGACAGCACCCGTAGTCAGAATGGAACCCGGGTCTCTGTCGCTGTGAGGCAGCAACTCTACCGCTGCGCCACCGTGCTGCCCTGTTTGTGTAATCTACCAACCTTACACTACAATCGTGGCACTCCCGCACTTGATTCTGATTGTGTTTATGTCTAGGATGATGCTACTGAACTGTGTGCAGAATAAAGGATATCACTGTATCTAGACACATGAAACAATAAAGGACCATTGGAGCATTGATCTACAATTGAAACAAGACAGCTCCATTCTTTCCTCTGAACCTTTTTGCACCAAAGGCCAACATTTGCCTCCTTATTGCTGGTGCACCTGAGCATTAACATGCCGTTACTTCCGTACTTTGTGTCTCTTGTCCTCATCTCCACCTCTCCACTCTGCAGTTCCATTGACAGCAGCCAAGCTCTACAGATTGCTGGAGTCACCTGTTTCCTCACCGCCAAGGACATCCCAGGAAGCAACGTGACGGGATATGACGCACTGGACGAGACGGTGTTTGCTGATGGTGTGGTGAGTGCTCGCCCGTGTCAGTGACAAGATGCATTCCTGTAGCTCGGGATCTCCCTTGAATATCACACGCTGGGTGTTCATTGAAGCACAGAGGCCCATCCACCTCTGTCCCATCATTTCCCCGCACTATCCCCCACCCCCCCACCATCTCCCCCCACCATCCCTAGCCGTAGGCTCCGTCAGCGGCAAGGCCTTGTGTGCTTGTGTGTGCGTGTGAACCCGTGTATGTCTGTGTCCATGTGTGTTTGTCTGTGTGTGTGTGTGAATGTGTGAGTGTGTGTGTCCTTGTGTGTGACCCCGTGAATGTGTGAATATGTGAGTGTGTGTGTCCGTGTCCGTGTCCGTGTGTGTGTGTCCGTGTGTGTGTGTGTGTGTGTGTGTGTGTGTGTGTGTCCGTGTGTGTGTCTGTGTGTGTGTGTGTGTGTGTGTGTGTGTGTGTGTCCGTGTGTGTCCGTGTGTGTTTGTGTGGATATATGGGCATATGTGTCCATGTCTGTTTGTGTGTCTGTGTGTGTGTGTGCCCGTGTATGTGTCCATGTGTGTGGGTGTGGACATGTGTGTGCGTGTCCATGTGTGTGTGTGTGTGTGGATATGTTAGTGTGTGTGTCCGTGTGTGTGTGTACATGTGTGGAATATGCGTGTGTGTGTCCGTGCGTGTGTCCGTTGCTTGTGTCCGTGTGTGTGTCTGTGTGTGTGTGTGCATGTGTATATTCATTTGTATGTGCCCGTGTCCGTGTGTGTGTCCGTGTGTGTGTCCGTATGTGTGTGTCCGTGTGTGTGTGCCCGTATCTGTGCGTCTGTGTGTGTGGCCGTCCGTGTGTGTGTGTGTGTGTATGTGTGTGTGTGGATATGTGAATATATGTGTCCATGTGTGTGTCCATGTGTATGTGAGTGGATTTGTGAGTGTGTGTGTCCGTGTATGTGTCCGTGTGCACTGTGTAACCAGGGTGTTGTGTCTGTGCAGGTCACGTGTGTGGGTCACATCATTGGGGCAGTCGTTGCCGATACAGAAGCTCATGCCCAGAGAGCAGCGAAGGCCGTCAAGGTCACCTACACAAAGCTGGAGCCCATCATCACCATTCAGGTACCTGCGTCACTTTGTAATATGTGTGTGTGTGTCGTATGTCACCTGCAGAATGGCTGGCGTTTGATTCTCAAATCATCAGATACAGAGATGAGCAAGGAATTTGATAAAGTTCCACATGTTGGGCTGCTCTGGGTGGTTAGTTGCGTCTGGGATCAGGGAGAACTAGACTGGAGACAAAATTAACTTTAGGAGGAAGCAGAGGGTGATGGAGGGGTGTTTTTCAGACTGGAGGCCTGTGATTGCTGTGAGCCTCCAGGATCGGTGCTGAGACCATTGCTGTTTGTCATTTTTATCAACAATGTTGGATGTAAATGCACAAGGCATGATTAGTATGTTGTAGAAGATACGCAAGTGGGTGGCATCATTCCCGTGCATGTCTGTATTATGTTTCAATAGTTAGATCTGGGAATATTTCCATTATCAATACTTCTCATCTACAGCTAATTTCTACAGAAAGTATTCTGACCTGATGCATCACAGCTTGATTTGGCAACTACTATACCCGAGATAAGAAATTGCACAGAGTTGTGAATTAATTCTAGTCCACACAAATTATCCATCCCATCAATAACTCCACCTACACTTCACGCTGCCTCGGGAAAGCAGCCGACATCATCAAAGACGATTCACACCGCGCTCATTATTCCCTCTCCCGTTGGGCAGAAGACGTTAAAGCTTGAAAACACCTTCCACCAGATTCAAGAACAGCTTAATTCCTGCTGTTGCCAGACTCTTGAATGGATCTCTTGTATGAATTCCAGATCTTCCATTCTACCTCAATGGGACCCCTGCATTTTTTTTCTTTCTTTTCTTTTAAAATCTTTTTATTCGTTTTGTTTTCCACTATCTTTTGAGCAAAAAAAAATAGTGATAAACATACAATGATATTGATACATAGCGGATCAAGATTACATTAATATGTATATGAGTGTAGACCTCCTGGTCTCTATGTAAATATAGTTAAATCTTTAAAAGAAAACTTATAAATGCAGAAAAAACACAAAAATAAAAAGACAAAAAGAAAAGGAAAAAAGGAAAAAGCAAAACCCCCCTAAACTTAAAAAAATATTTAAAAAAAAAAAAATAAAATAAGACTAAAAATAAAATAAATAAATAAAAACTAAACAAACAAAACAAAATCTGAACTAAAAGTTTCAACAATTTAAGTCTGTATGTTGTCAAGTCCATTCCACCATATAGAGGTAAACTAGTTTTTATAATGGTTAAAGAGGGAGCTATTTATATTGTATGAAGGTGTTCAATACATTCTCCCCAAGTCTTTATCAAATTTAACCAAGGGTTCAACAATGGCTCTCCTAATTTTTTCTAAATTTAAACATATCGTTTCAGATTACCACTGGAGCGTGGTCGGAGGGTTGGAGTCTTTCCATTTAAATAAAATAGATCTTCTGGCGATTAATGTGGTAAAAGCAATCAGCCGATGGGCGGAGCGGGACAAATGAATAGAATCTAACATTGGTAGCCCAAAAATTGCAGTAATAGGATGAGGTTGTAAATCAATACCTAAGACTACAGAAATAGTATCAAAAATGTCTTTCCAATATTTTTCCAAAAGTGGGCAGGACCAAAACATATGGGTCAGTGAGGCCACTTCAGAGTTACATCTGTCACAGGTAGGGTTTATATGACCATAAAAACGAGCCAACTTATCTTTTGACATATGAGCTCTGTGAACCACCTTGAATTGTATCAAAGCGTGTCTTGCACACATTGAAGAGGTATTGACTAATTGAAGAATTCTCTCGCATTGCTCTATAGATAAAGAAGTTTGGAGTTCTCCTACCCAGTCATTCTTAATTTTATCAAATATATCTATTTGTAATTTCAAAATCAACTCATAAATAGTCGTTATTAATCCTTTCTGATACGGCTTCAGCTGTAAAACATTATTTTCCAAAATTTCGGTTTGATGTGGTAGCGGAAAAAGGGGTAGAGTAGCCTTCAAAACGTGTCTAATTTGTAATTCAAAACAAGATTAATTAATGGAAAAAGCTCACTCTTACTAAGATTTAGTTTATAACCAGAAAAACTACTAAATTGATTGCCGGAATAGATTTCTCAGGGTTAGAAATAAATAATAACAGATCATCTGCGTAAAGAGATAGCTTATGTGTCTTATTCCTGCGGACAATACCAAAAATATTAGGGGATTCCCTAGGGGATTCCCTAATAGCGGTAGCTAAAGGTTCCAAAGCAATATCAATAGTAAAGGACTTAAGGGACAGCCCTGTCTAGTACCTCGAAAGAGCCTGAAAAAAGTTTTGTTAGTAAATACAGAAGCCTGAGGTATATGATATATCAACTTGATCCAAGAAATAAATTCTGAACCAATCAAATTTTTCAAGTGTATTGAATAAGTAATCCCAGTCTACTATATCAAACGCTTTCTCGGCATCGAGTGATATGACACATTCTGGGGTTTTATTAGACGCTGTATATACAATATTCATTAATCTCCAAACATTAAAGTATGAGTAACGATTTTTAATAAAACCGGTCTAATCTTCAGAGATAATTTGCGGTAAAATCTTTTCCAATCTCATAGCTAAGAATTTCATAGGAAAGAATTTTGAAATCTCCATTGAACATTGATATAGGTCTATATCTATAGGGTCTTTATCTTTTTTAAGAATTAAAGAAATAGAAGCTTCATAAAAAGATTGTGGTAATCTATTCCTTAAAAAGACTTCTTTAAATACCTTGTGTAGCCATGGAGACAATAAATATAAAAAATATTTTAAAATTCTACTGTAAACCCATCTAAACCGAGAGCTTTACTAGTATTAATTGAAAAGATTGCTTTCTGTATTTATTCTTCCATGATGGGTTCATCTAACAACAGAGGCTCATTATATGGTCAATTTGGTAAGTTCAGTTTCTTTAAAAACTCATGCATTATATTGGAATCAGTAGGAAAATCTCATTGGTATAGGGAGGTATAAAATTCCTGAAAGGATTTATTAATTTCGTCATGGTCATGCACAGTTACTGTATCATCCCGTTTTCTCACTTTAGTAATCTGACGCTTGGCCAACACCACTTTTTCGCCATGTATATAAAATTGACTTTTGGTTTTAAGTAACTGGTTCTCAATCGGTGATACTAATAACAAATCATGTCTCAATTGAAGTTCAACTCTATTCTTGTAGAGCTCTAAACTAGGAGCTTTTAAAATATTTTTTATCAATTGCTTTAATCTCGTCAGCCAATGTACCTATTTCTTTTTGATTTCATTTTTTTTTTAATCCCGCAGAGTATGAAATAATTTGTCCATGAATATATGCCTTAAAAGCATCCCAGACTACACCATTGGATATTTCTTCAGTAAAGTTTGTCAAAAAGTAAAAAGCAATATGATCTTTCATAAAATTAATAAAATTTAAGTCTTGAAGCAAAGTAGCGTAAATTGCCATTGTTTAGCACTAAACTTGGAATCAGGTAGATTGATTGATAGTTTCAAAGGTGCGTGATCGGAAGTAGCGATTGCGTCATACTCACATGCAGTGACCGATGGAACTAGCCGAGAATCTAGTATAAAATAATCAATCCTAGAATAACTGTGATATACATGAGAGAAAAAAGCAAACTCTTTGTCATTTGGGTGTAAGAATCTCCAAACTTCTAACATTCCAGAGACTAGTAAAAAATAATTAATCGAATTAGCTGATTTATTTGGAAGCACATGATCAGATGTAGACCAGTCAATCGTGGGCTTCAGACAACAGTTGAAATCTCCACCCACTATTAAAAAGTTCATTTAAATTAGGAAAGGATGCAATTAACTGTTTAAAAAACTCAGGGTGATCAATATTTGGTGCGTAGACATTCACCATATCAACTTTTTGCATGTAAAGAACACCAGTAATCACCAAAAATCTGCCATATGGATCAAAAATAGTTTCATTGTGAACAAACGGAATTGAGGGGTCAATAAAAATAGAGACTCCTTTCACCTTAGCATGTGAATTTGAATGAAACTGCTGTCCTTTCCAAAACTTAAAAAATCGTAAATTGTCATCTTGCCTTACATGAGTTTCCTGAGCAAAGATAATCTGAGCATTTAGTCTGTGAATAACTTTTTTTTTTAAATTCCTCTTAATGGGATGGTTCAAGCCATTTTCATTCCATGAAAGGAAATTAATAACTTTATCCATATTGCTTGTAAAAATCATGTGGGATGTAATGGGTTAATTTCTTGAAGCCTAAAAGTTCATGATACGGGAAGAAGAAACATCTAGGGCGGAGCCAGAAGTGACGACATTTCAAACATTTTTGTAGTTCAAACTTTGCACAAATGGAAAACATTAAATAGGGAACCAAGGACTCCCCCCCTCACCCCTGTAAAGCCTCAAACTGACCAATAGACAGTCAGCAAGCTACCTAATCCCTTCCCAGAACCCATCTCCCCTAGTAACAGTGCTCGGCATAGAGATAATAATATTTAGCCACTCCTAGTCATAACACATTCCTTATTATCTCTTTGAGAGAGAAGAGAGAAAAAAAATACAGACTGACATGAAGTTAACGAGCGAGAGCTACATATTATTATCGAAGGTCAGGATATGAAAAACAAGAACTGCGTTCTCTTAGTTTGTCTAAAGACAGAGGAACACAAAATTAACAAAGAAATTCTTAAAAGAATATATATAAAAGAAAAACAACTCGTGCAGTTAAATTCTTAATCATTACCAAACAAAATATTGTCAAAATAGGGACAGTAAATCTCCAGTTATAACTTAATCAGCTATCGATTGGTCCCCTTCCTCCTCATAGCTCTCCAGAAAGCTGGAGGCGTCTTGAGGATTGTTAAAAAATCGAAGGTTACCTTTGAAAAGTCGAATACGCAGACTAGCTAGGTATAATAGAACTGGCCATGGCTTTTTCTTATACAAATCAGACATTACATTACAAAAGGACTTTCTTATTTCCAAAAGCTTGTAACTATAATCAGGGAAAAACCGAAACTTGCCTCCTTCATATTCAACCACACCCAACTTTTTTATCCCTGGGGAATACTCTCCTTCATTTACCATAAATGAAACTGAATAATCAAGTGTCTCGGCTTATTACCAGATTTCTTCCCAATCCAGTGAGCGTTATCCAAAAACGAAAGGTTTTCATTGTGCTCATTGTTAAAAGTTTTGTTTATAATTTTAGAAGCATATTTTATAACGTTATCTCCTTCTTGACTTTCTGGCAAACCAACAATTTGTAAATTCAAACGACGGCTTCTGTTTTCTAGGTCCATATTTTTAGTCTTGTATTGCTGAAGTGCCTGAGTGTTTTCATTCATTCTCCGTTCCAGCTTTTCAATCTTCAAATCTCTCTCCCGTCCCAGCGTTCGCAAGATATCAATTTCATCCTTTTGTTCACGAAGTTCATCTTGTAACAAAGACAGTCTTCCTTGGACTTCCTTCAATTTTGTCGAAACTCCTTTCACCATTTCTTCCAAACTGCCAAATCTTGTTTACATTTCATTTTTTCAGCTCATTTTTCAATTAATCGTTCATTTTCGATATTGCTCCTATGATACTGGAATCAGAAGCTGCAGCTGTGGTTGTGGTTTTCCCCTGTTCCTTCCTTGGGGAGCCTCCTTTCCTTCTTGCCTCCATCCTTTTCACGATTAAGGCGTGTAAAAGTGTTATTAACATTTTATGAAAAGTTAGACGGTCTTGAAATCAAATAGTCACAAGTAACATTGAAAGAGTGGTAAGTGGAAGTTAGAAGTTAAGGGAGCAAACAAATTTGCAACCTTTGCAGCATGCTGCCACTAGGAGAGCCTGCACTTTATTTATTTATTATTATTATTTTTAAGATCTTCCATTCTACCTCAATGGGACCCCTGCACTTTTTTAAACCTGCACTTTCTCTGTAGCTGTAACACTGTATTGTGCTGTCTGCTTATTTTCTCATTTGCACAACCTGTTGTATTTGTGTGTGTGAGGTAACATTTGCAGAATAACATGCAGAACAAGTTTTTCACTGTTACTTGTTACATTGAATTATATTGAATCATACAATGTGGAAACATGCTCTTCGGCCCAACTTGCCAACACCGACCAACATGTCCCATCTACATTGGTCTCACCTGCCTGTGCTTGTTCAATATCTAAACCTGTCCTATCCATGTACCTGTCTAAATGTTTCTTAAATTTTGCAACAATGTACATGTGACAACTCCGAACCCCAGCAACAGCAGCTTCGTCCGCCCCTAACCGTGGGGCTTGAATCGGCCCGTTTGCGGGGCCTTTCATCGCCTGGCATGGCTTAAAATCGGACAGCGGGGGCTTCAACATCGGGAGCCTCAATCGCCTTGATGCAGCAGTTTGATTTTAAGCCGTGCCGGGCGATGAAATGCCCCGCGAACGGGCCGATTGAGGCCTTAGAAAGCGTCTGATACCCGCTTGAATCTTTCAAAAGCTACAACGTGATAAATAACACAAACAAATTTAACTGAAGCAAATAAAGGGAAATGTGTCATCCCCCCCAGGATTTCCGCCTATGTACAGTGATACTAATGCATTGTCCAAGTTATCTGCAGGTGCTACAAACCCTGTATTTCCCCAGAGTGGGCTGGGTGAGTGAAATGTCTCACTTCACAACTCACTGTGTTGCTTCCAACCACTGACCAGATATTTCTTCCCAAACAGGACGCCATCAGCCACAGTTCGTACCACATTCCGCCCCTCAAGCTTGAGAATGGAGACATCGAAGGCGGATTTGAACAAGCCGATGACATCATTGAGGGTCTGTTGTTGGCTCGAGTTTTAAATGTGGACTGAATTCATGAGAAAACTGGTCACCAAGTCTGTTGAGTGCTGGGACTGAGTCTGGAGTGTTATTGCGGGTTACAGAGGGTTTAAATACAGAAAATAACAGTGGGTAGTAATATTGCTGAGTGGTTCATGTGGTATAAATGGAGAATAATGGATACGGGGGTGATTACAGACTGGGGTGTAATGGAGTGGTTCTGCATGTTTCTACCTGTACGCGTGTCTGTCCTCGTGTGTTTATTATCACCCAAGCCACTCCAGTCAGCACCCCAGCCAACGTGTGCTGTACAGCTGTGATCTACACAGTAGGTTTCACAGCTCCTTTTGCCTGCACTTGCAGAGTTACCCCCTCCCCCCCCATCAGAGGCAGGCCTCGACAGAGGCAGCATCGAACTCATGTCCATGGTGTTCCATAAGGTCATAAGTGATTGGAGCAGAACTAGGCCATTGGGCCCATCGAGTCTACTCCGCCATTCAATCATGGCTGATCTATCTCTCCTTCCTAACCCCATTCTCCTGCCTTCTCCACATAACCCCAGACACCCATACTAATCAAGAATCTATCTCTCTGCCTTAAATATATCCACTGACGGCCTCCACAGCCTTCTGTCGCAATGAATTCCACAGATTCACCACCGTCTGAGAAAAGCAATTCCTCCTCATCTCCTTCCTAAAGGATCATCCTTTAATTCTGAGGCTGTGCCCTCTAGTCCTAGACTCTCCCACTAGTGGAAACATCCTCTCCACATCCACTCTATCCAGGCCTTTCACTATTCGGTACGTTTCAATGAGGTCCCCCCTCATTCGTCTAAACTCCAGAGAGTACAGGCCCAGTGCCGTCAAATGCTCATCATACGTTAACCCAACTCATCGCTGGGATCATTCCTGTCAACCTCCTCTGGAACCTCTCCAGCGCCAGCACGTCCTTCCTCAGATATGGGCCCAGAACTGCTGACGATGCTCCAAATTTTCCACAGGGGAAATGCACGTTGGAGGCCAGGAGCACTTCTACCTGGAGACCCATTGCACAGTGGCGGTGCCCAGGGGTGAAGACGGAGAAATGGAGATCTTCTCATCAACACAGGCCCCATCACAGACACAGGTAGGTCTACCTCACCGGTAACAGGATGAGTGCACCAGTGTAGGTGTCACCAGCCCACAATCTAAGTGATACACTTTCGTTAAGATATTGACATTCTAGAGAGGGAGCAGCACGGATTTATTCGATTGATTCCAACAAAGAGGAACTTTGGTGGACACAAAACGCTGGAGTAACTCAGCGGGACGGGCTGCATCTCTAGAGAGAAGGAATGGGTGACGTTTCTTCAGACTCAGTCAGACTTACTCAGACCTATTCACAATCTGAAAAAGGGTCTCGACCTGAAACATCACCCATTCCTTCTCTCCAGAGATGCTGCCCGACCCACTGAGTTACCGCAGCGTTTTGTGTCTAACCTTCGATTTAAACCAGCATCTGTAGTTCCTTCATGCACACAGAGGAACTTCTGGTTGTGTGGAGTGGACAATCCAAGTTGCCCTCCTTGAAACAAAGAGGGCTTTGAGGAGACGCATTGCAGGTATTTAGACGGAGAGAAACGGTGACTAATCACGGGTAACATGATGTAAGGAGAGTTCCTTCTTTCAATTGATGATGATGCTGATACCTTATTACCTTATTATCATTTGTCCCTCGCGAGGTGCAGTGACAACCTTTCCATACAATGTACACAACAGAGTTGCCTCAAAGGTGCTGGCAAAGTTACATAAAGTACTCATCCCTTCTTCGGCCCCCACGCCAGGTCTCCCTTCGCTCTCAGGGTCCCCCCCCACGTCGGGTACCCTTTTACTCTCGATGACGTGGCCCATCCACCTCAGCCCAACCTCATGGAATTAGATCCTGTTTTGCCCCATGACACAAAAGGAAGCGATTTTGGCCCATCAAGTGTCTGATGGTTCAGTGAGTAATCCCTCTCCTCACTTATCTTCCCTGGCAAGTATTAGTGTCGTGGGGGTCATACATCACGATGCAGGCCCTTCAACCCACCATGTCTCTGCTGGCCATTGCCTCCGCCCATACTCATTCCATTCAAACATGATTCCATTCATCCCTGGATCAAGGGGCCGCATGGTGGCACAGCGGTAGAGTTGCTGCCATTACGCGCCAGAGACCCGAGTTCGATCCTGACCACGGGTGCTATCTGTACGGAGTTTGTACGTTCTCCCCTGTGACCGTGTGAGTTTTCTCCGAGATCTTCGGTTTCCTCCCACACTCCAAAGACGTACAGGTTTGTCTGTTAATTGGCTTGGTATAAGTGTAATTGCCGCCAGTGTGTGTAGGATAGTGTTAATATGCGGGACTCATTGGTCGGCGCGGAGTCAGTGGGACGAAGGACGTGTTTCCGCGCTGTAGAATGGGTCGACTGGGCTTGTATTCACTGGAATTTAGAAGGATGAGAGGGGATCTTCTAGAAACATATAACATTCTTATTGGACAGGCTAGGTGCAGGATAAATGTTCCCGATGTTGGGGGAGTCCAGAACCAGGGGTCACAGTGAGTTGTGAATCTGTGGAATTCTCTGCCACAGAAGGCAGTGGAGGCCAATTCACTGGATGTTTTCAAAAGAGAGTTAGATTTAGCTCTTAGGGCTAACGGAATCAAACGATATGGGGAAAAAGCAGGAACCAAATATTGAATGGTGGTGCTGTCTCAAAGGGCTGAATGGCCTACTTCTGCATCTAGTTTCTATGTTTCAACCAACAACACCAGGGTCAATTCATCTGCCAACCCGCGCACATTTGGAATGTGGGAGGAAACGGGAGCATCGGAAGGAAGCAGATGGCGTCACAGGGAGAACGTGCAAACTCCACACACGGACGGCACTCGAGGACGGATGGTACCCTGGTCTATGATGATGTGGGACAGTGGCTCTATCTGCTGCGCTGCTGTGCCATTGACTGCAATGGGAGGACATGCAATCGGGTTAGACTAACCAGGGTGGGATGGAGCATGACGTTAAGTTCTGCTTAACTCTTGCCTGCAGTTTCTTCTGTGTGTGTGTTTTGACCTCTTGCTGTGTTCCCGCAGATCCTTGTTGCCAAGGCGCTCGGGGTCCCTGCCAACAGGATTGTGTGTCGGGTGAAGCGTCTCGGAGGGGGCTTTGGCGGGAAAGCGTCACGCAACACGTTGCTGGCGACGGTGGTGGCAGTCGCTGCCCACAAGTAAGTGTCAGCATGGGCACAGATCGCTGGAAATGCTAGAGTCACAGTCGTACAACACGGGAACAGGTCCTTCAGCCCCATCGAGTCCATACCGGCAATAAAGCTCTCTATTACACCAATCCCACATTCCTATACCGCCAAATCTACCCCTC
Organism: Okamejei kenojei; assembly: GCA_035221665.1. NCBI lineage: Eukaryota > Metazoa > Chordata > Chondrichthyes > Rajiformes > Rajidae > Okamejei > Okamejei kenojei. The sequence goes on along the minus strand of CM069135.1, from coordinate 119,214,110 downwards.
ACCCACACTAGGGTCAATTTGCTGAAGCCGATTAACGAGCACGTCTTTGGGATGTGGGAGGAAACCGGAGGACTCGGAAGAAACCCATGCGGTCACACGGGCTTGCGAGAACGTGCAAACTCCACGTTGACAGCGCCAGAAGGTCAGGATAGAACCTGGGTCACAGCCGCAGTGAGGCGATGGCTCTACTGCCTCCGAGCCACCCAGTATAACTGATCACAGTCTGAAGCTCCCCTGCACAAATGAGAAATGGATCATAAAACAGTACAGCACACGAACAGCCCCATCGGTCCGCAATGTCCGCACCGAACATGATGCAAAATGAAACAAAACTCCTTTGCCTGCACGGGATCCATTCCCTGCATATCCATGTGCCTATCCAAATGCCTCTTAAACACCACTACGGTATCTGCCTTCACCACTACCTCTGGCGATATGTTCCAGGCGCCCAGCATTCTCTGTGTCATAGACTTGCCCCACACATCTCCTTCAAACTTTTACCCTCCCACCTTTAAGCTATGCACTCTAAGTCTTTGACATTTCCACCGTGGGGGAAAAAGGTTCTGACTGTCGACCTCATTATACCTCTTATCGATTAATATTCTTCTAAAAGGTCTCTCTTCAATCTCCAAGATTGCAGAGAAAGCAATCCAAGTTTGTCAAACGCCTCCATGTTACTAATCCCTTCTAGTCCAGACATTATTCTGCTAAACCTCTTCTACCTCCACATTCTCCACGTTACGGGGCGATCAGAACTTACACATAACCCCAAACACAGCCTAACCAAAGTCCTATAAAGGTGTATCATGACTTCCTGAAGATAGACACAAAAAGCTGGAGTCACTCTGCGGGTACGGCAGCATCTCTGGAGAAAACAAAAAGTTGACGTTTCGGGTCAAGACCCTTCTTCTAAATTTTTGTGTCTATCTTCGGTTTAAACCAGCACCTGCAGTTCTTTCCTACTCATGACTTCCTGACCCTTGTACTCAATGCCTTGACCTACAAGCATTCCATACACGCTCTTTACCACTCAATATACTTGTGTTGCCAATACAGGTGATGTTTTGTGTTGGGATCCTTCTTCACGACAAGTTTGGTGGGACGTGGCTGATGTAGGGGATAAATGCCAGCAGGGGCCATTGGGCCGAATGGCCTGTTTCTCCACAGTCTAGGCACAGTGGGGAGAGGGAACTGAAAGAATTGGGTGACCACCAAGTCTCTTGATCCCAAACCTGCTCAGCTCCTCGTTTGCACTTCCTTATCTCTATAACTCCCTCTCCCCTGACGCTTAGTCTGAAGAAGGGTCTCGATCAGAAACGTCACCTTCTCTCCAGTGATGCTGCCTGGCCCGTTACTCCAGCATTTTGTGTCTATCTTCAGCTCCTCATGAACTGGTTCCAGGAGGTGTGAGCATCACAGTGAGAATGGGGAAGGTTTCATGGATAGAGTGAATGTGGAGAGGATGTTTCCACCAGTGGGATTGCCACATTGGGCTGTGGAGCCCGTCATTGAGTATTTTTAAAGTGGAGATTGACAAGTTGATGATCAGTAAGGGTGGCAAGGGATACGGGGAGAAGGCAGGAGAAAGGGGCTGAGAGGGAAAGCTAGATCAGCCATAATTGAATGATAGAGCAGAGTCGATGGGCCAAGAGGCCTAATGCTGGTCTGATGACAAATGAAGGTGAACCTCAATGCTTCTCTCTCTTCCTGCTCCGTCCCATCTCCTCACCCTTCCCTCTCCGACAGGACCAAGTGTCCCGTGCGATGTGCACTCAGTCGTGATGTGGACATGTTGGTGACCGGGGGAAGGAATCCATTCCTGGGACGTTACAAGGTAAGGTCTCAGCAGCGACGGCCACTTGCAGGGAACTACATTTAGCTTTAGGTTTATTATTGTCAGATATACTGTACATAAATACAATCAAATCAAACTCAAGTACAACAGGTAGAGCAAAGGGGAAGATACAGAGTGCAGAATATAGTTCTCAGCATTGTAGCGCACCAGTTCCACAGACAAAGTCCAATGTCCGCAATGGGGCAGAGGTAAATCGGCCAGTACCCTAGCTAATGGAAGGAGCGTTCAGAAGCCTGATAACAGAGGGGAAGAAGCTGTTCCTGAGTCTGGTGGTGTGCACTTTCAAGCTTCTGTACCTTCTGCCAGACGGGAGCAGGTAGAAGAAGGAATGATCGCGGTGGGACAAGTCTTTGATTGTGTCTGCTGCTTTCCCGAGGCAGAGTGAAATGTGGATGTAATTGTTCATTGACTCTTTCCCTGCATTCGCACACACAGGTGGGGTTCCAGAAGAGTGGAAAAATCGTGGCTGTGGACCAGACACTTTACTGCAATGCAGGAAATAGCCTGGATTTGTCATCTGCCGTACGTGAGACTAGGATTCACCACCTTACAACGGAGAAGTGTCCTGTTTTATAATCGTGACTAGAGCCCTTTCCACAGAGAACAAGAAACAAAAGCAAAAGAATGGAGGATGTACCCAGGAAGTCAGGCAGCATCTGTGGTGAAAGAAAGTGGGCTAATGGTTCAACATGACGACCTTTCATCAGATCTAGGGAAAGCTAGTGAACAGGCAGGGAGAGGGAGAGAGAGGGAGAGAGAGGGAGAGAGGGAGAGAGGGAGAGAGGGAGAGAGGAGAGAGAGAGAGAGAGAGAGAGAGAGAGAGAGAGGGAGAGAGAGGGAGAGAGAGAGAGAGAGAGAGAGAGAGAGAGAGAGAGAGAGAGAGAGAGAGAGAGAGAGAGCGAATGGGTGGAGAGAGCGCACAGAGTAATAATACGATCTGTCATGGTCATCAAACACCAAAGTACTGCAGATGCTGGAAGTCTGAGATAAAAGCAGACAATGGAGGAAATACTCAGCAGGTCAAGCAGTGTCTGTGGAGAGGGAAAAAGAGTTAATGTTTAAGGTCAATCAAATGTCATTAGACATGATGACACGGTGGTGCGGCGGTAGAGTTGCTGCCTCACAGCGCCAGAGACCCAAGCTCAATGTTGACTACGGGTGCTGTCTGTACGGAGTTTGTACGTTCACCCTATGACAGAGTGGGTTTTCTCCGGGTGCTCCAGTTTCCTCCCATGCTCCAAAGACAAGCAGGTTTGCAGGTTAATTGGCTTTGGTAAATTATCCCTAGTTGGTAGGACAGTGCTGGTGTATTGGGAACGTTGGTCGGTGTGGATTCGGTGGGCCTAAAGGCCTGTTCTGCGCTGCATCTCTGTAACTAAACTAAACTTATTGGAAAAGGTGAGCGAGAGAGGTTTGAAATGTAGGTCTAAAAGAGATGAGTTGAGAAAGTCCAAAGGGAGTACGGCGATGATGGGGTGTGCAGGCGAGATCAACTGACTTGAAGGGTGATACTGCAGAGAGGAAGAGGGTTGTGATAGGGTAAGTAACAATTGAGGGGAAAGGAGAGGTGTAGGTGAAGAGGCATATGGGATGCTAGGTTTTATTATCCAGGGCATATAATGCGATAGCATGTACTGTAAGTATTGGTATATCTTTATCTATAATAGACACAAAATGCTGGAGTAACTTAGTGGGACAGGCAGCATCTCTGGAGAGAAGGAGTGAGTGACTTTTTAGGTCAAGACTCTACTTCAGACTGCTTCAGTCTCGACCTGAAACATTACCCATTCGTTTTCTCCAGAGATGCTGCCTGACCCGCTGAGTTACTCCAGCATTTTGTGTCTATCTTTGGTGTAAACCAGCATCTGCAGTTCCTTCCTACATATAACTTCAGCTGACTTTATTTAGATGACGCTTGGAGTTCAGTATTCTAGACACAATATCACCAGACTTGAGGAAGGCCTTGATTCCAATGGTGTGGAGGAGATTCACCGGGATATTACCTGGGATGAAATGTTCCAGTTATGAGGAGAGATTGAATGGGTGGAGATGGTTGTAGTTGGATGGAGAAGGCTGAGGGGAGACGTGTTGGAGTTATGAGCTGCATTAGATAAAGTGGATAGTGAATATCTTTCCCCCACACAGAACAAAATGTCTAAAACGAGAAAGGTATTTGGTTTGGGGGGGGATCTGAGTGAAAAGAAACTCACCCAAAATGAACTTGTATCTGCAATGGGCTGCCTGAGTGGGAAGATGTACTCAGCCACAACAAAGAAGGGGCATTTAGATGAGCTAAATCACCAAGGATAAAGGGCTCAAGACCAAGTGAAACTGATTTAGATTGGGTAACCATCGGCATGGCCATGGTGGGCTGAAGGGCCTGCTTTGGTGATGTGTGACCATAAAGGGCCTGTCCCACTTACACGATTATTTCAGCAACTTGCCGGGACCCATCAGAGTCACAACAGATTTTTATTTTATTTTTAATTTTTTATTAGAAGTAAATACATAATAAAAAACATTTTGTTTATAGTAGTCATACATTATTAATATTGTTTATATTATCAATTGTATAATAATTGTACTATATATTTTTTAATTTTTATATAGATAGAAAATAATAGAGAGGGTGAGAAAAGAAACCAAAAAATTAAAAAAGAATGGAATAATCAACTAATTATACATTATTGGAGATATGTCCGTGAATTCTAAAATATAATTCTACATCTAATACTTGATTCGGGTTTCAGTCAGGTTCTCGTGACGAACCGGTTTGCCCCTTCAAATAGTCAATGAATGGAGACCATATTCTAGTAAATAGTTCTTGTTTGTCCATTAAGACAAATGTTAATCTTCCCAAATGTAAGGTCTCCAACATTTCCATAATCTACATTTTAATTGTGGGGGTTATAGGGGCTTTCCAAAATTTTAACATTGATTTTTTCCCAATTATTAAGCTATAGTTGATAAAGTTTCTTTGGCTTGTTGTAAATATTTGATTTTGTTCTAATATTCCTAATATTATTAGTTTGAATCGGGGTCCAATTGGATGTTGACAACTTCCAAAATTATCTTTAAAATTTCCGTCCAAAAATTATTAATTTACATACAACTTACAAATGTGTGCGTTAGGTTAGCTTCTAAGTGCTGACATTTTTCACAAATAGGAGATATACTTGGGAAAATTCTACTTAATATTTGTTTTTGAATAGTGCAATCTATGTAATACTTTTAATTGTATTAAGGAATGTCTAGCATTTAACGAACAGTGATGTATATGTTGTAAGCTTTCGTCCCAAATATCTTGCCTTATTGGTTGGCCTAGTTCATTTTCCCATGATTGCCTATATAATTCCGTTGTGGGTGCATCGTTATCTAATAGGATATTATAAATATAAGATATTAATTTTTCTGTGTTAGGGTGTTTGTTCAAACATTCATCAAGAATTTCTGGCTTTCTATTTCTATAGTCCTGTGTATTTGATTTAGCATAGTCTCTAAGTTGTAGGTATCTAACGTAGTCATTTGAGTGAAGTCCATAAATTTGTTGTAGCTCCTGAAATGAGAGGAATGTACCTTTCCTGTAAAGATGACCCATCTTTGTAATTCCATGATTTTTCCATTGTAAAAAACCTTTATCCATCGTTGAGGGTTTAAATGTGGGCTTGTTTACAATGGGAAGAAGTAGTGGAAAATTATCCAATTTTAGTGTCTTTTTTAATTGTTTCCAAATGCTATTTCTCTATATATTATGGGGTTTTCACTATAGGTTTTTTTGCTTAATTTAGTAATAGCAAATAAGATCGACCCAATTTCAAAGGGTAAACAGTCTTCCTTTTTCATTTTTAACCAATCTGGTTGTTGGTCCAGTTCTTCCAACCAAATATTCATATTTTTAATGTTAACTGCCCAGAAATAGAACATAAAATTCGTAGGGCTAAACCTCCATTTATTTTTGATTGTGCTTTTTATTTATTCTATGGTTCTTATAGCCCCTGATAAAATTAGTGACTATAGAGTCAACCTTTTTAAAAAAAGTTTTTTGGGAGATATATCGGGATTGATTGAAAGAGGTACAGTAGTTGCGGGAGAAAAAACATTTTTATTGCATTAATTCTACCAAACATTGAGATAGGTAGTGTTTTCCAATATAGAATATTCTTATGTAATTTGTTCAATAAAGGCGGGAAGTTAAGTTTAAATAAAGAAGTATATGTCTTTGTTACATAAATTCCAAGATATTTAAATTTTTCATTTACTATTTTGAAGGGAAATTGTTGTAATGTATGTGGATTACTTTCAATTATTGGCATGATTTCACTTTTATTCCAATTAATTCTGTGTCCTTAGAACAAGCCAAATTGAGTTATTAAATTCAATAAGTTTGGGATACTAAATTCAGGTTTTGTAATGTAGATTAATACATCATCTGCATATAAGGAAATTTTATTCTCAGTATCTTTAGTATTATACCCATATATTTCAGGATGGGACCTAACACTTTCTGCTAGTGGCTCTATTGTGAGTGCGAATAATAACGGAGATAACGGACATCCTTGTCTACAGCCTCTGGATAAATTAAATTTAACTGATAACATTTGGTTTGTTGATATTCTAGCTGTTGGATTATTATATAAAAGTTTTACCCATGTACTAAACTTCTCGCCCAATTGAAAAGTTTTCATGACCGAAAATAAATAGGTCCATCCCACCTGATCGAATGCTTTCTCAGCATCTAACAAAATAATTGCTAGATCTTCGTTAGAACTTCTCTTTGAGTATATAATATTGAATAATCGTGTCAGGTTATATGTGGAGTAGCGTTTTGGTATAAATCCTGTTTGGTCAGGGTGTATTAATTTATTAATCACTGTGCTTAATCTTTGTGCTAGGATTTTAGTTAATATTTTTTTATCAGTATTTAGGAGAGCTATAGCTATATGAACCTGGATCTTCCAGGTCCTTATCTATTTTTGGTATAAGTGTTACTATAGATTCATTTAGCGTTTCTGGTAGTTTCTGTTTGGTATAGACATGTTCATAAAGTGTCTTTAAATGTGGAGCGTCAGATCATAATTTTTTTAATAGAATTCAGAGCTTATACAAGTATCAATTGAGGGGAAAGTTCTGGAGAGGTATAGGTGAAGAGACATATGGGATGCTAGGTTTTATTATCCAGGCCATATAATGCAATAGCATGTATTGTAAGTATTGGTATAACTTTATCTAGAATAGACACAAAATGCTGGAGTAACTTAGTGGGACAGGCAGCATCGCTGGAGAGAAGGAATGAGTGACGTTTCAGGTCGAGACTCTACTTCAGACTGCTGTAGTCTCGACCTGAAACGTTACCCATTTGTTCTCTCCAGGGATGCAGCTTGTCCCGCTGAGTTACTCCAGCATTTTGTGTCTATCTTTGGTGTAAACCAGCATCTGCAGTTCCTTCCTACATATAACTTCAGCTGACTTTATTTAGATGAGGCTTGGAGTTTAGTATTCTAGTCACAACATCACCAGACTTGAGGAAGGACTTGATTGGTGTGGAGGAGATTCACCGGGATATTACCTGGGATGAAATGTTCCAGTTATGAGGAGAGATTGAATGGGTGGAGATGGGTGGAGGCTGAGGGGAGATGTGTTGGAGTTATGAGCAGCATTAGATAAAGTGGATAGTGAATATCTTATCCCCACACAGAACAAAATGTCTAAAACCAGAAAGGCATTTTGTTCAGGGGTGGGGATCTGAGTGAAAAGAAACTCACCCAAAATGAACTTGTATCTGCAATGGGCTGCCTGAGTGGGCAGATGTCCTCTCAGCCACAACAAAGAAGGGGCATTTAGATGAGCATTTTATCACCAAGGCTAAAGGGCTCAAGACCAAGTGAAACTGATTTAGATTGGGTAACCATCGGCATGGCCATGGTGGGCTGAAGGGCCTGCTTTGGTGATGTGTGACCGTAAAGGGCCTGTCCCACCTACACGATTATTTCGGCGACTTGCCGGGAGTCGCAGCAGGTTGCCGAAAATGTTCAACATGTTGAGGATCCAGCGGCGACCAGCAAAAGGTACGACTCTTTGGGCGACTACTCACCACCAAACAGGCGTCACCCAGCGACATGTCGCCCAAAGAGTCGTACCTTTTCCTGGTCGCTGCTGGAATTTCAACATGTTGAACATTTTCGAGCAACCTGCTGCAACTATGACGGGTGCCGGCAAGTCGCCGTAAAAATCGCGTAAGTGAGACAGGCCCTTAAGTCAATGGCTTTATAGGAATATATGATGAGATTATGGGATGATTTGAAAGCAACAGGTTTGGTGTAATGTGTGACTTTGTCTCTCCCTCTCTCTTCCTCCCTCTCTCACACTCCTCACTCTCTTTCTCCCTCGCTCACTCTCTCTCCCCATCTCCCTCCCTTCCTCCATCCCCTCCCTCTCTCTCACTCCCTCCTCCCCCAACCCCCCCTTCTCTCTCTCTCTCTCTCTCTCTCACTCTCACTCTCACTCTCGTCAGGTCTTGACGGTGGCACTGTTCCACATGAGCAACACTTACAAGATCCCCAACATCCGGGGAGTTGGCCACGTCTGCAAGACCAACCTGCCTTCCAACACGGCCTTCCGGGGATTCGGGGGCCCTCAGGGAATGCTGATCGCTGAGACATGGATGGACGCTGTTATCCGGAAGAGCGGACGGTCCGCAGACCAGGTATGGAGAGAGCAAGGGGTCGGGGGGAGGTGGAGGGGGGAGGCAAAGACGCTGAGGTCCATCGCTGTGATAAGGGCTCATAATATCTGGGGGCTGGGAGGAAAGGTTGACCTGCTGTGTCTCAACCTCCACAAATCATCCCATGAGCCACAGACAGGGCAGACAGTCAGTACCTTTTACCTAGAGTGGAAATCACCAAGAGGGCAAAGGTGAGTGGGGCAAAGTTTAAAGAAGATGTGCGGGGCAGGTTTATTACACCCATCGGTGGTGGGTGCCTGGAACGCGCTGCCAGGGGTGGTGGTGGAGGCAGATACGATAGTGGTGTTTAAGAGGCTTTTAGATAGGCACGTGGATATGCAGGGAATGGAGGGATATGGATCAGGTGCAGGCAGAGGAGATTAGTTTAACCTAGCGTCATGTTCAGCACGGACATTGCGGGCTGGAGGGCCTGTTCCTGTGCGGTATTTTCCTATGCTCTATTGTTCAAGATCAGCGTTCAAACCCAGGCATGATTTTAATTCCTGCCGCCCTTTCATCTATTGTCATCGTTTCACTTTAAATGGGATTTTAACTCCTGTCACCTCCCTGCTTAACAACCAACACTTCTTACAATTCTCTCCAGAGATGCTGCCTGTCCCGCTGAGTTGCTCCAGCATTTTGTGTCTACCTTTCTTACAATGGTCTTTATGCACCCTTCCCAGTTTAATGACACTCCTCCAATATCATGACAACTAGAGCGGTACAAAGTGCTCTAAATCTGGCCTGGTCAATGTCTTGTACAGCTGCGACATGACATTCACACAAACTTGCCTCTACCCCTCACCATAACTGATGAATGCAAGTCTTCACCAGCGTGTTACACCTTTGTGCCATGGTGTATCTGCACCCACCGATTTCACCGTTCTCAGAACACCTCAGGTCCCAGCCGTTTATTGTGTATGTCCAGCCCTGTTTTGTCCTACCAAAATGCAACACCTCATATTTATCTGAATTAAACTCAGCTTCTGAATGGTCCTTCCACAAGCTCGGGTACTGTCCGATTCACCTCCACCCCATTGCGGACATTGGACTTAGTCTCTGGAGCTATTGCACTACGATGAGCTGAGAACTATATTTTGTGGACTGTATCCTTCCCTATGCTCTACTATTGTGTTTGAGTTCGACTTGATTGCATTTACGTAAGGCAGGTCTGATCGGTTTGGTTATAGCACATGCAAAAACAAACCTTTTCACTGTACCTCGGTACACGGGACAATAATAAACCCCTTTTCCATTCTGAGGTGCGGAGGTTGAACCTGTACAAAGAGGGAGACATCACCCACTTCAGCCAAAAGATGGAAGATGTGAACATTGGGAAATGTTGGGATGAATGTGTGGAGAGCTCGTCCTACCACAGCAGGAGGAAAGCGAGTGGATGAATTTTTAACAGGTCAGGTGGATGCTTTGGTGCATGGCATCCGAATAGCAGTCATAGTCATTCAACGTGGAAACGAGCCCTTCGGCCCAACTTGTCCACCCCGACCAACATGCCCCATTTACACCAGTCCCACTTGCCTGCATTCCAACAACTTTCTTCAACAACCAAGCTCCAAGCAGCTTGGTGGGGAAGGATATCAGAGTGATATTGGAGAATGGAACATTGGAGTCGATCGAAAGAGTAAATGGAACAAACTAGAAAAGGTTGAAAGGTCCTCTTGTTCCAGACTCTTTGAATGTTTATGCGGCAGATGTTACTGGGGGTGGTGGGTTGGAGCATAGGATTGAGTTACAGTCTGCTCAGCCATGGTCTTATCCAAGGGTGGAGCCAGGCTCGAGGGGTCGAATGGCCTCCTCCGTACCTGGGTTCTGACGTGGGGGGTCATTGGGTCGCGACCTCCAGCAGTTTCCACGGCTACCACTCCCTCCCACAGGAACTAACGGTCTCCCATCTTTCCGCCAGGCAGCATCGCTGGAAGAAGAGGGGGCTGGCGATAATCCCCACCATGTTTGGAATTAGCTTCTCCCTCACCTTCTTCAATCAGGTACAGAAGGAGTGAGGGTGGGGGGAGTAAATAATGAGAGGGTTTAGAGTTTTTAGAGTTTAGAGACACAGTTTGCAAACAGGCCCTGCGGCCCATCGAGTCCAATTTACAAAGCCAATTAACCTAAAAACCCTGTACATCTTTGGAATGTCGGAGGAAAGTGGAATACCCTTAGAAAACCCTCATGGTCAAAGGGAGAACGTGAAAACTCTGTACAGTAGATCTCTGAAGATATTTCCTGGTCGAGAACACTGATGCAATTATTAAGAAAGCTCCATCAGCGCCTCTACTTCCTGAGAAGATTACGGAGAGTCCGGTATGTCAACGAGGACTTCTCTCTAACCTCTACAGGTGCACAGTAGAGAGCTTGCTGACCTGGTTGCATCGTGGCTTGGTTCGGCAACTTGAGCTCTCTGGAGAGGAAAAGGCTACAAAAAGTAGTAAACACTGCTGCCCAGTCCTATCATCGGCTCTGACCCTTCTATCGAGGGAATCTATCACAGTCGCTGCCTCAAAATGGCTGGCAATATCATCGGGAGCCACACCATCCTGGCCACACACTCATCTCCCTGCATATCTTCAGGTAGAAGGTACAGGAGCCTGAAGACTGCAACATAACCAGATTCAGGAATATAGCTTCTTCCAGACACCATCAGGCTATTAAACTTGGCTCGGACAAAACTCTGAACATAACATCCCTTTATGCGCGCGTCGCGCGCACTTACGCGCGCTCGCACAGTTTATTTATTCATGTGTGTATTTACGTATATAATGGTATATGGACACACTGATGTTTTGTAGTCAATGCCTACTATGTTCTGTTGTGCTGACGCCAAAGCAAGAATGTCATTGTCCTGTCCAGGGGCACATGACAATAAACTCTCTTGACTTGACTTGAGAGCACCCATGGTCAGGATCAAAGCCAGGTCTCTGGCGCTGTAAAGGCAGCAACTCTACCACGGCACCACCGTGCCACCCCTAAAACTGTTAGAACATGAAACAAGTTGCAGAGGAAAAGTGGAGGGCAGAGAGAGCAAAAGGAAAGGAAAGGCTCCATGTTGAGGTGGAGATCAGGAGGGAATGAGTGGTGATGTTGCCAATGGAGATAAGGGGCTGACAGTTAATAGACGGAGAAATGAATCTGAGGGGAGGATGTGTGATATGGAGAAGGTGAAAAGAAAAGATTAAAACAAAAACTTGTGACAAGACACAAAAAGCTGGATTGGAGGGACTCTGCGGGACAGGCAGCATCTCTGGAGAGAAGGAATGGGTAACTTTTTGGGTCAAGACCCCTCCTTCAGACTGAGAGTCAGGGAGGGAGAGGGAAATACAGAGATAAGGAAGTGTAAAGTGTGAAAATGAGACAAGGGGTGGAGAACAAGGAAAATGTAGAATAGACTATTGTTAGCTGGGAAGAAGCTGACAACAAAGCAAAACAGAGATGGGTCTGAAGAAGGGGTTTCAATCCGAAACGTTGCCTAATTCCGTCGCTTCTCCATAGACGCTGCTGCACCCGCTGAGTTTCTCCAGCACTTTTTGTCGAAACAGAGATAAAATGTAGTCGGAGACCGTCAGACCATTAGTAAGAGAACATTGGGAAAGGGAGAGGAGTGGAGAGAGGAGGGAAAGCAAGTATTACTTGAAGTTAGAGAAGTCAACCTTACACTTATCTCTGTGTCTTCCTCTCTTCCCTGCTCTTCTCAGTCTGAAGAAGGGTCCTCTCGGCCGGAAACATCACCCATTCCTTCTCTCCAGTGATGTTGCCTATCCCGCTGAGTTACTCCAGAATGTTGTGTCTGTCTTTGGTTTAAACCAGAATCGTCCGTCAGTTCCTTCCAAACAAAACTTTTCACAGGAAATGAAAGCCAACTGTTGGTTGTGTAGACGACCCAACACGGTTGGATTGGATGTTGAAGTTGGGATGTTGCCTAGCCTGGGCGGATGAGATGTTGTTCCTGAAGTGGCCCTGGTTTTCATTGGGGTGGTGCAGGAGGGGAAGGGCTGAGGGGTGTGAGCGGGAGTGGGGTGGAGGCTTCAAGTTAAACCCTTCCCCTGTGTTTCTGTTTCAGGCGGCAGCTGTTGGTTCACATTTTACACTGACGGCTCGGGTGCGCCTGACCCACGGCGGCACGGAAATGGGCCCAAGGGCTCCACACCAAGATGGTGCAGGTACCCATAATTGCCCTTGCTCCCCAGGAAACAGGACCAGGGAGATCCATTTCTGCAGGGAGAACCGGGCAGTTTGTGGACTTTATGTTTCTTAAAGTTGTAAATGTGTGGACATCTACAGATGTGAAGGATAGAATCTGCTTTTTAGTTGCTTTTAGCCCAGGGGTTTGCCCGTAATGCCAGAAGAAAGAACCTGCAGCATTGCGAGAAATCTGAAATGAAATGCAAATGCCATCAGATAGCCACTGAGAGTTTAAAGGTAGTTTAATGGGTCTGTCCCCACTTACGCAACTTTTTTGGCACTGCCGGCACCCATCATAGGTTGCTATGGTCGCTGAAAATGTTCAAACATGTTGATATATCCAGCGGCGACCAGAACAAGGTATGACTCTGGGCGACCTACTCACGGACCATACCTCCACTCCGCGACATGTCGCCGCAGGGTGTCGCCTCTGTATGGTCGTTGAGTAGTCTCTTCAGTCGCCCAAAGATTCATTGCTCTTTCTGGTCCACCGCTGGATTTTCAATGTTGATAATGTTCGCGTTCCAGCAACGACCTATGTCGGGTGCCGGCAATCGCCGAAAATGACGCGTAAGTGGGACAGGCCCATAAGTGTTCAGGTTGGTGACATTTTTCACCAGATAGATTATACTCAGTTTCTGGCTGTTTATGGGAGGCAGGATAGACACAAAGCGCTGGGGTTAATCAGCAGGACAGCCAGCATCTCTAGTGAGAAGGAATGGTGTGGAAATTTTGGATCGAGACCTTCTTCAGACCTTCAGATTTGTCGGATCCAGGGATGGGAGGGGGGATAGTGCCGGCTATGTCTTGCTTGCAAACCTCCTGTTTTTTAGATTGTGGCAGGAGTATTGGGCCAATTGGTTTGCCCAATCAAGGAGATCAATGCGGGACTAGATTATAAAGTCATCTTCCTATAGTTCACCTTCCCCAGGAGACAACGCCATTCCTAGGTCCGAGTCCTGAAAAAACTACGGCCTCATGGCACAGGAATGTCTTACGGGCTTTGTCTCAGTTTCCTGGTGCGGGAATTGAATCCAGCTGACTAAGAAGCCGTCACACAGAGGACACGGAGAGACATGGGCGGAACGGTGTGGCTCAGCAGTAGTGTTGCTGCCCCTTACAGCGCGTTTAGCGACAGGAAGACCAGGTTCGAAGCCGTATGGGTGCTGTCTGTACAGAATTTTGTACGTTTATCACATGCCCGCGGTGGGTTTTTCCGAGAGCTTCTGTTTCCGCCCACCACTCAAGATGTACAGAGTTTCAGGTTAATTGGCTTGGTAGAAATATAAATTGTCCCCAGTGTGAGTAGGGTGGTAGTGTTAATGGGCGGGGGTCGCTGGTCGGCACGGACTCGGTGGGCCGAAGGGCACTGTATCTCTAAACTCTAAACTAAACTAAACAAAAATACGACACTGAAAACGGGCCCTTCGGCCAGCGGGTCCGCACCAACCATCAGCCTCCCATTTTGCGTGAGCTATTGCATTAATGAGCTGTGTGAAATGATGCTGTGGTTTATCAGGTTGCTAGTAAAGTGCTGGTGTATTTCCAGTTGTTGGATTACACATCTGTGAGACAAGCACCAACACGGGTTCGATCACAAGCCGACTGCCGCCTCTGACCAGCTCGATATGAATGGGAATGGCAATTAAGGGAAGAGACCAAACCCAGTATAACATTACCGTGTGCGGACAGGACGTCGACAGGGACGAGAAGCCTGCGGCCAAGAGGTGAAGCCAAAATGCCCCGATACGACTCACGCCGAAAAGCCAAGATAACGAACGGATTCACGCCGAAAGGACAAGACCAGAACGGAATGACGTCGAATAAGCGGCCCAATACGGACCATGACATATCCCGGGGACGGGATTTTCCCGAGAGCATTGTCAGTGATCAGTCCAGATCTTCGCCCCACCCACATCATTGGCCGGGGGAGACAGGAGGGTGGGGGGGAGCTTGACTTGCATTTGTAAAATGGTGGCATTGACTGCAAAGCTGCTGCGATTGCCCACAGAGGCTTTTCAATCCCATGTTCGTAAAATATTAAATTTGTTTGTCCTTTAATGTTACATTTTAAAATTGTAAAATATACATTGGTTTGGGGGGGGATGTATCTTGCAGCAAATATAGATTGTTCAAAGTGTTTCAGTGTTTCATAGCCTAATTAATCATTTCGCTTCTTGTGTGTCGGCGTCAGATTTGTTTTTTTGGCTAAAATCTGATGGGGAACGAACGAACCATGATTGTCGAAAAAATCTTCTGTGGCAATCGCAGCAGCTTGGAGTCACTTCCACCATTGTACCAACGCACGATCAAGCTCCTCCCACCCCTCCCCCCGTCTCCCCTCCCAGTGATGCACATCACTGCGCCTGTGGCAATCGCAGCAGCTTGGAGTCACTGCCAACATTTTACGAAACACTAAGATCACGCTCCTCACCACCTCCTCCATCACCCCCCGGCCAGTGATTGTGATTGACGCGAGGATCTGGACCAATTCCGCTGACAAGTCCTTGGACAAATCCCGTCCCCGTGTACGTCATGTCCGTCTCGGGGCGGCTTTGGCGCCATCATGTCCCGTGTCTGCGTCTTGTCCGTTCGGCGTGGTGTCTGTTTGGCTTCGTTTCCTGTTCAGCGCATGCCCTTTCGTGACGGGGGGGGGGGGGGGGGGTCGGGGACGGGGGGGGGGGGT
>CM069135.1:118900054-119198154 GCA_035221665.1 Okamejei kenojei | reverse complement strand
TGTGCTGGAAGGTCAGCGCTTGGGTCGCGAGGCGCGGTAAGTGAGGTGAGTGAACTTTTTAGGCAAGGACTCTACTTCAGACTGCTTCAGTCTCGACCTTGAAACATAACCCATTCGTTTTCTCAGAGATGTGCCTGACCCGCTTGAGTTACTCCAGCATTTTGGTGTCTATCTTAGGTGGTATAAACCGCATCTGCAGTTCCTTCATACATATAACTTCAGCTGACTTTATTTAGATGACGCTTGGAGTTCAGTATTCTAGACACAATATCACCAGACTTGAGGAAGGCTTGATTCAATGGTGTGGAGGGGGATTCACGGGATATTACTGGGATGAAATGTGCCAGTTATGAGGAGAGATTGAATGGGTGGAGATGGTTGTAGTTGGATGGAGGAAGGCTGAGGGGGTAGACTAGTAATATCCTCCAGGACATTATACAAACTAAGATATAAAATGTTTGGACTTACCCCCCCCCCCCCCCCCCCCCCCCCCCCCGTTCTACAAAGGAAATAAAATACTCATACGTTTCTTCTTTTATACTCAACTTCGGACTACGTCTCGCATGTTACCTTTCTTTCGTAAGACGGAACGCAATTACGTTTGCTCGTGTTGTCAACTTGAGACACATCTTCGACTAAACCTCATCACGTTAAACAGCCGTGCGTTCGAATCCAACATCGACATGATAAAACAATCCTCGACGAACCGTTTTAGCCCTTCCCGTGTTACAACCCCACACCATAGCCTCATCGTGTTGGAGTTATGAGCTGCATTAGTTAAAGTGGATAGTGGATATCCTTTCCCCCACACGGAACAACATGTCTAAATCGAGAAAGGTATTTGGTTTGGGGGGGGATCTGAGTGAAAAGAAATCACCAAATGAACTTGTATCTGCATGGCTGCCTGGTGGGAAGATGTACTCCCGCCACAACACAGGGAAGGGGCATTTAGATGAGCTAAATCACCACGGATAAAGGGTCCAAGACCAGTGAATACTGATTTAGATTGGGTATCCATTCGGGCATGGCATGGTGGGCTGAAGGGCTCTGCTTTGGTGATGTGTGGACCTTTAAAGGGCCTGTCCTCCACTTAACACGATTATTTCAGCAACTTGCCGGGAACCATTTCAGAGTCACAACAGATTTTTATTTATTTTTAATTTTTGATTAGAAGTAAATACATATAAATACATTTTTGTTTATTAGGTAGTCATAACATTATTAATATTGTTTATTTATCAATTGTATAATAATTGGACTATATATTTTTAATTTTTATAATAGATAGAAAATAATAGAGAGGGTGAGAAAAGAAACCAAAAAAATAAAAAGATGGAATAATCAAACTAATTATACATTATTGGGATATGTCCGTTGAGTCTAAAATATAATTCTACATCTAAATACTGATTCGGGTTTTCAGTCAGGTCTCGTGACGAACCGGTTTGCCCCTTCAATTCAAATAGTCAATGATGGAGACATATTCTAGTAATAGTTTTGTTTGTCATTACGACAAATGGTTATCTTCCCAATGTAAAGGTCTCCAACATTTCATAATCTACATTTTAATTGTGGGGGGTTATAGGGGCTTTCCAAAACAATTTTACATGATTTTTTCCCAATTATTAAGCTATAGTTGATATGTTCTTTGGCTTGTGTAACTATTTGATTTTTTGTTCTAATTTCTAATATTATTTTAGTTTTGAATCGGGGGTCCAATTGGATGTTGACAACTTCAAAATTCTCTTTAATAATTTCCGTCCAAAAATTATTAATTTACATCAACTTACAATGTGTGCGTATAGGTTTACTTCTAAGTGCTGACATTTTCACAATAGGAGATATACTTGGGAAAATTCTACTTAATATTGTTTTGAATAGTGCAATTCTATGTAATACTTTTAATTGTATTAAGGTAATGTCTAGCATATAACGAAACAGTGATGTATTATGTTGTAGCATTCGTCCAAATTCTTGCATTATTGGTTGGGCCTAGTTCATTTTCCATGATTGCCTATATATATCCGTTGTGGGTGCATGTTATTAATAGGATATATAAATATAAGATATTAATTTTTCTGTGTTAGGGTTCGTTTTGTTCAAACATTCATCAAGATTTCTGGCTTTCTATTTCTATAGTCCTGTGTATTTTGATTTAGCATAGAGAGATAGTATAGTTTGTAGGTAATGCTAACGTGGTCATTTGAGTGAAGGTCCATAAATTTGTTGTAGTCCTGAAATGAGAGGAAATGTAACTTCCTGTAAAGATGACCCATCTTTGTAATTTCCATGATTTTTTCCATTGTTAATAAAAACCTTTATCCATCGTTGAGGGTTTAATTGTAAAAGTGGGCTTGTTTTACAATGGGAAGAAGTAGTGGTAAATTATCCCAATTTTAGTGTCTTTTTTAATTGTTTCCAAATGCTATTTCTCTATATATTATGGGGTTTTCACTATAGGTTTTTTTGCTTAATTTAGTAAATAGCAAATAAGATCGACCCAATTTCAAAGGGTAAACAGTCTTCCTTTTTCATTTTTAACCAATCTGGTTGTTGTCCAGTTCTTCCAACCAAATATTCATATTTTAATGTTAACTGCCCAGAAATAGAACATAAAATTCGTAGGCTAAACCTCCATTTATTTTTGATTGTGCTTTTTATTTATTCTATGGTTCTTAAATGCCCCTGATAAAATTAGTGACTATAGAGTCAACCTTTTTAAAAAAAGTGTTTTGGGAGATATATCGGGATTGATTGAAAGAGGTACAGTAGTTGCGGGAGAAAAAACATTTTTATTGCATTAATTCTACCAAACATTGAGATAGGTAGTGTTTTCCAATATAGAATATTCTTATGTAATTTGTTCAATAAAGGCGGGAAGTTTAAGTTTGGAAATAAAGAAGTATATGTCTTTGTTACATAAATTCCAAGATATTTAAATTTTTCATTTACTATTTTGAAGGGAAATTGTTGTAATGTATGTGGATTACTTTCAATTATTGGCATGATTTCACTTTTATTCCAATTAATTCTGTGTCCTTAGAACAAGCCAAATTGATTTTATTAAATTCAATAAGTTTGGGATACTAAATTCACGTTTTGTAATGTAGATTAATACATCATCTGCATATAAGGACATTTTATTCTCAGTATCTTTAGTATTATGCCCATATATTTCAGGATGGGACCTAACACTTTCTGCTAGTGGCTCTATTGCGAGTGCGAATAATAACGGAGATAACGGACATCCTTGTCTACAGCCTCTGATAAATTAAATTTAACTGATATACATTTGGTTTGTTGATATTCTAGCTGTTGGATTATTATATAAAAGTTTTTACCCATGTACTAAACTTCTAGCCCAAATTGAAAAGTTTTCATGACCGAAAATAAATAGGTCCATCCACCTGGTCGAATGCTTTCCTCAGCATCTAACAAAATAATTGCTAGATCTTCGTTAGAACTTCTCTTTGAGTATATAATATTGAATAATCGTGTCAGGTTATATGAGGAGTAGCGTTTTGGTATAAATCCTGTTTGGTCAGGGTGTATTAATTTATTAATCACTGTGCTTAATCTTTGTGCTAGGATTTTAGTTAATATTTTTTTATCAGTATTTAGGAGAGCTATAGCTATATGAACCTGGATCTTCCAGGTCCTTATCTATTTTTGGTATAAGTGTTACTATAGATTCATTTAGCGTTTCTGGTAGTTTCTGTTTGGTATAGACATGTCATAACAGTGTCTTTAAATGTGGAGTGTCAGATCATAATTTTTTTAATAGAATTCAGAGCTTATACAAGTAACAATTGAGGGGAAAGGTCTGGAGAGGTATAGGTGAAGAGACATATGGGATGCTAGGTTTTATTATCCAGGGCATATAATGCGATAGCATGTATTGTAAGTATTGGTATAACTTTATCTAGAATAGACACAAAATGCTGGAGTAACTTAGTGGGACAGGCAGCATCGCTGGAGAGAAGGAATGAGTGACATTTCAGGTCGAGACTCTACTTCAGACTGCTGTAGTCTCGACCTGAAACGTTACCCATTTGTTCTCTCCAGGGATGCAGCTTGTCCCGCTGAGTTACTCCAGCATTTTGTGTCTATCTTTGGTGTAAACCAGCATCTGCAGTTCCTTCCTACATATAACATCAGCTGACTTTATTTAGATGAGGCTTGGAGTTTAGTATTCTAGTCACAACATCACCAGACTTGAGGAAGGACTTGATTCCAATGGTGTGGAGGAGATTCACCGGGATATTACCTGGGATGAAATGTTCCAGTTATGAGGAGAGATTGAATGGGTGGAGATGGGTGGAGGCTGAGGGGAGATGTGTTGGAGTTATGAGCAGCATTAGATAAAGTGGATAGTGAATATCTTATCCCCACACAGAACAAAATGTCTAAAACCAGAAAGGCATTTTGTTCAGGGGTGGGGATCTGAGTGAAAAGAAACTCACCCAAAATTGAAACCTGTATCTGCAATGGCTGCCTGAAGTGGGCAGATGTCCTCTCATCACAACAAAGAAGGGGCATTTAGATGAGCATTTTATCACCAAGGCTAAAGGGCTCAAGACCAAGTGAAACTGATTTAGATTGGGTAACCATCGGCATGGCCATGGTGGGCTGAAGGGCCTGCTTTGGTGATGTGTGACCGTAAAGGGCCTGTCCCACCTACACAATTATTTTCGGCGACTTGCCGGGAGTTGCAGCAGGTTGCCGAAAATGTTCAACATGTTGAGGACCAGCGGTGACCAGGAAAAGGTACGACTCACCACCAAACAGGCGACACCCAGCGACATGTCGCCCAAAGAGTCGTCCCTTTTCCTGGTCGCTGCTGGAATTTCAACATGTTGAACATTTTCGAGCAACCTGCTGCAACTATGACGGGTGCCGGCAAGTTGCCGTAAAAATCGCGTAAGTGAGACAGGCCCTTAAGTCAATGGCTTTAAAGGAATTAATGATGAAATTATGGGATGATTTGAAAGCAACAGGTTTGGTGTAATGTGTGACTTTGTCTCTCCCTCTCTCTCCCTCCCTCTCTCCCACTCCCTCACTCTCTTTCTCCCTCGCTCTCTCTCTCTCCCTATCTCCCTCTCTCCCTCCATCCCTCCCTCTCTCTCACTCCTCCTCCCCCAACCCCCCCTTCTCTCTCTCTCTCTCTCTCTCTCTCTCTCTCTCTCTCTCTCTCTCTCTCTCTCTCCCTCCCCCTCCCCCCTCTCTCTCCCTATCTCCCTCCCTCCCTCCATCCCTCTCTCTTCCCTCCCCCTCCCCCTCCCCCCCTCTCTCTCACTCTCACTCACACTCTCGTCAGGTCTTGACGGTGGCACTGTTCCACATGAGTAACACTTACAAGATCCCCCAACATCCGGGGAGTGGCCACGTCTGCAAGACCAACCTGCCTTCCTACACGGCCTTCCGGGGATTCGGGGGCCCTCAGGAATGCTGATCGCTGAGACATGGATGGACGCTGTTATCCGGAAGAGCGGACTGCCCGCAGACCAGGTATGGAGAGAGCAAGGGGTCGGGGGGAGGTGGAGAGGGAGGCAAAGACGCTGAGGTCCATCGCTGCAATAAGGGACTCATAATATCTGGGGGCTGGGAGGAAAGGTTGACCTGCTGTGGTCTCAACCTCCACAAATCATCCCATGAGCCACAGACAGGGTAGATAGTCAGAACCTTTTAGGTAAATCACCAAGAGGGCAAAGGTGAGTGGGGCAAAGTTTAAAGAAGATGTGCGGGGCAGGTTTATTACACCCATGGGTGGTGGGTGCCTGGAACGCGCTGCCAGGGGTGGTGGTGGAGGCAGATACGATAGTGGTGTTTAAGAGGCTTTTAGATAGGCACGTGGATATGCAGGGAATGGAGGGATATGGATCAGGTGCAGGCAGAGGAGATTAGTTTAACCTAGCGTCATGTTCAGGACGGACATTGTGGGCTGGAGGGCCTGTTTCTGTGCGGTATTTTCCTATGCTCTATTGTTCAAGATCAGCGTTCAAACCCAGGCATGATTTTAATTCCCTCCGGCCCCTTCATCTATAGTCATCGTTTCACTTTAAATGGGATTTTAACTCCTGTCACCTCCCTGCTTAACAACCAACACTTCTTACAATTCTCTCCAGAGATGCTGCCTGTCCCGCTGAGTTGCTCCAGCATTTTGTGTCTACCTTTCTTACAATGGTCTTTATGCACCCTTCCCAGTTTAATGACACTCCTCCAATATCATGACAACTGGAGCGGTACAAAGTGCTCTAAATCTGGCCTTGTCAATGTCTTGTACAGCTGCGACATGACATTCACACAAACTTGCCTCTACCCCTCACCATAACTGATGAATGCAAGTCTTCACCAGCGTGTTACCACCTTCGTGCAATGGTGTATCTGCACCCACCGATTTCACCGTTCTCAACACACCTCAGGTCCCAGCCGTTTATTGTGTATGTTCAGCCCTGTTTTGTCCTACCAAAATGCAACACCTCATATTTATCTGAATTAAACTCAGCTTCTGAATGGTCCTTCCACAAGCTCGGGTACTGTCCGATTCACCTCCACCCCATTGCGGACATTGGACTTAGTCTCTGGAGCTATTGCTCTACGATGAGCTGAGAACTATATTTTGTGGACTGTATCCTTCCCTATGCTCTACCTATTGTGTTTGAGTTCGACTTGATTGCATTTACGTAAGGCATGTCTGATCGGTTTGGTATAGCATGCAAAAACAAACCTTTTCACTGTACCTCGGTACACGTGACAATAATAAACCCCTTTCCATTCCTGAGGTGCGGAGGTTGAACCTGTACAAAGAGGGAGACATCACCCACTTCAGCCAAAAGATGGAAGATGTGAACATTGGGAAATGTTGGGATGAATGTGTGGAGAGCTCGTCGTACCACAGCAGGAAGAAAGCGGTGGATGAATTTAACAGGTCGGGTGGATGCTTTGGTGCATGGCATCCGAATAGCAGTCATAGAGTCATTCAACGTGGAAATGGGCCCTTCGGCCCAACTTGTCCACGCCGACCAACATGCCCCATTTACATCAGTCCCACTTGCCTGCATTCCAACAACTTTCTTCAACCACCAAGCTCCAAGCAGCTTGGTGGGGAAGGATATCAGAATGATATTGGAGAATGGAACATTGGAGTCGATCGAAAGAGTAAATGGAACAAACTAGAAAAGGTTGAAAGGTCCTCTTGTTCCAGACTCTTTGAATGTTTATGCGGCAGATGTTACTGGGGGTGGTGGGGTGGTGGGTTGGAGCATAGGATTGAGTTACAGTCTGCTCAGCCATGGTCTTATCGAAGGGTGGAGCCAGGCTCGAGGGGTCGAATGGCCTCCTGACGTGGGGGGTCATTGGGTCGCGACCTCCAGCAGTTTCCACGGCTACCACTCCCTCCCACAGGAACTAACGGTCTCCCATCTTTCCGCCAGGCAGCATCGCTGGAAGAAGAGGGGGCTGGCGATAATCCCCACCATGTTTGGAATTAGCTTCTCCCTCACCTTCTTCAATCAGGTACAGAAGGAGTGAGGGTGGGGGGAGTAAATAATGAGAGGGTTTAGAGTTTTTAGAGTTTAGAGACACAGTTTGCAAACAGGCCCTGCGGCCCATCGAGTCCAATTTACAAATGTTACCAAAGCCAATTAACCTAAAAACCTGTACATCTTTGGAATGTCGGAGGAAAGTGGAATACCCTTAGAAAACCCACATGGTCAAAGGGAGAACGTGAAAACTCTGTACAGAGATCTCTGAAGATCTTTCCTGGTCTGAGAACACTGATGCAATTATTAAGAAAGCTCATCAGCGCCTCTACTTCCTGAGAAGATTACGGAGAGTCGGTATGTCAACGAGGACTCTCTCTAACTTCTACAGGTGCACAGTAGGGAGCTTGCTGACCGGTTGCATCGTGGCTTAGTTCGGCAACTTCAGCGCCCTGGAGAGGAAAAGGCTACAAAAATAGTAAACACTGCCCAGTCCATCATCGGCTCTGACCCTTCTATCGAGGGAATCTATCACAGTCGCTGCCTCAAAATGGCTGGCAATATCATCGTGGAGCCACACCATCCTGGCCACACACTCATCTCCCTGCTATCTTCAGGTAGAAGGTACAGGAGCCTGAAGACTGCAACGACCAGGTTCAGGAATAGCTACTTCCCCACAGCCATCAGGCTATTAAACTTGGCTCGGACAAAACTCTGAACATTAACAGAGCTTGTCAGAGAGGATATTACAGCAGTGCTTTGGCAGGATAGATTAGAGGGTTCGTCTAGGGAGGCTATTTGGGTGGAACTGAGAAGTGGGAACGGTGTAGCAACACTTTTAGGGGTGTACTATAGACCGCCAAATGGGGAGCGAGAATTGGAAGAGCAAATATGTAAGGAGATAGCAGATATTAGTAGTAAGCACAAGGTAGTGATTGTGGGAGATTTCAATTTCCCAAAAATAGACTGGGAAACACATTCTGTAAATGGGCTGGATGGTTTGGAGTTTGTAAAATGTGTGCAGGATAGTTTTTTGCAGCAGTACATAGAGGTACCGACCAGAGAAGGGGCAGTGCTGGACCTCCTGTTAGGAAATGAGGCAGGTCAGGTGACGGAGGTATGCGTTGGTGAGCACTTCGGGACCAGTGATCACAATATAATTCTTTAAGTTTCAATATAATTATGGAGCGAGTCAGAACAGGACCTAGAGTGGAGATTTTTGATTGGAGAAAGGCTAACTTTGAGGGAATGCATGAGGATTTTAAAGGAGTGAATTGGGACACTTTGTTTCATGGGAAGGATGTAGAAGAGAAATGGAGGACATTTAAAGGGGAAATTGTAAGAGTACAGAATCTTTATGTCCCTGTTAGGTTGAAAGGAAATAGTAAAAAATTGGAAAGAGCCATGGTTTTCTAGGGAAATTAGACACTTGTTTCGAAAAAAGAGAGATATCTACAATAATTATAGGAGGCATGGAGTAAATGAGGTGCTAGAGGAGTATAAAGAATGTAAAAAGAATCTTAAGAAAGAAATTAGGAAGGCTAAAAGAAGATATGAGGTTGCTTTGGCAAGAAAGGTGAAAGTAAATCCAAAGGGTTTCTACAGCTATATTAATAGCAAAATGATAACGAGGGATAAAATTGGACCATTAGAGAACCAGAATGGACAGCTATCTGCAGAGCCAAAAGAGATGGGGGAGATATTGAACAATTTCTTTTCTTCGGTATTCACCAAGGAGAAGGATATTGAACTCTGTGAGGTAAGGGAAAAAAGTAGAGTAGCTATGGAAACTATGAGATTCAAAGAGGAGGAAGTACTGACACTTTTGAAAATATAAAGGTGGATAAGTCTCCAGGTCCTGACAGGATATTCCCTAGGACATTGAGGGAGGTTAGTGTAGAAAATAGCAGGAGCTATGACAGAAATATTTCAAATGTCATTAGAAACGGGAATAGTGCCGGAGGATTGGCGTACTGCGCATGTTGTTCCATTGTTTAAAAAGGGTTCAAAGAATAAACCTAGCAATTATAGACCTATTAGTTTGACGTCAGTGGTGGGCAAATTAATGGAAAGAATACTTAGAGATAATATATATAAGCATCTGGATAAACAGGGTCTGATCAGAACAGTCAACATGGATGGATTTGTGCCTGGAAGGTCATGTTTGACAAACCTTCTTGAATTTTTTGAAGCGGTAACTAGGGAAATTGATGAGGGTAAAGCAGTGGATGTTGTCTATATGGATTTCAGTAAGGCCCTTTGACAAGGTTTCCCCATGGAAGGTTGGTTAAGAAGGTTCAATCTTTGGGTGTTAATGGCGGAGTAGCAAGATGGATTCAACAGTGGCTGAATGGGAGATGTCAGAGAGTAATGGTGGATGGCTGTTTGTCAGGTTGGAAGCCGGTGACCAGTGGGGTGCCTCAGGGATCTGTGTTGGGTTCCACTGTTGTTTGTCATGTACATCAATGATCTGGATGATGGGGTGGAAAATTGGATAAGTAAGTATGCAGATGATACTAAGATAGGTGGTATTGTGGATAATGAAGTAGATTCTCAAAGTCTACAGAGAGATTTGGCCATTTGGAAAAGTGGGCTGAAAGATGGCAGATGGAGTTTAATGCTGATAAGTGTGAAGTGCTACATCTTGGCAGGACAAATCAAAATAGGACGTACATGGTAAATGGTAGGGAATTGAGGAATGCTGTGGAACAGAGGGATCTAGGAATAACTGTGCATAGTTCCCTGAAGGTGGAATCGCATGTAGATAGGGGTGGTAAAGAAAGCCTTTGGTGTGCTGGCCTTTATAAATCAGAGCATTGAATATAGGAGTAGGGAAGTAATGTTAAAATTGTACAAGGCATAGGTAAGACCAATTCTGGAGTATGGTGTACAATTTTGGTCGCCTAGTTTATAGGAAGGATGTCAAAAAAATAGAGAGAGTACAGAGGAGATTTACTAGAATGTTGCCAGGGTTCCAGCAACTAAGTTACAGAGAAAGGTTGAACAAGTTAGGTCTTTATTCTTTGGAGCGCAGAAGGTTAAGGGGGGACTTGATTGAGGCCTTTAAAATGATGAAAGGGATAGACAGAGTTGACGTGGATAAGGTTTTCCCATTGAGGGTAGGGAAGAATTTCAAACAAGAGGGCATGACATGAGAATTATGGGACAGAAGTTTAGGGGTAACTTGAGGGGGAACTTCTTTACTCAGAGGGTGGTGGCTGTGTGGAATGAGCTACCAGCAGAGGTGGTGGAGGCAGGATCGATTTTAACATTTAAAAGTAAAGTGGATAGGTATATGGACGTGAAGGGAATGGAGGGGTATGGTCTGAGTGCAGGTAGATGGGACTAGGGGAAAACAAATGGTCGGCACGGACTGGAAGGGCCGAGAGGGCCTGTCTCCGTGCTGTAATTGTTATATGGTAATATGGTTAACATCCCTTTATCTGTTATTTGCACTTTATCAGTTTATTTATTCATGTGTGTATTTACGTATATAATGGTATATGGACACACTGATGTTTTGTAGTCAATGCCTACTATGTTCTGTTGTGCTGAAGCAAAGCAAGAATGTCATTGTCCTGTCAGGGGCACATGACTATAAACTCTCTTGACTTGACTTGAGAGCACCCATGGTCAGGATCAAAGCCAGGTCTCTGGCGCTGTAAGGCAGCAACTCTACCACGGCACCACCGTGCTACCCTTAAAAATGTTAGACATGAAACAAGTTGCAGAGTAAAGTGGAGGGGCAGAGAGAGCAAAAGGAAAGGAAAGGCTCCATGTTGAGGTGGAGATCAGGAGGGAATGAGTGGTGATGTTGCCAATGGAGATAAGGGCTGACAGTTAATAGACGGAGAAATGAATCTGAGGGAGGAGTGAATATGGAGAAGGTGAAAAGAAAAGATTAAAACAAAACTTGTGACAAGACACAAAAAGCTGGAGTGACTCAGCGGGACAGGCAGCATCTCTGGAGAGAAGGAATGGGTAACTTTTTGGGTCAAGACCCTCCTTCAGACTGAGAGTCAGGGGAGAGGGAGATACAGAGATAAGGAAGTGTAAAGTGTGAAAATGAGACAAGGGGTGGAGAACAAGGAAAATGTAGAATAGACTATTGTTAGCTGGGAGAAGCTGACAACAAAGCAAACAGAGATGGGTCTGAAGAAGGGTTTCGAACCGAAACGTTGCCTATTTCCGTCACTCCATAGATGCTGCTGCACCCGCTGAGTTTCTCCAGCACTTTTCTCGAAACAGAGATAAAATGTAGTCGGAGACCGTCAGACCAGTAAGAGAACTGGGAAAGGGAGAGGAGTGGAGAGAGAGGGTATTACTTGAAGTTAGAGAAGTCAACCTTACACTTATCTCTGTGTCTTCCTCTTCCCTGGCTCTCAGTCTGAAGAAGGGTCTCGGCCGGAAACATCACCCATTCCTTCTCTCCAGTGATGTTGCCTATCCCGCTGAGTTACTCCAAAATGTTGTGTCTGTCTTTGGTTTAAACCAGAATCGTCAGTTCCTTCCAAACAAAACTTTTCACAGGAAATGAAAGCCAACTGTTTGGTTGGTGTAGACGACCCAACACGGTTGGGTTGGATGTTGAGTTGGGATGTTGCCAGCCTGGGCGATGAGATGTTGTTCCCTGAAGTGGCCCTGGTTTCATTGGGGTGGTGCAGGAGGGGAAGGGCTGAGGGGTGTGAGCGGGAGTGGGGTGGAGGCTTCAAGTTAAACCCTTCCCCTGTGTTCTGTTTCAGGCGGCAGCTTTGGTTCACATTTACACTGACGGCTCGGTGCTCCTGACCCACGGCGGCACGGAAATGGGCCAAGGGCTCCACACCAAGATGGTGCAGGTACCCATAATGCCCTTGCTCCCAGGAAACAAGACCGGGATCCATTTCTGCAGGAGAACCGGGCAGTTTGTGACTTTATGTTTCTTAAAGTTGTAAATGTGTGGACATCTACAGATAAGAAGGATAGAATCTGCTTTTAGCCCAGGGGTTTGCCCGAATGCCAGAAAGAAACCTGCAAGATGCGAGAAATCTGAAATGAAACTGAAAATGCCATCAGATAGCCACTGAGAGTTTAAGGGAGTTTAATGGGCCTGTCCCACTTACGCAACTTTTTTGGCGACTGCCGGCACCCATCATAGGTTGCTACTGGTCGCCGAAAATGTACAACATGTTGAATATCCAGCAGCGACCAGAACAAGGTATGACTCTGGGCGACTACTCACGACCATACCACCACTCCGCGACATGTCGCCAGGGTGTCGCCTGTATGGTCGTGAGTAGTCTCTTCAGTCGCCCAAAGAGTCATTGCGTCTTTCTGGTCACCGCTGGATTTTCAATGTTGAAAATGTTTGTGTCCAGCAACGACCTATGACGGGTGTCTGTACAGAATTTGTACGTTCTCCACATGACCCGCGTGGGTTTTCTCCGAGAGCTTCGGTTTCCTCCCACACTCCAAAGATGTACAGGTTTCCAGGTTAATTGGCTTGGTAGAAATATAAATTGTCCCCAGTGTGAGTAGGGTAGTGTTAATGTGCGGGGGTCGCTGGTCGGCACGGACTCGGTGGGCCGAAGGGCACTGTATCTCTAAACTAAACTAAACTAAACAAAAATACGACACAGAAACGGGCCCTTCGGCCCAGCGGGTCCGCACCAACCATCAGCCTCCCATTTGCGCTGAGCTTGCATTAATAAGCTGTGTGAATGAATGCTGTGGTTTATCCAGGTTGCTAGTAAAGTGCTGGGTATTCCAGTGTCCTGGATACACATCTGTGAGACAAGCACCAACACGGTTCCGAACACAAGCCCGACTGCCGCCTCTGCCAGCTCCGATATGAATGGAATGGCAATTAAGGTAAGAGACCAAACCCAGTAAACATACCGTGTGCGGACAGGACGTCGAAGGACGAGAAGCCGAGGCCAAGAGGTGGAAGCCAAAAAGCCGAACGAACATCACGCCGAAAAGCCAAGATAACGAACGGACTCCACGCCGAAAGGACAAGACACAGAACGGACATGACGTCGAAAAGCTGCCAAACGGACATGACATCTCCGGGGACGGGATTTTCCCGAGACATTGTCAGCGATCGGTCCAGATCCCCGCGCCCACCACATCACTGGCCGGGGGGAGACAGGAGGGTGGGGGGGGAGCTTGAGCTTGAATTTGTAAAATGGTGGCAGTGACTCCAAGCTGCTGCGATTGCCACAGAGGCTTTTCAACGCCATGTTCGTAAATAGTTAAATTGTTGTACCTTTAATGTTACATTTTAAAATTGTAAAATAATACATTGTTTGTGTATTCTTGCAGCAAATATAGATTTTTCAAAGTGTTTCAGTGTTTCATACCTATTTATCATTTCGGCTTCTTGTGTGTTCGGCGTCAGATTGTTTTTTGGCTTAAAATATGACGGGAACGAACGAACATGATGTCGAAAATCTTCTGTAGCAATCGCAGCAGCTTGGGGTCACTGCCACCATTTTACAAACACAAGATCAAGCTCCTCACCACCCTCCCGTCTCCCCCCGGCCAGTGATGCACATCACTGCGCCTGTGGCAATCGCAGCAGCTTGGAGTCACTGCCACCATTTTACAAATGCAAGCTCAAGCTCCTCCCACCCTCCCGTTTCCCCCTCCTGACCAGTGATGTGATGGACGCGGGGAGCTGGACCAATCGCTGACAAGGTCTCGGACAAATCCCGTCCCCGTCCGTTCGGCGGCTTTGCGCCGTCATGTCCGTTCTGCGTCTTGTCCGTTCGGCGTGGTGTCTGTTTGGCTTCGTATCCTTGCAGCGACATGCCCGTTCCGTATCTTGGCTTTTCGGTGTCTTTTTCTTTCGGTATCTTGGCTTCCATTTCTTTCCTTCGGCTTCTCGTCCTTCAACGTCCCGTCCCGGTACCACACATACACTGGCTCTATATTTTAAACCATTCTTCACATCAATTACCAGCAAACCCTCTCTCTCTTTCCCTACAGATTGCGTGTCAGACTCTTCTGGAAAGATTGGAGCCATTTAAATCAGCCAATCCAACAGGAAGCTGGGAGCAGTGGGTACGTGCAACAAAGTCGGTCAAGAAGGGTCTCGACCCGAAAAACGTCACCCATTCCTTCTCTCCAGAGATGCTGCCTGCCCCGCTCAGTTACTCCAGCATTTTGTGTCCTTCTTTTGTAAACCACCAAGTTGCCCACACCGACCAACATGATACATCTTCACTAGTCCCACCTACCTGCGTTGGGCCCATAGCCCTCTAAACCTGTCCGATCAATGTACCCATCTAAATGTTTCTTAAACGTTGCAATAGTCCCAGCCTCAACTACCTCCTCTGGCAACTCGTTCCATACACCCACCACCCTCTGTGTGAAAAAGTCACCCCTCAGGTTCCTATTAAATCTTTCCCCCCTCACCTTAAACCTATGTCCACCTGTTCTCGATTCCCCTTGTGGGCAAGAGACATTGCGCGTCTATCTAATCTATTCCTCTGATGATTTTGTACACTTCCATAAGATTATCCCCCATTCTCCTGTGCTCCAAGGAAGAGCATCCTAGCCT
This sequence comes from Okamejei kenojei, assembly GCA_035221665.1. Taxonomy (NCBI): domain Eukaryota; kingdom Metazoa; phylum Chordata; class Chondrichthyes; order Rajiformes; family Rajidae; genus Okamejei; species Okamejei kenojei. The sequence continues at coordinate 119,183,130 of CM069135.1, read as the reverse complement.
GCTCAACCTCTCCCTCTAGCTTAGACCTTCGAGTCCTGGCAACAACTTCATAAATCTTCACTGCACTCTTTCCAGCTTGACCACATCTATCCTATATCAAGGTGAGCTAACTGAACACAATACTCTAAATGCGGCCTTCAAAATGTAATTTTTTACTGCAACATGACCTTCCAACTTCTATACTCAATTGTCTGTAGTAGAGTCCCAACCCAAAAGGTCACCTACCCATATTCTCCAGAGATGCTGTCTGGCCCGTTGAGTTACTCCAGCTCTCTGTGTTCTTTTTTCATAAACCAGCATCTGCAGTTCCTTGTGTCTAGATGTGTTATTTCGTTCATTACGGTTAAGTATTGTTTCTGCAATGGGAGAATATCAGGAGCTCCAATATCAGACAACTTAATAAAAACCCATAGATGGTGGAAATCTAAAATAAAAACAGAAAATGTTGGAGACACACTGCAGGTCAGGCAGCATCTGGTGAATATAAATTTAGTGAACGGTTTGTGTCGAAGTGTTTAGTTTATTATTAATGTCACTTGTACCAAGGTAAGGTGAAAAGCTTTTGCTTGTGTGCTATCCAGTCAGCAAAAAGATTATACGTGATTAATATCAAGCTGTCCACACAGATACAGACATGGGGATACAAGATAAAGTCCAGTAAAGTCAGATTAACATCCGAAGGTCTCCAATGAGGTAGGTAGGAGGTCAGGACCTCCTTTTGGGCCCCATATCTGAGGAAGGATGTGCTGGTCCAGAGGAGCTTTACAAGAATGATCCCAGGAATGAGTGGGTTCACATATAATGAGCGTTTGAAGCCACTTGGCCTGTACTCGCTGGAGTTTAGAAGGATGTGAGGAGGGCCTCTTTGAAACTTACCGAATAGTGAAAGGCTTGGATAGAGTGGATGTGGAGGAGAAGTTTCCATTAATGGGAAAGTCTAGGACTAGAGGTCATGGCCTCAGAATTAAAGGACGTTCCTTTAGGAAGGAAATGAGGAGGAATTTCTTTAGTCCTAAGGTGGTGAATCTGTGGTGTTCTTTGCCACTGAAGGCTGTGGAGACCAAGTCAAGGGATATTGTCACTGCAACTCTGCGCGGCATGGGGGCGCAGCGCTGACTTACAGCACCAGAGACCCGGGTTCGATCCCGTCTACGGGTGTTGTCTATACGGAGTTTGTACATTCTCCCCGTGACCACGTGATTTTTCTCCGGGCGCTCTGGTTTCCTCCCCCACTCCAAAGACGTACAGGTTTGTAAGTTAATTGCCTTTGGTAAAAAGTGTAAATAGTCCCTGGTTTTGTGGGGCAATGCTAGTGTGCGGGAATCGCTGGTCGGCGTGGACTCGGTTGGGCTGAAGGGCCAGTTTACGCACTGTATCTCTAAAGTCTAAACTTACAAGTTGTCCATCCACAATAATCTTTAATTGCTCGCTTATTGATGATATATCTAACTTAAGAGCATTCAAAGACTTTGCTTCCACCAGCCATTGAGGAAGAGTTCCTAAACCCAATGACCCCCAAAAGTAAGAATAAACAACTCATCTCTGTGTTAAATGGCCAATCCCTTACTTTTAAAAAGAGATATTAGTCTCGATTCTCTCCAACCTACCAGAGAACTTATATATTAAAGTTATAGAATCATACAGCATGAAAATGGGCCCTTCAGCCCAACTACCTCTTCTGCCAGCTCGTTCCATACACCCACCACCCTCTGTGTGTAAAGGTTGCCCCTCAGGATCCTACTAAATTTTCCCCCTCGCACCTTAAACCTATGCTCTCTTGTTCTTGATTTCCATATCAAGGGATAAAATATATCATTCATGCTACCTATTTCTCTCAGGATTTTATACATCTTTATAAGATCAATTACTCGGCCTAGCCTATCCAAAGTCTGAGCCTGCCCAATTGCTCAGGCCCTCAAATCCTGGCAACATCCTCGTAAATATTCTCCGCACTCTTTCTATGACACCTGTCCTACAGAAGGGTGAAACAAAAGCTGTAACATCATGGACCTACATTTGTACTTAATACCCCTAATGAAAGCCAGACTTTCATTGCCATCTGCCTGTGATGCCACAATAGTTTTTGTTATCAGATGTATCTTGCCTTTTATGCTTGGTCCCTGTATTTCTTCAATCCCATTGCATCCTTTAATCTGAAGAAGGGTCTCGACCCGAAATGTCACCTATTCTTTCTCTCCACAGATGCTGCCTGTCCCGCTGAGTCACTCCAGCATTTTGTGTCTACCTTCGATTTAAACGCAGCATCTGCAGTTCTTTCCTACGCATCCTTTAATCTGTTCACTTATTTCTCAAGGACTGTGTCTTCCCAGCTCCCTCAATTTCAAAGGTTCACAGTCCTCCAAGTAATTCTCTCCTCTCTCAATCTCATCCATCCACTTGTACTCGGATCCATAAATGCCTTCCCCACCCCTCAGCCTCGATTCTCAGGAGTGACTTAAGTTGTTGGCTTGACAACACGCAAGGCCGTCCATGGATAAACCAACACATGGTCAATCCATCACACAATGCATGGGCGGGCACGGTGGGGCAGCGGTAGAGTTGCTGCCTCACAGCTCCATAGACCCAGGTTCGAACCCGACTAGGGTGCTGTCTGAACAGAGTTTGTACGTTCTCCCCGTGACCTGCGTGGGTTTTCTCCGAGATCTTCGGTTTCCTCCCACACTCCAAAGACGTACAGGTTTGCAGGTTAATTGGTTTTGGTAAAATTGGAAATTGTCCCTCGAGTGTGTAGGATAGTGTTAGTGTGCGGGGATCGCTGGTCGGTGTGGAGTCGGTGGGCCGAAGGGCCTGTTTCCGCGCTGCATCTCGAAACAAAAGTAAAGTAAACATGAACTTTAAGCAGAGGCAGCATTTGTGGAGGGAATGGACAGGTGATGTTTCGGGTCTGAGGGGGTATGAGAGGGGGTGTAATAGTGGACTGAGGGATGGGAGGGGTGGACATGAAGCTTGTGTGATGGGTTGCTAATCTTCCTTGTTGTCCCTCAGGTCTCCTCAGCGTACATGGGAAGAGTGGGACTGTCAGCCACGGGATTTTACAGGTAAACCTCTACGTCCGGTCACAACCTGGGGGTGACTGCGAGCTGGGCTCAGGAATAAACAGTCCAGGACATCAATCAGACATTTGGGGGGTTAAATCTAGTGCCAGGACGTGTGATGCAGCCTGGAAACTGGCCGTTCGGCCCACTGAGTCCACGCCGACCAGAGATCACCCCGTACACCTGCACTATCCCACGCACACAGGAGACAATTTACAGAAGCTAATTAATCTACAAACCTGCACGTCTTTGGATGTTGGAGCTCCCGGAGAAAACCGAATGCCGTCTCTGGGAGAATGTGCAAAGTCCGCAACAGACAGCACCCGTAGTCAGGATCGAACCTGGGTCTCTGGTGCTGTGAGGCAGCAGCTCTACCACTGAGCCACTGTGCTGCAATTTTGAAGTGGGGATAGTGTGTGACTTGGAGGGGAATCTGTGAGTGGTGGTGTTCACCTGCATGTACTACCCTTACCCTTGGTGGTAGAGGTTGCAGTTTAGGGGGGGTGCAGTCAGGAGAGCCTGTAGGGGGTTGGCAAGTGTAGAAAAGTATCATGATAATTGGCAAAGTGCTTGCTGGGACACCAGTCACAAAAGCTATAAACGTGTTTACTTCAGCAGTAAACACACAGTAATCTGGTAAGTTAATCACAAGTTATCAAGATATCACTAAAAAAATTCTGCTGCGATCAGCAAATGCATATTGCAGAACTAACTGTTTGGCTCGAAGAATGACACAAAACGCTGGAGTAACTCAGTGGGTCAGGCAGCATCTCTGGAGAAAAGGAATAGGTGATGTTTCGGGCCAAGACCTTTCTTCAGACCAGACCACATAGGTTTAAGGTGAGGGTGGAAAGATTTAACTGGAATCGGAGGGGTAACATTTTCACACAAAGGGTGGTGGGTGTATGGAACGAGCTGCCAGAGGAGGTAGTTGAGGCTGGGGTTATCCCAACGTTGAAGAAACAGTTAGACAGGTACATGGATCGGGCAGGTTTGGAGGGATATGGGCCAAACGCGGGCATGTGGGACTAGTGTAGCTGGGACATGTTGGCTGATGTGGGCAATTTGGGGTGAAGGGCCTGCTTCCACGCTGTATTACTCTGTGACTCTATGAGCGAGTCTCTCACTATTAGATACCCAACCTGTGGTGGGATCTCACACTGAGGAGGACCTATCGACCAGGTGCCTTCAATTGGTGGTGAGGTTTGGTCAGGACCTGTGCTGTTAGTAAAAGGTCTTCATCGGAAATGGTGCTGACACAGATTATTGTTCCCGGGACAGGACTCCGGATCTGAACCACAATTGGAAAGAGAACAGGGGAAGACCTTACAATTACTTCACTTATGGCGTGGCCAGCTCAGAGGTAGAAGTTGACTGTCTCACCGGGGACCACAAGGTAAGAACGACTGATAGAGGAGCAGGAGTGGCCACTCAGCCCCTCCAGCCTGTCCCAATGTGTAATAAGATCATGTGCAGAAAGGAACTGCAGATACTGGTTTACAGTAAAGATAGACACAAAATGCTGGAGTAACTCAGCGCGACAGGTAGCATCTTTAGAGAGGAGGGATGGGTGACGTTTCGGCTCGAGACCCTTCTTCAGGCTGTTGTCAGGGGAGTGGGTGGTACAGAGATAAAATGCAGTCAGAGGCAGTAAGACTGGCGGGAGAACTGGGAAGGAGAAACAGGGAAAGCAAGAAGTACTAGAAGTTAGAGAAGTCAATGCTGGGGTGTAAGCTGTCAAAGGGAAATATGAGGTGCTGTTCCTCCAATTTGTGCTGGGCCTCACTCTGAAAATGGAGGACGCCCAGGATAGAAAGGTCAGATTGGGAATGGGAGGTGGAGTTAAAGTGCTGAGCAACCGGGAGATCAAGTAGGTTAAGGCGAACTTAGCGGAGATGCTAAGTGAAACGATCGGCGAGCCTGCGCTTGGTCTTGACGATGTACAGAAGTTGATACCTGGAACAGCAGATACAGTAGATGAGGTTGGAGGAGGTGCAGGTGAACGTCTTCCTCACCTGGAAAGACTGTTTGGGTCCTTTGATGGAGTCGAGGGGGGAGGTAAAGGTGTTGCATCTCCCTTGGTTGCAGGGGAAAGTGCCTGAGGAGGGGGTGGTTTGGGTCGGAAGGGACGAATTGACCAGGGAGTTTCGGAGGAAACAGTCTCTGTGGAAAGCAGAAAGGGGTGGAGATGGAAAGATGTGGCCAGTAGTGGGATCCCGTTGGAGGTGGCGAACATGTTGGAGGATTATATGTTGTATGCGATGGCTGATGGGGTGGAAGGTGAGGACAAGGGGTCTCTGTCCTTGTTACGAATGGGAGGAGGGGGAGCAAAAGCGGAGCTGTGGGATATGAGGAGAGCCTCATCTATAATGGAAGAGGGGAACCCCCGTTCCCTAAAGAATGAGGACATCTCTGATGACCTGGTATAAAACAGCTCATCCTGGGCGCAGATGCGGTGTAGATGGAGGAATTGGGTGTAGGGGATAGAGTCCCTACAGGAAACTGGGCGGGAAAAAGTGTAGCTATGGGAGTCAGTGGATGTGTAGTAGATGTCGGTCGATGGTCTGTCTCCTGTGATGGAGATGGTGATGGAGATCTAGAAACAGTAGGGAGATGTTGGAGGGTCCAAGTGAATTTGAGTGCAGGATGGAAATGGGTCAGTGGGTTGACGAGGCAACACCGATGCAGTCGTTAATGTAGCGGAGGTAGAGTTCGGGGATAGGGCCAGTGTACGCCTGGAACAGGGATTGTTCAACGTACCCTACAAAGAGGCAGGCATAGCTGGGGCCCATGCGGGTGCCCACAGCTACGCCTTGGATTTGGAAGAAGTGGGAGGAGTCGATGGAGAAGTTGTTGAGGGTAAGGACCAGCTCAGCTAGGCGGAGGAGGGTATTAGTAGATGGAAATTGTCTGGTCTGCGTTCGAGGAAGGAACGGAGGGTTTAAGACCTTCCTGGTTGGGGACGGAGGTGTAGAGTGACTGGGCATCATAGTAAAGATGAGGGAGTGGGGGCCTGGAAAACGGTAGTCATTGAAGAGACGAACAGCGTGTGAGGTGTCTGGGACATGGGTCGGGAGGGATTGGATCAGGGGGATAGGATGGAGTTGAGGTATGTGGAAATCAATTCAGTGGGACATGTAAAGGCAGAAACAATGGGTCTGCCAGGACAGTTCTGTTTGTGGATTTTGGGGAGAAGATAAAATTGGGCCGTGCGGGGCTGGGGAATGATAAGATGAGAGGCTTTAGAGGGCAGAGAGCCAGAAGTAATGAAATCTGAAATGGTGTGTGATATTAAGGTCTGGTGCTCGTCTGTGGGGTCATGGTCCAAGGATAAGTAGGAGGAGGTGTCTGAGAGTTGGCGCCTGGCCTCAGTCCTGTAGAGGTCAGCGCGCCCGACTACCATGGCACCTCCCTTGTCGATGGGTTTGATTATAATGTCAGGGTTGCTGCAGAGTGAGCGGAGGGCTGTACGTTCAGAGAGGGTGAGGTTGGAGTCGGTAAGGGGAGTGGACAAGTTAAGATGGTTGATGTCCCACTGGCAGTTAGAAATAAAGAGGTCTAGAGAGGGTAGGAGGCCGTTCTGGGGAGTCCAAGAGGAGGGGGATCGGTGGAGATGGGAGAAGGGGTCATCACTGGGTGGTGAGGACTCCTTCCCATAGAAAAAGGCAGAGGCGACGGAAGAAAAGCTCTACGTCGTGGCGGACCCGAAACTCGTTGAGGTGGGGGCGGTGGGGAACGAAGGTGAGTCCTCTGTGAGGATAGACCACTCCGTATCAGAAAGGGGGAGGTCAGGGGGGATGGTGAACACACGGCAAGGGTGGGCGTTGGGGTCAGAGGAGGGCTGGGGATTGGCCAAAGGCCACGGCGATGTCTGGTGGGGAGGGGTGGTGGGTGTTCAGAGAGGAGGGGGGGCATGAGGACTATTGTATGGATGGGGGGTAGCTGGGGCCTCCTGGTTAAAAAGGGAAGGGGAAGAACCAGTGGAATCTTCACGGAGGTTCCCTGTAGGAGGTGGGGAGCAGTAGGCCCCAGCAGAGATAGACCACGTGCTGTTGTTCTGCATCGTGGAGGCTGTGGGCCCGGTGCTGAGCCTGGGACTCGGGTAAAGTGACAGCTGCGGCCCGCTGGTGGGCGGTGGAGTGGCAAGGGTTGGCAGAGTCGCTGGTGGAGGCCCCCGGGGGACTGGAGGACGAAGCATCGGTAGTACCAGTCAGACAATGTCCAGGGAGGCTGTGAAGGCCCACGGCGGCCGCGGGGAGGTGGTAACAGTTGGTGGAGACACCGGATAGGAGGTGAAGGTCAGATTGTGGCCCCGGGGAGGCATTCATGCAGCATCTCTGGAGAAAAAGGATGGGTACTTTTCATGGCCGGGACCCTTCTTCAGAACTAATATTCCTAAGATTGTGTCTGACGATGTAACCTCCTACAGTAACCTTCCGCTTACCAAATGCCTATCTACCTGCCTTAACGCCATTGAAAGGCTCTGCTTTCAATAACGATTGCAGAAAGGTTCTAAACACTCGCAACCCTCTGAGTGAAAATATATTCTCCCCCCCCCCCACTTAAATGGGCAAACACTTACTTTTGAAAAGGTGACCCCTAAAAGTCCACACAAGAAGAACCATCTTCTACACACATCCGTATTGTTAAGAGATCCTCAGGCAACCAAGATGGTGTAGTGCCAGTAATATGTTTGTGGCTGCAGGAGTCAGTACTTTAGAAGCTATCCTAAGACACCACATGTATAAATTCATTTGCAGGATAAATGACTCTAAAAATGTGCTTATTGTGGCATTGACAAACATAAGGGTTAGCACTACACGCTACGAATCCCAGCTGTGGAGACACTGGTATTGTTGTCTCGTTGTAGGACATTGATCATCTTTTACTCTGGATTTTTAACTTAAGTATTGTCGGTTTTTAAAATATATAAATTATGATGTTTTTATGTGATTTACCACGATTTTATATATATTTATGATATTTGATATGCAATGCATTTTAATGTAATGTTGCCCCTTGTCTGGACCTTAAAGTTATTATTATTATTATTATAATACACACATAAAATAAATTTAGCATAAACATCCACCACAGTGGAATCCACAATCCTCACTGTGATGGAAGGCAATAAAGTTCAGTCATCTTCCTCCTTTGGTCACCCGTGGTCGGGGCCTTTGAACCGTCCGCACCTGCTGCTGCAGATGGTCTGATGTCCGAGCCCTCTCCTCGGGATGATTGAAACTCCGGCGTCGGGACGGATTGGAACACTCCGCAGCATGCAGCTCCCGAGTCGGCCACTTCTTACCGGAGACCGCGGGCTTCATGGTGTTAAAGTCCACAGGCCCCGCGATCGGAGCTCGTCTTCTGGCGATCCTCGGCAAAGGGCCCTCAACTCCGCGATGGTAAGTCTGCGCCGTGCCCGCGGCTTGAAGCTCCCGGCCGGTCTCCAGGAAAGGCCGCACCACTCCACGTTGTTAGGCCGCAAAGGGGGGCGGAGATGCGACACAGAGAAAATCGCATCTCCGTCGAGGCAAGTGACTGAAAAAAAGTTTCCCTCTATTCCCCCGATTCCCCCACCCCCCACATAAACTAACCAAGAAATATTGAAGCAAACTATTAGAACATACTTAAAATAATAAAAACAGTAGAAAGGACACACAGATTGTTGCCGAGGCTGCCACTACGGTGGCGCCTCCTGGTGGAATTGGGAATGTGCAGGAAATAAGCATAAGTGGGAGAATGGATTTCCTCGGTTAGCTTTACACTAAACTTTAGAGATATAGTGTGGAAACAAGCCCCTCCACCAGATCCATACCAACCAGCAATCACCCCATACTCTCGCGCTATCCGACACACTGGGGACAATTTACAATTTGCAAAAGCCAATTAACCTACAAACCTGCACGTCTTTGGGGTGTGGGAGGAAGCCGGAGCACCCGGAGAAACCCCACACGGTCACAGTGAGATCGTGCAAACTCCATACAGACAGATTGCATGGTGGTGCAGCGGTAGAGTTCCTGCCTCACAGTAGCAATGGTAGAGTTTCTTGCCAGAGACCTGGGTTCGACCCTGACTATGGGTACTGTGTGTACGGAATTTGTACATTCTCCCTGTGACCACGTTGGTTTTCTCCGGGATTTCCGGTTTCCTCCCACACTCCGAAGATGTGCAGGTTTGTAGGTTAATTGGCCTCTGTAAACTGAAAATTGTCCCTTGTGTGTAGGATAGAGTTAATGTACGGGGATTGCTGGTTGGTGTAGACTCGGTGGGCCGAAGGGCCTGTTTCCGCGCTGTATTTCTAAACTAAACTAACTGAGGACCCGTAGTCAGGGTGGAACCCAGGTGTCTGGCGCTGCAAGGCAGCAACTCTACCGCTGCGCCACCATACTTTTGCATATCAGCTACGTGAGTCTGCATGAAGCACAGTCAATTAACCTATCTTCACTCCGGACTGTCCTTGATTTCAGAACCTGCGCACGGATATCGTCATGGACGTGGGTCTGAGCCTGAACCCAGCGGTGGACATTGGGCAGGTGAGCTTCCTGGTGAAAAAGTGGGGAAAGACGTGATTCCTGAATCTCAACCTGTCCAGGAATGGTTTATAGCCATTTTGTCACTAAGTTTTAGTTTAGTTTAGAGATACAGCACGGAAGTGGGCCCTTTGGCCCACCGAGACCACATTTACTGAAGCCAATTTGCCTACAAACCTGCACTAGGAAGAAAACTGAGACCCCGGGGGAAATCAATACCCATTCCTGCTTTCCCCCCCATATCCCTTGATTCCCTTAGCACTAAGAGCTAAATCTAAAGCTTAATCTTTTTTTTAAACTCAGGAGAGCTCTTGGGTGAGTTTACCCAAGAGCTCGGCCGAGTTTAAAAAAAAATCAAACTCGTGGTAAGTACGTAGAATGTACGTAGCGGGTACGTCGGAGCTCGGGACGCTGCTTAGCGGCTCGTAACGCTAACGGCAGGTACTAGGGAAACGCGGTAAGCTTGTAAAGTTTTTTCACTCCTCCCTCTCTCATTCACCCTCTCTCACCCTCTCTCACTCCCCTCTCTCCCCCTCCCTCTCCCCCCTCTCTCATTTCCTCCTCTCCCCTCTCTCACTCCCACTCTCACTCCTCCCTCTCTCACTCCACCCTCTCTCTCCCCCTCTCTCACTCCTCCACTCTCTTCCCCTCTCACACTCCCTCTCCTCCTCTCTCACTGCCTCCTCTCCCCTCTCTCACTCCCCCTCTCTCACTCCTCCCACCCCTTCTCCCCTCTGCCAGGTGGAAGGTGCCTTTGCCCAGGGTCTGGGTCTCTTCACTCTGGAGGAGTTGCGTTATTCTCCGGATGGAGTTCTGTACACGCGGGGTCCAGGCACCTACAAGATCCCGACGGCTGGCGACATTCCTGCCCGGTTCAACGTGTCCCTGCTTCGGGAAGCTCCCAACAAGAAAGCCATCTATTCATCCAAGGTGACTGCAGGACATTTGCTGCATCTGTACAAACTGTACAATCAGGTGAAAGTCGGTAGAATCACAGCGAGGAAACCGGTGGTGCAGGGCCCGTAATCCAACGTGCTGAGTACGAGTCCCACCATGGCAGCAGTCGGCTTTAATGGCCGGGAAGAATCTGGCATCTTTCTGTTTGCAAAGCCCACCTTCTGCTGCCCTGAAGCCACGGGATTTTGTAACAATCCACCCCTTGTGTCGTCTCCTGCCGTTGTGCTCTGTGTGTGTGAGTCCTGTACATGTATGTGGGATGGATCTTTCATGGACCAGCAAGCTGCCCAACCCTAGTGTAACCAGGGATGGACAATAAATGCTGGCCCCATCAGAGAAGTCCAAAACCCCCAAAATAGAGGGATCATTGGTTTATTGGAGGGGTGGGTGAGTGATCCAGGGGTGTCATTGGTTTATTGGAGGGGTGGGTGAGTGATCAACTGGTGTGTTTATTGGGATGTGAGTGATCCACTGGGTTCTGATGTGTTTATTGGTGGGATGTGAGTGATCTATTGGGATCTGGTGTGTTTCCAATAGGCCGTCGGAGAACCCCCTCTGTTTCTTGCCGCCTCCATATTCTTTGCCATCAAGGACGCCGTGGCCGCCACCAGGACAGGGGCCGGAGTCACGGAGCCGTTCCGTCTAGACAGCCCGGCCACGCCAGACAGGATACGACTCGCCTGCGCCGACTTCCTCACCCAGATGGTACGGGCTTCCCACCGTAGGGCCGGGACGAACGGACAGAGGGGGCGGGCTGGGACCTTCCTCACCGTCCCAATGCCAACATTTCCCACACACTCAGCCTTCCCGCTCAAGGCCAGCACAGGTGGTGATGACTCCAATCCACAGGGTGGCGCAGCGGTAGAGTTGCTGCCTCACAGCGCCAGAGACCCAGGTTCAATCCTGACTATGAGTGCTGTCTGTACAGAATTTGTACGTTCTCCGTGTGACCGCGTGGGTTTTCTCCGGGCGCTCTGGTTTCCTCCCACATCCCAAAGACGTGAAGGTTTGTAGGTTAATTGGCTTCTGTAAATTGTCCCCAGAACCAGTGTACGGGTGATCGCTGGTCAGCGTGGACTCGGTGGTCTGAAGGACCTGTTTCCACGACTGTATCCCTCTGTAAATAGAGGCACAGAAATGCAACTTCCCCACAACTACTGAAACATCCTCAAGTATCCTTTGTGAAGTGATTCACATGTATTTTGATGTGTAAACGCATCTACACTAACCAGGACCCTCTGCAGACAGTAAAGCACTCCCGGAACACCATCTACCAATGCTGGAGCCTTCTCAGAGATGGTGTGTAGATTCTGAGGCATCCTTTAGTCTTTGGAGATACAGCACAGAAACAGGCCCTTCGGCCCATGAGTCCGCACCGACTAGCGATACCCGCACACACACACTATCCTACACGCTAGCACCAATTTACAATGTTACCAAACCAATTAACCGACAAGCTTGTACATTTTTGGAGTGTGAGAGGAAAGCAGAGCACCCGGAGAAAGCCCACTCGTTCACGGGGAGAATGTACAAACTCTGTACAGACAGCATCCATAGTCAGGATGGAATCCGGGTCGCTGGGGCTGCAAGGCAGCAAATCTACCGCTGCTCCACCGTGCTGCCTTGTAAACCCCACGGATCTTTGAGCTTGTGTGTGAATGTTTAAAACAAATGCATGGTGTCTGGGAATCGCCACAATTAGAACTCACCCGCCCTTCCCTCTTCAACTGCAGTGTGGATTTTCATTGTGCATGTGAAAGTAACAATGGACTTGGTTGTCCTTCCTTCCCCAGTGCCCACCTGCGGAACCGGGAACCTTTACTCCTTGGAACGTTGAGGTGTAGCCCGAGCTGAATAATCAGTGAATAAGGGAGTGTCTGATGGTGATGTAGCTGCTCCCCCTCCTCAGCAGCAGAGGCTTGTCGTTTATCCGAACTCTTCCACGCCTGCCAACATCTTCATCCACAACTCGCACGCTTTCCAGCACAGGTTCTAGAGCAGCACGGTGGCGCAGCTGTAGAGTTGCTGCCTTACAGCGCCAGCGACCTGGGTTCCATCCTGACTACGGGTGCTGTCCATGTGGAGTTTGCACGTTCTCCCTATGACCTCGTGGATGCCTCGGTTTCCTCCCACATCCCAAAGACATGCAGGTTTGTAGGTTGATTGGCCCTCTGTAAATTGCCTTAGGAAACCCGAGGCCCACTTAGGAAACCTGAACAGAAACCTCCGGAGATTTTGCGCCCCACCCAAGGTTTCCGTGCGGTTTGTTCACAGATTAGAGGTGACAACTACAGGTGCTGTCTGTACGGAGTTTGTACGCTGCCCCATGACCAATCTATATGTGTCTTCGGTCAGTTCATAGAAACATAGAAACATAGAAATTAGGTGCAGGAGTAGGCCATTCAGCCCTTCGAGCCTGCACCGCCATTCAATATGATCATGGCTGATCATCCAACTCAGTATCCCGTACCTGCCTTCTCTCCATACCCTCTGATCCCCTTAGCCACAAGGGCCACATCCAACTCACTCTTAAATATAGCCAATGAACTGGCCTCAACTACCCTCTGTGGCAGAGAGTTCCAGAGACTCACCACTCTCTGTGTGAAAAAAGTCTTTCTCATCTCGGTCTTAAAGGATTTCCCCCTTATCCTTAAGCTGTGACCCCTTGTCCTGGACTTCCCCAACATCGGGAACAATCTTCCTGCATCTAGCCTGTCCAACCCCTTAAGAATTTTGTAAGTTTCTATAAGATCCCCTCTCAATCTCCTAAATTCCAGAGAGTATAAACCGAGTCTATCCAGTCTTTCTTCATAAGACAGTCCTGACATCCCAGGAATCAGTCTGGTGAACCTTCTCTGCACTCCCTCTATGGCAATGCACTCCCTCTATGGCAAAGTTCGTGAATAATGTTAATAGTAGGAACAGACTGAAGCTTTACATTATGCGTTTAGCAGTGTGTACCTGCATGTGCTAAGGAATGGGATGGCTATTATCTCAAAATTCCGGGACCGAGGTATCTTCACTCCCTCTACCACGGAATGCTTGCTTTTAGCATCTACAGTCCTCAGTCAATGAGGATAGATGACACCTCCTTCAGAACCTACAGCTGCAATAAGGAACATTGTTGAGTGGTCAAGCTGTTTCTTCCTGCCCCTTCTTTCAAATACAACCCTCCTGTATCGACGTGCCATCAAGACTGGATGAGAGGTTCGCTTTGCTAATTAGCCCCCAGTAAGGACTGACTTTGATACTTCATTCAGCTGTATGTCACCAAGCATCGAACGTTGTGACGCAGCAGGATTTTTTTCTGTTTGATGTCATTTTAAGGCTGGTTATATTTTATTCACATTTGGCGACATTTTATGGATGTTTCCGCTGCAACTCCATAGCAGTAGAGCGCCAACTGTATATATCTATCGCATATAGTTATCACCACTATTACTAGGACACCTCATCTATTCCAGTTAGTCAACAGTGGGGATCCCTCTCCCAACTGCCAGTACAATGTAGTGGTGAGTAGGAATAGCTTTAAATTCTTACACTTCAAATGAATTAAATGATTAATACACCACGCATGGCAACTTACAGTTGGAACAAAGAACATACTCAGCTTAAGAGATTCATGGACATAAAATTAAGAACACAGTGTCCATTCAGACCAAATTTCACAGATTAGAGAAAGTGAATCTTGTACTAAGCTGGTCACATATTAATGATGGGGGAACGTTTGAACATTTAGCTTCAATGGGGTTCTGTGGTGCGACAATTTTACATATCTATCTTAATTACATTGAACCATATACTTAGTTGAATTAGTGGCAATATTTTCGTCTTACTTCTATAGTCAAAGGGTAAGGTTGATTGATTTATTTGTTCAGAGCAGTGATGGAAATCCAACTCTTCTTGCCTTGTTTCTATGGGGGTTTTTTCTCTATATAAATGCATAACAGGATGAATTATAATCTGATTTCCATTCATGAATATACTAAGGTCATCCATGTGCTGCGCCTGTTGATCAAAGCCTGGCTCCACTGTGGAATGTAATTAGTAGAGCCAGGATGTTTAGGCATAAACAAATCTGAAATAGGCAGGCGGAAAGACATAATAAAATTACCAAAATGGCACGAAAAAGGCATTTATTGACAAAAAAGGCATAAGAAGGCTTGTATTTCCTCCATCAAAATATGGATAAAAATGATAATATAAAGGTATACTGCATTAAATGACCAAAGTTGCCTGGTTGCACATAATTACTAGCATTTTTTTCAAATTATCTGGTGTTAAACATTCACTAATGTTTCGCCATGTTTCTCAAGGGAAGTGATAGCTTGTGGGAATTTTGATAATTTGGAATCAATAAACACAAGATCGAGGCGGAGGGATTTTTTCTGCATTATTTCACTGAGAATCCTGACTGCTGCAGATTCTTCGTCTTCAAAACAGTTGATGATTTATTTTATCTTTTCAAAATATGCAGCAGAGTAGAGTACAGCAGAGAGCCATGTACCCCACCTTGTCAAAACGGGCTGAAGCGGTAGCGGAATCTCGGGTGCCATTTCCTTGAACTACTGCACACATGAGGAAGATTTTCTTGACATTGGAAACTAGGCGATCGACATTTGGAAACAAGCTACGTATGTGTTTGGCAATACTATGAAGTCCTTGAGCTAAGCATGTCAAATGCAACATTTTGGGGAATAAAACATTAAGAGCATGAGCAGCTTTTTTCATGTACGGAGCTGTATGAGTCACAAACAAGAACATTGTTGTGTTTTTTTACCTTCTGGCCAAAGTACAGCAAGTGAAGATGTAAACAACTGAGCAATAGTTGAGTTGTTTTTCTTCTCCAATATTACCAATGTCAACAAATACTCCTTTCATGGTTGACCTGCCTCCATGTACCGATGACCACATTTTGTTGCATGCAACTTCATCTCCAATTTTCTGCACAACAATGTTGAAGTTGCTGTCAACAAAATGTTTCCATAATGATGACTCGCTTGGTATATGTTCCTCTGTGTATTTCTATAAAAACAATCCTCTGAAAGATTTGTTTTCCAATTTCCACAGTGGAATTCCAGCATCAATGAATGCCTTGCACAGATCACTCGAAAATTCAGGTTTGCAACTGGAGACTGCAGTAAATGTAGTGAGGAGACAAGTTTGGGTATTTCGTTTGTGTAGTGTACACCCCAGCGGTATCAACATTGACTTCTCTAATTTTAGATAGCCCTTGTCTTCTCCCTCTTCCCCTCCCCTTTCCAGCTCTCCTTCTAGTCCTACTGTCTCCACCTCTTCCTTTATTTTTACAACCCCCCCCCCCACATCAGTCTGAAGAAAGGTCTCGATCCGAAACATCACCTATTCCTGCTCTCCATTGATGCTGCCTCACCTGCTGAGTTTCTCCAGCATTTTTTGTCTACCTTCAATTTTTCCAGCATCTGCAGTTCTTTCTTAAATAGATCTTGGAGAAGACTGAACCAAGGGGCAGCAGCATGAACGAATGAACGACCGACGGTGGCTCCCCAGGTTTCGCCAGGTTGTGGAAATTTTCTTGTAAGTTATACTATGTTAACACGTTAATAACAACATTAATATTAACGTGAAAATGACATTGTAATCATGGTACTAGAGAAAATAGTACAACCTATTAGCAAAATGGCAAAAAATGGCTGATTTAGGCACTCGATTGTGAAAAAGGCATTATCCTGGTGAAAGGCAAGGATTACTTGTCTTAATGACTACAGGCCTGTTGCACTGACCTCTATAGTCATGAAGACACTCGAAAGGCTTGTGCTGGCCAAGCTGAAAAATATCACAAACCCCCTGCTGGACCCTCTGCAGTTTGCATATCAGGCCAATAGATCTGTGGATGATGCAGTCAACCTGGGCCTGCACTTCATCCTACAGCACCTAGGTTGCCAGGGGACCTTTGCGAGGATCCTGTTTGTTGATTTTAGCTCTGCATTCAACACCATTGTGTCAGAGCTACCACACTCCAAACGTTCCGAGTTGACTGTGCCTGAACCCCTCTGTTGGTGGATCACCAGCTTCCTGTCAGACAGGAAGCAGCATGTGAGGCTGGGAAAGCACATCTCGGACCCGCAAACGCTCAGCATAGGAGCACCGCAAGGCTGCGTACTCTCTCCTCTCCTCTACTCACTCTACACCTCCACACACACCTCTGTAAAGCTTCTCAAGTTTACAGATGACACAACCCTGATTGGACTGATCCAGGAAGGGGAGGAATCTGCCTATGGACAGGAAGTGTCACAGCTGGCGTCCTGGTGCCATCGCAACAACCTAGAGCTCAATGCTCTTAAGACTCTGGAATTGATTGTAGACTTTAGGAGAGCTCCCCCTCCCCTCACCCCACTCACCATCAACAACACCACAATCACATCTGTGGAGTCTTAAGTTCCTGGGAACCATCATCTCCAAGGACCTTAAGTGGGGGGCTACCATCGACTCCGCAGTCAAAAAGGCACAACAGAGGATGTACTTCCTATGGCAGTTGAGGAAGCACAATCTGCCACAGGCAATGATGGTCCAATTCTACATGGCAATCGTAGAGTCTGTTCTCACTTTCTCCATCATTGTCTGGTTTGGCTCAACCACCAAGCACGACACCTGGAGGCTGCAGCGAATAGTCCGATCAGCAGAGAAGGCTATTGGCTGCAACCTTCCCTCCATTGATGAACTGTACACTGCAAGGGCCAGGAAGCGAGCGGGCAAGATCATCTCTGACCCCTCTCACCCTGGCCACAGACTCTTTGAATCACTTCCCTCTGGAAGGCGACTCCGGACTGTCAAAGCTGCCACAGCCAGACATAAAAACAGTTTTTATCCACGAGTAATTAGTTGCTCTACTCAACAGCCAAAATTCTGTAGCCTCCCTTTGATCTGGTATTTTGTTGGTTCATATGCTTGATCAATGGTGTTTTATCATTAATGTTTTATTATTATTAATGTTTAGTGTTTCCTGAGTCATTCGTATCTGTCACTGTATGCCATATTGTTACTATGTAATTCCTTGTATGTGAACACTTGGTCAATAAACTTGCTTACTTACTTAAATCATCAAAAAGGCATGAAAAGGTGCTTATGGCATTTATGGCAAAATCCTGGTTCTAGTAATTAGGAATGTAATTTAGCCTAACCTTATTCATACCTAATCCAATTTAAAGCATAAATGTTGCATTCAAGTGTAAGTTAAAAGACTCGCTACAGTATGCACCAGATCGCACAATTTCAAGCTGAAAAATGCAAAAGCTCACTACCATAGGAGGGGGGACACTCCCCTCCAACACCCCCCCCCCCCCCCCCCCCCACCCCGGTCGCTACGCTCCCACGCAATTTCTCACTCACAACTCTCACCCAATGTTGTCAGCCCTGCCTTATATATTTCCCTCATGGCTTTTACTCATCTCTAAAACAATTTTTGCTTTAATTTGAATTTCCAGCACCTGCAGATTTTGGTTCCATGAATGTCAAGTGGAATCGTCAGTAGTGCAGTTATATTGCCATTTTAAATAGTGTGCGGTGGGCTTAAGACAATCAAATTGCTCATTCTTTACGGGAAATCCGCCAACAGAAAATTATTCTCATTGGTGAGTGTGGAGAAGATCTGGAAGCCTTGGACAAATTAAATTGTTCATGACTTTCTTACCTTTTCTTAATTTTATTTTTTTGAGTGAGAAATTCTGTGATCAGTGTGAGAGCGTGAGAATTTTGTGAAATTCGTGAGTCACACGCTCAATGCATGAGAGTTGGCAGCCCTGGGAAGGTTGTCGACCCGAAACGTCACCCATTCCTTCTCTCCAGAGATGCTGCCTGACCCGCTGAGTTACTCCAGCATTTTGTGTCTACCTTACATATATGTCCAGATCATTTATACATATCAACAACAACAGAATTCCCCATTACACTGGAAACTGCCCTTCATTAACTGTGCCTTAGAATCTAGGTGATGGATTAACTGTGCGAGAGTAGTTAGATTACAGTGTAGTACATTATCAGTGAGTCTACTCACTGTAGACACCGAGCAGCACTGTGCCCAAATTGAAAAGGAGCTACTAGCTGTAGTTTTCACATGTTCCAAGTTTAAAGACTTTATCTTTGGCAAAACTATTACAATTGAAACTGACCACCAGCCCCTGGTCACCATCCTTAACAAGCCTATTCATGCAGCACCTGCACGTTTACAATGCATGATGATGCAGCTCCAGCGTTTTGATTTCCAGATTGTTTACAAAAAGGGCAAAGATATGCTCATCGCCTGTGATGGAGGTGACGGCTGCAACAGGCCTTTGTGACCAGCTGTAGCTGGGACTGTACAATTGCGCCAAAGTGGTGTCTCTTGCATATGGACTCAATGCATGTTCTGTGCGCACTGTACTGACTGTGGTGATTGTGCTCATGTACAGGGATAGTCTTGAATTGCTGTGTGCAAAATATGTAAATCACTGTGCCTGCTACACGTGACAATAAAGAAAACAGCCTCCAAACCATTGCCTGCCAGTGATGTATAAAGTCAAGTTTGGAAATTAGTCTCGATGTTCTGGCAGGTGTTTGTTATACGTGGCACCTTATTTTCCAGTATTAAAATCCCAAATGACTTCAATAATAATGCAATGCAAAACTCGTCTCCTCTCTGTGTTTCAACTTTGGTTGTCTGAGCAACGAGACAAAGAAAAGTCTGGCTCTATAAACACATCTACCTTGAATCCGTGTTTTATATAGGACCAACTCTCCAGACTCACTTCTTTGACTGTACCGCAAACTGCCCTTTGCAAGGGTTAAGTCACAGTAGCTCTTCGGTTCCTAGTCTCTGCCACTTCTCACAATTTACTTCCCACTCTTACATCTGGGAGTTATTGAAAGTCACAACACTTTGCAGCCTTTGTGACTTTGGGGATTGTAGAATACTGGAGGATATTTCTGCATTGGAACTGCAGGCATTTATAGTCAAACGGTACAATTGTATTGTATTGTATTGTATTGTATATCTTTATTATCATTTTTCTGAGTATTTGCATACCCAGAGGAAAACGAAAAAGCGTTTCTCAACCAGTGTCCATTCAGTGTGTGGTAAAAAATAAATAGAAATAGAGAATAAAAGTACATACAGTGGCTTGCAAAAGTATTCATACCTCTTGAACTTTTCCACATTTTGTCACGTTACAACCACAAATGTAAATGTATTGTATTGGGATTTTATGTGATAGACCAACACAAAGTGGCGCATAATTGTGAAGTGGAAGGAAAATTATACATGGTTTTGAAATTTTTTTGCAAATAAAAAACTGAAAAGTGTGGCGCGCAAAAGTATTCAGCCCGCTTTACTCTGATACCCCTAAATAAAATCCAGTGCAATCAATTGCCTTCAGAAGTCACCTAATTAGTAAATAGAGTCCACTTGTGTGTAATCTAATCTCAGTATAAATACAGCTGTTCCGTGAAGGCCTCAGAGGTTTGTTAGAGAACATTAGTGAACAAACAGCATCGTGAAGCCCAAGGAACACGCCAGACAGGTCAGGGATAAAGTTGTGGAGAAGTTTAAAGCAGGGTTAGGTTATAAAAAAAAATCCCAAGCTTTGAACATCTCACGGAGCATTGTTCAATCCATCATCCGAAAATGGAAAGAGTATGGCACAACTGCAAACCTACAAAGACATGGCCGTCCACCTAAACTGACAGGCCGGGCAAGGAGAGCATTGATCAGAGAAGCAGCCAAGAGGCCCATGGTAACTCTGGAGGAGTTGCAGAGATCCACAGCTCAGGTGGGAGAATCTGTCCACAGGACAACTATTAGTCGTGCACTCCACAAATCGGGCCTTTATGGAAGAGTGGCAAGAAGAAAGCCGTTGTTGAAACAAAGCCATAAGAAGTCCCGTTTGCAGTTTGCCACAAGCCATGTGGGGGACACAGCAAACATGTGGAGGAAGGTGGTCTGGTCTGATGAGACCAAAATTGAAGTTTTACTTCGGAGTCACGTGAGTGACTACGTGAAGACCCCGCCAGCACGCATGCGCGACCAACTCAGGAAGGACTGCCTATACAAAGCTGCAAGCCAGTACAAAATACATGGCTATAAACCAGCTACAGGAGCAAGCCATTAACTTAATGGCTGGGAAGTACATTGCTCCAGAGAACTCCATTCTCTTAAAGTACCAGCAGTCTATGACCCCATCTGGGGCAACAGGAGCCCATCTATAAGGAGCCAGGAGGGGAAGCTCCAGAGGAAACTGCTGGCTGCTAAAATCACAGCAGTACCAGGACAACTGATGGGGTTGATTTGCCTGAAGAGTTACTAGATGCTCTAGCAGACTGTGTAATACTCAGTGGAGATTAACAGTTACAGGAAGAGCATCATCAAGAAGTGCGGAATTATGCAAGACAAGTAGCACACAGGCGCCAAAATTGCTGTTGGGGGACCTCCCGAAGCAGGTGAAAGACCTGCATGAGGAAGCCAAGGCTATAGGCCTGATCAAGGTGCCAAGCACCTCTAAAACCCACTATCAACAGCGGCAGCACCCCTACACACCCACCAGACATCGGTACTATGGAAGACCATCTGGTGGTGAAAGCTTCGAAGGCCGGCCCACCTGCACAGCGGTCTTTCAGACCATGTCCCAGCCCGGCCTTCATGGAAAATGCGCCAACCCCACAACGCAGCAACACAATACCAGAAGAAACAAGTGCGGAGACAACCCACACAACACCGGTAACCATGGAGGTAGGTGGGTCTGGTTGTCTTAAAAAACATTGCATGTCCGATTCATCAAAAGTTGGGGGACGGTTGCACTTGTTTCATCATGTGTGCTGCACTTTTACATCTGAACTTTTACATACTCAGAAGTATTCAGAATTACAAAATTGAATTTGTATACGAACTACCGTCCCAGTTCAGCATACGCCTAGCAGGAAGTTCATACTTCACAAAAAGAGAGAACAGCAGGCCATGCTGAACTGTTAAGACTAAACACAAAAGGGAATTGAGAAAACAATCAGAGAATTTCAAGAGTTCGTATCAAATATATTTATAAAAAACTAAAAAGATGGTGGTTGCCGTATCATTACAGATTTGACCGAACTAAATACTTCCGTTCAGTATGCCCATTTCAAAATAGACACGTTTGTCACACACAGGATCATCGTAAATACCTGAAATTTATCTGGATGGGACAGCTATGGCAGTATAAGGCCTTACCCAATGGGTTGTCATCAGCACCCAGGCTATTACAAATTTATTAAAACCAGCTTTAGCATACTTAAAGAAACATAACCATATCGTCATAGCTTACCTGGATGATATTCTCATTGTAGGTGAAAATTGGAGCTGGCTACATTGGTGGTATCAGCCACAACACAGGGATTTAACGTACATCCAGATAAATCAAAATTGGAACCCTCCACTACCATGGATTATTTGGGGTTCACTATTGACTCTGTTCATATGTCTATCACCTTGCCACCAAACAAAGTGACAGACTTGATGGGAGTATGCAAAAGCCTCACTGGCATCAGGGAACCATCCATTCGGCAAGGAGCAAGAGTGATTGGGAAATTGGTGGCTGCGATCCCAGCAGCACAATTGGACCACTCCATTATTAAAACCTGGAAGAGGGAAATTTTAGCTCTCAAAAATCATGCAGGCCATTTCAATAGGCCTATGCAACTACCAGGGAAAGCAAATCAGAATTAAACTGGTGGATAGAAATGCTCAGCATTATTCTAACCCCATCACCCCATTCTATATCCCTAGGGTACATTACAGACTGATGCCAGTGCTAAAGGTTGGGGAGCAACTAATACCACCGCAAGTTGTGGTGGCAGATGAGTGCACACATTATTCTGTTTAAAGCACTAGGAATTAATTATCTAGAAATGCTGGGAGCGTTTCATGGACTCAGGGCCTACTGCTCAGATGAGCACCAGTTTGCATGTACGGTACAAATTGATACCACAGTGGGGGCCTATATATAATCATATGGGTGAAATAAAGTCGATATCATGTGATGAATTGGCTAATAATATCTGGCACTGGTGTCTGGGAGAGAGATTTGGATCTCAACCACTTACCTTCCAGTTAAGCTAAATACAGTGGCAGACACCAGGTCACGTAAATTCAACGACAACATTAAATGGATGTTGGATCGGAAAGTGTTTACAGATATTATATGGGACACCAGATATCGACCTTTTTTCCATCCAGACTAATTCACCAACTACCAACATATGTTGCTTGGGAACCAGACCCAGAGGCAGCAGCGATTGACGATTTCTCGCTGCATTGGGGGGGGGGGGGATTTGTTTTGCTATGCATTTTCCCCTTCTGCCTCATCAGGCGAGTCTTACAATCATTAAACAAGACGCCGCAACGGGTACCATGGTTCCCAACAGTACAAGATGGTCTCAGAACCCTGCATCTGGATCAACAACGGCCAAGGAGGTTGGCACACCCCGTGCGGGAAAGTATCCGTGCCATGACTGTATGAACTTGTTGATTTGCAGTTTCTGAACAGGCCATTTCTGGGATACGGACTCTCCGACAGGACGATCAATGCCATCTCAGCGTCGTGCAGGGAGTCCACGAGAAGACAGTACCTGACATATGTCAGGAAATGGGAAGTGTTCTGCACCAGGACGAACACTACATATGACTCAGCCACCAACACTGAAGTGCTGGAGTTCTGGCCACCCTTCATTTCGATGAAGGATTGAGTTACAGTGCCATTATTGTGCAAGGAGTGCCCTATCTAATGTCTGGGCAGAGGGAGTGATCACCTGGCTATAGGATCACACCCACTAGTACCTAAACGAATGAGGGGTATTTGTACTCCCCCAGGCCCAGAAACACCCATACATGGGACATAGGTATAGTATACACCATGTTACGAGGATGGACACCAATATCGGGGCTCACTCTGGACAAACTAATATCCTAGATGGGAATGATTATGGCACTTGGATCAGCACAACGGGTCCAGTCCTTACACAAGCTAGTATAGGACGTCATGTCTGTCACAAATGACAGATAACCTGCTACATACAGGGTTACTTAAACAAGACTGACCCGGTTCCTCTGGCCAATATTAGAGTTCTGGCCTATCCTGCAGATAGTCGGCCCTGCATAGTGACACATATTTTCCAATATATAGTCACCAAGACACTTATGGGCACGGAGAGAGCTTTCTCATTAGCCATAAATGCCTTCACCTAAGGTCACAGTGCAAACCATATCCAGATGGTTAGGGTGGTATTACGTGCAGTGGTGGATACTAATGTTTCAAATCTCACTCCACCAGGGCTGCATCTACATCGGACGCTAGGATGATGGGAGTTCCTATGGACCACATCCTTGCCACAGCGGGGTGGAGCAATGAACGCATTCAATGCTTTATAATAAACCCGTGGCCGATCCTGAGACGTTTGCAGGGAAAAATTAAGTTCTGTAAAATAAATTACCCAATGTGGGGCATATTATTTTAGGTATGAATAATACCTTTATTGTTTTTCAGCACAGTGTCGTGTGTGAAATGCGTTCATCCTCCTTCCCAGAATGGCAGTGTGTGAGCATGGTCTCGTTCCAGGGCATGAAATCACAGAGCTTTGAAATCTTCACGTAGTCACTCACGTGACTCCGAAGTAAAATAGTAAGATTAAATGAGAACTTACCAGTTTGAAGTTTGATCTTTATTTTATGAGGAGTTACGATGAGGGATTACGTGCCCTCCGCTTCCAAAACCCTCTATTATAAAGTTCAACTGGTATGGAAGTTCTCTCTTATCTTACTATATTAGTCTACTCTGGTATCTGTGATTTCACACCACTGCTTTGAAGAATGTCGCGCATGCGTGCTGGCGGGGTCTTCACGTAATGCCTCATCGTAACTCCTCATAAAATAAAGATCAAACTTCAAACTGGTAAGTTCTCATTTAATCTTACTATTTTTGGCCTAAATGCAAAACGCTATGTGTGGCAGAAAACTAACACTGCACATCACCCTGAACACACCATCCCCACTGTGAAACATGGTGGTGGCAGCATCATACTGTGGGGATGCTTTTCTTCAGCAGGAACAGGGAAGTTGGTCAGAGTTGATGGGAAGATTGATGGAGCCAAATACAGGGCAAATTTGGAAGAAAACCTGTTAGAGTCTGCAAAAGACTTGAGACTGGGGCGGAGGTTCACATTCCAGCACGACAACGACCCTAAACATACAGCTAGAGCTACAATGGAATGGTTTATATCAAAGCATATTCATGTGTTAGAATGGCCCAGTCAAAGTCCAGACCTAAATCGAATTGAGAATCTCTGGCAAGACTTGAAAATTGCTGTTCACAGACGCTCTCCATCCAATCTGACTGAGCTTGAGCTATTTTGCAAAGAAGAATGGGCAAAGATTTCAGACTCTAGATGTGCAAAGCTGGTAGAGACATACCCCAAACAACTTGCAGCTGTAATTGCAGCGAAAGATGGTTCTACAAAGTATTGATTCAGGGGGGCTGAATACTTTTGCATGCCACACTTTTCAGTTTTTTATTTGTAATAAAATTTGAAAACCATGTATCATTTTCCTTCCACTTCATAATTAGGCACCACTTTGTGTTGGTCTATCACATACAATCCCAATAAAATACATTTACGTTTGTGGTTGTAACGTGTAAAATGCGGAAAAGTTCAAGGGGTATGAATACTTTTGCAAGCCACTGTATATTACGAGTTCCGATCGGCAGTGGCACGACAATGGCTCTGCTTCGTTGTGTCCAGGTTTGTGTTTGGTGCACGATACTTTGGCAGGGGGCAAAGTCCGTTTATCTGTCTAATTGCCTGCGGGAAGAAGCTGAGGAGCATCCTGCTGGTTTTGCAGCTGATGCTCCTGTACCTCTTCCCAGATGGCAGGATGGAGAATATGTGATGCGATGGGTGGTGTGGGTCTTTGATGATGGAGATGGCTCTGCTAATACATCTTTTCCAGTATATGTCCAGCAATAAAGTGAGTGGAGCACCAATAATCCTGCTGGCGGTCTTCACAATCCTGTCCAGTTGGTGCCGTTCGTACGCCTTGCAGCTCCCGAACCAGGAGGTGATGCCGTAGGTTAATGTGCTCTCGATTGTCCCCCTATAAAAAGTTCGTAGATGTGCAGTGGGGAGACCTGCTTTCCGTAGTCTTCGGAGAGGGTGTAGTCGCTGCTGGGTTCTCTTGACCAGTGCTGTGGTGTTGGTCGTGGACGTCAGGTCATCTGACAGGTGGAGTCCTAGGAACTTCACACTGCTGACCCTTTCCACATCAGCTCCATCGATGTGCAGAGGTGTATGGTGTTGTTTTCCCGCCCTCCTGAAGTCAACCACCATCTCCTTTGTTTTTCCCACGTTGAGAATGAGGTTGTGGGATTTGCACCATCCTGTGAGCAGCTCCACCTCCATCCTGTACGCCGACTCATCATTGTCACTGATGAGACCCACCACTGTTGTGTCATCAGCGAACTTGTTGATGAAGTTGTTGTTGAGTCTAGCAGTACAGTCGTGTGTAAGCAGACTAAACAGCAGGGGGCTTAGGACACAGCCTTGGGGCGTGCCAGTGCTCACGGCTATGTTTTTTGATGTGTCTGGGTGCTGTTTTTAACCTAAAACCGTGCGTAGAACACGTTCGGTTCATCTGGTAGAGAGGGGTCGTTTTGGCATATCCGCAGTGGGGGGGGGGCTTGTAGTCAGTGATGGTATGAAATCCCTGCCACAAGCGACGTGTGTCTTTGTCATTTGTGAAGTGACTATTAAGTTTTTGTCCATAGCCTCTTCGCTTCCCTGATCCCCCTGGATAGGTTACTCCTTGCCAGTTTGTATGCTGCGTTGTCTCCAGATTTAAATGCAGCATTCCGGATTCTCAGTAGGGAACACACTTCCCCAGTTAGCCAGGGTTTCTGATTGGCACGCCTCCTGACGGTTTTTACCACCGTTACATCCTCGATGCATTTATTGATGTATCCGATGACGGAATCTGTGTATTCTTGGAGGTTGATGCCACTGTCATCTGTTGCTGCCTCTCTGAAGATGGCCCACTGCGTGGTTTCGAAACAGTCCTGTAGTGCCTCAATAGTCAACAAGGGAAAATGAGCTGGAGTAACACAGCGGAACAGGCAGCATCTCTGGATAGAAGGAATGGGTGATGTTCCCTGTAGCTAGTACCCCTAATCTAGGCATTATTCTGGCTGATCTATCTCTCTCTCCTAACCCCATTCTCCTGCCTCCTCCCTGTAACCCGTGACACCTGTACTAATTGCAAATCTAACTATCTCGGTCTTAAACATATCCACTTACTTGGCTTCCACAGCCTTCTGTGGCAAAGAATTCCACAGATTCACCACCCTCTGAATTTAATCTAGAGATGCTGCCTGACCCGCTGAGTTACTCCGTCATTTTGTATCTATATTTGATGTGAACCAGC
This sequence comes from Okamejei kenojei, assembly GCA_035221665.1. Classification (NCBI taxonomy): domain Eukaryota; kingdom Metazoa; phylum Chordata; class Chondrichthyes; order Rajiformes; family Rajidae; genus Okamejei; species Okamejei kenojei. The sequence continues at coordinate 119,156,134 of CM069135.1, read as the reverse complement.
ATCTGCGAAGATTGGCTGATGGGTTGCCTTGAATATTATTGGGTATCTTATATTATAACATAGAGAAAAGTTCCTGTCTTCTTACTGCTAACTCAATCTCATTTGGGTAATGTACATGAATAATGTTTTGAACTACATTGCATTGCACCACATTCTTGCACCATTCTGTTGCTTTGCACTCACCCTTGTGTTTATTGTGGTGTTGATCATCACTGTGTGAATACTGTTACACTGTGATTTTCATGTGAACAAGAAATTTCATTGCAGCCTGGTGTATCCGACAAAATGAGAATCCCATTCTCCTCACTGCCTTCAGCTGCACCAACCCCACTCTCTCCGTCATCCTAGATACTTGAACGAAAGAAGCTTCACACTTGCCATCTATTCTCCCCACTAAATAGGCCACGTTGTTTGGTGTCATATTTCAAATATTGCCAAACTCTACAAACTTTGATTAACAATCTTTCATCTTTTCCTGAATTAAAATAACACTTGGTATTTTTCATGAGATGATTAAATTTCAGCTGAGACATTTTTTTAGATTGTAAAGGGAATTCATTGTGCAGTCAGTGATCCGGATATGATGTGATCCGGCAAGATTCCTGCCCTCCCTTTTCCACTGGGACAAAGTCCAGAGGGAGTGAGGATGTGGAGACTCTGAGCAAACTGAGTTCATGGATGTTGGAGATACACAGCAGGTACAGAACCTTTTCACTTCTAGTTTCCCTCTCCCCTGACACTCAGTCTGAAGGAGGGTCTCAACCTGAAACGTCACCCATTCCTTCTCTCTGGAGATGCTGCCTATCCCGCTGAGTTATTCCAGCATTTAGTGCCAAAGTTCAGTATAAACCAGCATCCTTCCTACAACCAAGCATCCTGGAATTTGGAATCATTGACCCTTGGAGTGCTGAATCTGAGGACAACGATAGTGTTCTGGGAGAGAGGATGAGTTGTAACATATGGAGCAACCCACCACTGGTATAATATCACTGGGAATTTCACAGCCTGATGGAGAGAGGTGGATTAATGTAGAAAAATCAGAGACTTCCCTGGCAACCTCCTATGAAGAGTGCTTTGTAACTTCAGGCTGCAGTACCTCCTCCCCAACTCATCAGTGAGAAAAGACCTGACCCTGATGGCGAGGAGCTTGCTGATAGATGTCACCTTCTTGAGACAACACCTCATGCAAATGCTTTTCATGGTGGATATGGCTGTGTCCATGTTGGGCTGTGATGAGACCACCACTCTCTGCAGCCTAATGCCGCTCTGTATTCTACATTCCGTGAGGACTGAAGGAAAAATAATTAAAGATTTTTTGGGTTTGAACATGCTAATTATGTGAGGCCTCTGATGCAAGAGTGTGACGTAATCTGTGAGGAGTGGTTACAAGATAGTCCGAGGGTCTTCAATGTATTTGTAGTAACAGACTAGGACAATTGAAGTTGAAAGTTACAAAGGAGATAGGTTTTGTATGTGAGGTGTTTTGTGGAGATTTGGGATATTAATGCTGGAAAATAAGGTGCTAATGGGCCTATACCGGTTAGGCGATTTTTCAGCGTACTGCCGGCAACTATCAAGTTGCCGGCAGTCGCCTGAAAAACCGGCAACTGGAACACCAACTGTCAGAGTGGAACATACACAAACACATCACTTCCTTCACCAGCCCGTTATGCAGATGGGGGATAAGGCAAGCGGGGGGAGTGCTGTCTAAAAAATTCAAATGGTGCAAAGCCGAGGTGAAGCAGAGACATAGGAAAGTTGATGCTGTAAACAGATGGCTCAGGCACAGTGTACGGTAAGTCCTTTAAAAGAGGGGGAAGGGGGGTAGAGGGGGGTAAAGGGGGTACACTGCTGTGAAGCTCGGCGGACATTTAACATTCCCAGTCAGCTATCCTTGGTTCTGAAAACTGCTGCTTACCTTTTGTTCCCAATGAGCCAATGAAATTCACCGGTCAGCACCAGCTACAACCTATGAGAACCTCCGAGAACCTTCGACCTCCTGACATCCCACCTACAGCTCGAGAATTCTCGCTACTTTCCATGGCGTCTTCATTCTAGTCGCCGTTAATTTTTCAGTATGTTGGAAAATTCACGGCGACCATAATGAGGCCGCGACTAATTCCAGAATGCGGGAACTCCTCACGACCATGAAGGCAACTCCCCGGCAACCACCCGCGTACATGTGGCGGCCATGTGGTGCCCGCATAGTCTCCTGCAGTCGCCTAAGTGGAACAGGCCCATAAGTAGGACAAACACCTGCCAGAACATCGAGACTAATTTGCAGACAGGTGATATCACTCTGCACCAAGTTAAGCAAATTTTACACATTAATAAAGATGTTTATTGATCCAGTGCCCTTCATGGCAGATGGTACAATGCCAACTAAAGAACTGGTTATATGGAAATATTGTGATAAAGAAGGAACTGCAGATGCTGGAGAATCGAGGGAACACAAAAGGCTGGAGAAACTCAGCGGTGCAGCAGCATCTAAGGAGCGAAGGAGATAGGCGACGTTTCGGGTCGAGACCCTTCTTCAGACTGGTCAGGGATCAGGGAAACGAGAGATATAGACGGTGATGTGGAGAGATGAAAAACAATGAATGAAAGATATGCAAAAAAGTATCGATGATAAAGGGAACAAGCCATTGTAAGCTGTTTGTGGTGTGAAAATGAGAAGGTAGTGCGACTAGGGTGGGTTAGGGAGATTGAGAGAGAGGGAATGCCAGGGCCCGAGGACTGAGGGAGAGGTGGGAAGGGGGGGAGACAGCAAGGGTTAATGAAATACTGCCTGGTTCTATCCTTGTGATGGCCTTTGTGGAATTAACTCTCTGGCTGCTGATTCCATGGATGTCTGAACAATTGTACCAGGTATTTGTGCAAGAACAGACCCTTTATATCCAACAACCCCACTCTTCGCTGTGCTTTCCAGTATACCTGGAAATTGTTTTTCTCACAATTGAAAAATAAGAATAGTGAAAATGTGTACAGTTTGTTTTTATTTGTAGAGAATATGGAAGGTGGTTTGGGTGGAACAGAGGGAGTATCTGTGAAAGGTGAGAGCTGGTGAAATGGGCAAATAGGTGCAATTAGAAACTCATTATGTTTTGTTGTCTGTGTAAATAGCCACACTGATACAGAGAGAGTGAGTAAGGTATGAGTTACCTGAAGTTCGAGAAGTCAATGTAGTCTGGACATCCCCGTACACTCACCACTCTGCAGCCGGTTTCTGCTCTAACTCCATCTACAAGTCTTCAGGTGGCACCCTGTGGTGGGCAGGATTATGAACAATAATGAGATGGAGATCTACAGGAAAAAAAGACCGAGAGCTCAGTAGGATAGTGTCAGGACAACGACCTCTCCCTCAATGTCAGCAAGATGAAGGAGTGGGTTTGGGAACAGCTCTGCCCAAGACCACAAGAAATTGCAGAGTGTAGATGTAGCCCAGTCCATCACACAGACCAGATTTACCACTATTTACTTCATCTCCACTTCACACTGCCTTGGAAAAAGAGCCAACAAAATCAAAGACTCACCCAGTCATTCCTTCTTCCTTTTCTTGCTCACAAAGTAAAAAGCAGATTCCCAAAGTTTTATCATTTAAAGTAGGTAATATCTGATCAGCTGACGGTGATAAATTCTGCAAAAGTCATCAGGAAGGTCTGGTAGTGGGGAAGAATGGATTTTCCTCTTTTACATTGTGCTCAGGTTCAAATTCCTAAGTGGTTTATCATATGTCTCTGACAACCTACTCCATCTCAGTTGGTGATTCAGACTGAACCGTAGATGGGGAGGTCCAGATTTCAGACTTGGATGCTGGTGGATTGGGAACACCACTCACAAACCCATAACCAACCTCACTGCTGCCTCCACCTTCCCCAGACCTCGCTGTCCAGAAACAGTTAACACACCCGACCATTTATTTCTTGCCCACAGACAAGAGGCAACAGCATTGTAGTGAGAGCCGGAGTGGACCAGAGAGAGCCTGCAGCTTGTTCTTCACTCAGTCAGATCACAGGTATTCTAAGCTTGGCCTGACTGATATATGACGAAAGAAGGGGTTTGTATTCACTAGAATTTAGAAGGATGAGAGGGATCTGTAAAAAACATTAAAAATTCTTAAGGGATTGGACAGTCTTGATGCAGGAAAAATGTTCCCGATGTTGGAGGAGTCCAGAACCAGGAGTCCTAGTTTTAGAATAAGGGGTAGGCCATTTAGGACTGAGATGAGGAAAACCTTTTTCACCCAGAGAGCTTTGTATCTGTGGAATTCTCTGCCACAGAAGGCAGTGGAAGCCAAGTCACTGGATGTTTTCAAGGGAGAGTTAGCTCTTAGGGGTAAAGGAATCAAGGGATATGGGGAAAAAGCAGGAACGATTTTAGATGATCAGCCATGATCATATTGATTGGCGGTGCTGGACTCAAATCGCCGCATGACCTACTCCTGCACCTATTTTTCCATGTTTCTAAATGCGGCCTGACCAGTGCCTTATAGAGCCTCGGCTCTATAAGGTGGGGGGGGGGCAGGATTTGGTCAGGATAACTCAGAATCAGGACCAAGCTTAGAATATCTGCAATCTGACTGAAAGGTAACCGTTGCTGTTAATCCTGGCTAAATTGGACCATTCAGGACTTCAAAATGGGGACAGGCTGCGAGATGTGCCAGGGAGTCTGGAACTTAGATACAATTTGCAAGCAAAGGATGGGAAGCCTTGCAAACCCAATCAATCTGGTACTAAATGCATAGAATGGATTGGATGTCTGCAAACCAGACATACACTTTTTTAAATAGTTTGTAAATAATGTTGCAGAGTCTGACTCTGCTAAGTGTTGATTGGATGGGGTGTTGAGCCTTGTCCAGGTTTTCTGTTAATCAGGGTAAATGTTTTCAAGTTGACTTCATCTCAAAATCCGTTGTGAATACAATGTATTGAACTGTTGTATCATTGGGTTACGGAAATGCCTGTTATGTACGGGGTTAATCGATAATGTGATTAAGAGACAACCCCCGTGTGGTTCAGCCCTTGAGTTCGCGGGGCATATAAAAGGCCGTGATCACGAGGCTTAGGGTTGATCTTCTAGAGGAACGCTCGGGACCACGTACCCTTCTGTAGTGCCTCTGTCTGCGCGAGGCCTAGAGGACTTGACACAGGATCGAACCCGCGGTGGGATATGTACAGTGTGTGATCTGTGATGCGCTTTAGGTAAAATAAAGTTTAATTGATTCAAGTGCTTGATTCAGTGTTTTTACTGAAACTAGACTGGGGGAAAGCTTAGAAACGAGCAATTATCATTGGGGGCTCATCCGGTATCTCTAAAGCACCCCCAAACACGAGTTTGCGATCAAGGGTGTTGAGCTGTTTTGATCGCAGGTGCGGAAATCGGCGCCATTGTGCGGTTTGCGCACTCATTTTCAGCACCTCGTGAGTCGGAGGGGGTTGATCTTTCGCGGGCTTGGGAAAGGGTCTAAACGAGATCATTAGAAGAGAGTCTAGCAAGCACGGGAAAGTTCTAGCTCATGGAATTGGGTTGTAGGCCTGGGGTGCAGGCCTGGCTTGGTCGTAGTTGGGCAGTCTGCAGCTGCCTTTAACGAGAGCCTTCGGGTTGTGGGGTGGCCCAAGGGCAGACCTGGTATCCAAATTGGGTAGGGTTTTAAAAACAGGTTCTGTTGTTAAATCGTTAATACTAAAGATACAATGAATAAAATCTCCTTATATGTAGATGATGTATTAATATATATTACAAAGCCAGAAACTAGTATTCCAAACTTACTAAATCTAATAACTCAATTTGGTCAGTTTTCAGGATATAGAATTAATTGGAATAAAAGCAAAATCATGCCAACAACGGAACTCAATTTACATACACTACATCAATCCCCTTTTAAAATAGTTAAGGAAAAATTAAATTATTAAGAATTTATGTAACTAAGACATATACTTCATTATTCAAATCAAATTCCCCACCTTTACTGAATAAACTAAATAAGAATATTCAGTATTGAAAATCACTTCCCATTTCAATGTTTGGTAGAATTAATGCTATAAAAAATGATCTTTTTGCCGCAATTACTGTACCTATTTCAGTCAATTCCGATATACATCCCCAAATTTTTTTTATTTTTTTTAAAGTCGACTCCATTGTTACAAGTTTCATTTGGGATTATGAGAATCATAGAATAAGCAAAAAATATTTATGTAAATCAAAGACATGGAGGTTTAGCTTTGCCAAATGTTTTGTTTTATTTTTGGGCAGTCCATATTAAAAATATGAATTTCTGGCTGGAAGAAATGGATCAGCAACCAGATTGGTTAAGGATGGAAAAGGATTGTTTGCCTTTTGAAATTGGTTTGATTATGTTTGCGCCCACAAAATTGCACAAAAAAACTTATAGGGAAAACTCTATAATACATAGTGGTATACGAATCTGGAAACAATTAAAAAAGGCTTTTGGATAATATATCACTCTGTTTTCCCATTGTAAACAATCCTTTATTTAAACATTCCATATTGGATAAAGGTTTCACACAATGGAAAAATCACGGAATTAAAAAGATGGGACATTTTTATAAGAAAGGAATTTTTCTTTCATTTCCGGAGTTACAACAGATTTATGGACTACACTCAAATAACATTTTTAGATTTCTACAATTTAGAGATTATGTTAAATATAATATACAAGATTATAGGAGTAGGGAACCGGAAATCCTTGATGAATGTTTGAATAAATATCCTAATACAGAAAAAATAACAATTTATATTTATAATACCCGTTTAGATAGCGATGGGAAAATGTCCCGAAAGATATTGATGGAAATGCCAGACATGGGGTAAAACTAAATGGAATTTTTAGAATTTTCTGCTTGCAAACTTAACACATACTTTTGCAAATTGTATAAAAATCAAAAATTTCTGGATTGATATTTTTAGAATAATTTCTGAAGTTGTTAATACTAAATTGGACACCGACTCAAAACTGATAATACTTGGAATATCAGAACAAAGTCTAACGCTCACAACAAGCCAAATAAACTTTCTAGACTACAGTATAATAACTGGGAAGAAATTAATATAAAAATTTTGGAAAGGCCCTATAACCCCCATAATTAAAATGTGGATTATGGAAATTTTGGAGACCCTACACCTGGAAAGAATCTGGTTTGTTTTCATGGACAAACAATAATTTTTTGTTAGAATATGGTCTTCATTCATCGATTATTTGAAAGGGTAGATTGGTTCGGCGTGGGAACCCAACTGAAACTTGAACTCAGGATTAGATGAAAAGTTATACTTTATAATAGTAAGATTAAATGAGAACTTACCAGTTCGAAATTTGATCGTTATTTTATGTGGAGTTACGATGAGGGATTACGTGAAGAAGGCCGTCCCACGCATGCGCGTCAATCTTCAAAGCAACCGTGTGAAGTCACAGATAACAGTTGTTGAACTAACATAGTAAGATTATAGATGACTAGAACTACCAGATGATCATTAAGTTACGAGGGTTGGGAGCGGAGGGCACGTAATCCCTCATCGTAACTCCTCATAAAATAACGATCAAACTTCGAACTGGTAAGTTCTCGTTTAATCTTACTATTTTACTTCGGAGTCACGTGAGTGACTACGTGAAGACTTTGAAGGTCTGTAACTTCATGCTGAGGAACGAGTCAACACGTCACAGCTGCATCAATTGACAAGGACAAGTGAGAAAATTAATGCTTTCAAACATGACATGTTTTAACAATAGTAATGGTTTAATAACAGAACAGAAAAAAACAAACAGTGACCCCTCTCACCCGGGGGTAAACTGTGAAACAGAACTTAAAACAGAGTCAGCAAAACCCCCGGATCTGGCGACAGGCTTATTATAAAACCACTGGTACGTCCTCTCATTCAACCATCCCGCAGCCGCCAGAATTTGGTCAAGAGGAACGTCCATGTCCCTTGCTGCTGACGTCGATGCAGCCCTGGTGGAATGAGGTTTAAAAATGTCAGTGTCCATACCTGCACACGTCAGAACCTGTTTGATCCATCAAGAGATGGTCTGCACTGTAACCTGTTTGTGAGGTTTGGTGTAGCTGACCAAAAGGGAGAGTTCTGATCCTCTCAAGCTCCTGGAGACCTTAATGTAATGGGTTATGGATGATACATCACACACTCGTGGTTCTGAGGGTTATGCCATGAAACTCAACTTGAGCCCTAGTACCCCTGGCCTGCTCTGTTTGATGAGGTCCCTAATGAAAAAAGTGACATTATTGCCGGACAAACTCATACTGTCCAGTCTACGTTTATGTAGTGTTTGGACCCGTTGTGCTGAGGCCAGGGCCATGAGCATAACTACTTTCAATGTCAGATGGTGTAGGGACAGAGATGAAACTGGAGCCCACAGACGGAGCAGCGTGAGGACCATGCTGACATCCCAAATATGAGTGTACCTGGGTCTAGGTGGAATTAAAGACCTAGACCCAGAGAGGATTGGACAACCTATCACAGGATACAGACTTACTGCCACCCATGTGATTAATGTGCGCTACCGCATTTGTATTGTCAATCTGAAGTTGGACATGCACATGTTGGTACATAAATTGGTACATAAACATGATGCCTGTTGGTACAAAAAGCTTTTAACCCATAGAGTGCACCCAACAACTCTAAATAGTTAATGCCGTGTGATTGAAGCATGGATGCTTCCTGCAGGACTGATCTGCCACCGCAGCTTGAGACAGTATCAGTAGCACCCCAACATAGTGCACTGGCATCAGTCTGCAGGATAATTGATGGTGTATTGACTAGGATAGTACCAGAGCAGCTCTGAATATTGGCTATCCACCATTGTAACTCAGTTAGAGCGTCAGCTGATAGCTGCATAGGTCTATCGAAATGACCTCTCCGAAGCTTAAGTGCCTGTTCCTTTGCACACTGTAAATTCTGCTAGTGCAAAGGCCCAAATCGAGCAGCTGGGAATGCTGCCACTAATTTTCCAATTACCTGAGCCACATGTCTAATAGACGGGTGATTATCAACAATGAGTTTCCTGGAGGCTTCAATTAAGTCTAATTGCTTGCCCTGAGGCAGAGTCACTGACATGTGTACTGAGTTAATGGTGAACCCCAAATAGTCAATTATCGTAGATGGCACCAATTTAGACTTAACTGGATGGATTATGAATCCTATCTTTTTGAAAACGAGCTTTGTAGCTGACACAGCTAATTCGAAAGTCCTCCCAATGACTAGAATGCCATCCAAATATGCCATGACAATATGATTTTGTTCTCTGAGTAACCCCAGGACTGGTTTGAGCAGTTTTGTGAATAGTCTGAGAGCCGAAGTTAATCCGTTAGGCAAAGCTTTGAACTGCCAGAACTGATCCATCTAGTTAAACGTCAAAACATTGCTGTGCTGCTCATGAATGGCCACAGAATAGTAAGCATCTTTGAAGTCAAAGCGTGCCATATAACATCCCCTGGAAAGCAGTTGTTTAGCTGTAACGAACGTTTCCATTTTGAAATGTTTTATACTGCACAAAAGTATTAAGCTCTGTCAAATCTAAAATAATTCTACATCCTCCATCCCTTTTTGGCCTCATAAAGATATTGGATGCAAATTGATAAGACTCATGGTTTGCCCTTTCAATTACGCTTTTTTAAAACAAAGACTCTAGCTCTTTTTGTGCACTAATAGCTCTTTTTGTACACAAACATATGGCCAGGTGTGTGCTGAGTAGGTGGTGGCAAGTCAGAAATGAACTCAATTTGAAAACCTTGAATACTATGCAGTATAAACGGGTTAGAAGTCATTCACTGCCATTCATGTAAGAAAAATTGCAATCTCCCCCCAACTTGTAACATATCCATTGCAGTCGCATCTACCTTAGGATTTACCAGCGGTAACGTCATTGCTTCTGTCCCCGAGGTCTGGGCGATAGGACAGCTGGAGAGCGCCGCATCTTGAACATGGCCCGGCTCGGGCCCTGCCCTAAAAAAGGTCTCTGTTTAGATTACGTCCTACGTCCACCATACCCAGTGAACCGTTTGGCAGGCCCCTGAGGGTAGGGGTACAGTCTGCGAAAAGATGACCCTTTCGGAGGCACCTTGATGAGCCCAACAGTTTTAGACTCTTCGTCCAAATCGTTCACCTGTTTACTCAGGTTTTCTCCGAATAGGAGGTCTGGGGGTTGAACTGTCCCCGATTTACAAAGGCCGTGATGCCCGAGGCGAGTAGCTGGAGTACTTACTTCAATTTTACCTCCTGGGCTCTGACGCCCCCTCCAATGTGTCCCCATATAGATTGGTTTATTATGGGGACACTCAGTGAGGCACAGTTCTGTGGAGTAGTGTATCTGGCAGGGGTCTCCTCCATCGTCTGTTCTTGCAGAGGATGGGAAGTCATATAATTGATTTTCTCGGCGAGCTCTGCGTCCAATGGCTCGCCGGTGAGGGCTGGGACCGCAAATCTGGATGCTATGGCCAATACACCCGATGATCCCTCTAGCCCAACTGTGCCTCCGTACTATGTGTCAGCATAGCTCTGACCTCATATGCTTGTGTCATCTGACAGGGAGATATCACGCAGCCCTGACACAGGCTCTGCTGCCTCGGGTACAATAAACTCCACGGGCTCCGATAGCTCCTTCCTATGGAGCGTATCGTGCTGGAGTAACCTCTCCACAAGGCTCTCCAGCTGGGCCAGCCTGCCGGTAACACTGCCCTGAGGAGGGTACTCGTCCGCCTCCTCCTGGGCGACTCCTCAGAGTCCAGGCCCCTTACAGATTTTCTCGTGGCTTTCCTCCCCCGTGGAGTAGCCAAGGTGCCTTCTGGCGCACCAAGTCTGTGGCTGCTGGCTACTCTGCCAGCGGCTCTCTAGGTGAATTCGGCGGTCTCACGCAGCCCGCAGGCCCGTGGTCTTCCGCTGCCGTTTTGGTCGTGGCTCGCCTCTTCACCTTAGACATATTTGCACAAAACACAATACAAGAATTTTCCAATAAACATACTCCGGACTGGTAGCAACGATTCCAGCAAAAGCTGTTTGAAAAAACACTTACCTGGATCTTTTAAACTTACCCGCTGGAAGGAGCGACGCGCCTGCCAGTCGGTCATTGCGCAATGCGTCAGACGTAATGACGCGCATGCATGGGGACGGCCTTCTTCACGTAGTCACTCACATGACTCCAATGATGTATTATTAGTAAATCATTCCATTCTTTTATATTTATTTTGACATTTGTGTTTTTTTTCCTTTTTTTCTTTCTTACTTTCTATCTATTAAAAAAAAAATAGCAGAATGAAGCCTCAATTTATAATATTAATAATGTATGATTGATACATAGTAAATGTTTTTTACCATAATATGTATTTGCTTCTAATAAAAAAAATGTTTTTATAAAGATTACACAATCCAACTTAAGCTTGGTAAAAACAATGTTTGCATAATATTTTAGGTGACTTCATTGCTTGGAACATATTCAAATTATTTTCGTAAAACAATATAAAAAGTTTGAACTCAGGGCTCAAACAGCAGATCCAGCTGGAGGTGTGGAGAGTGACTGGGTGCATCCAAGTGACCAGAGCAGAGCCCAAGATGCTAAGTCTCTGTTTAACTCTCTCTGTCATCCTGGGGCTGCAGGTTGCAGGAACAGGAGCAGATGACCGTGTGGTGGAAGCGTGCAAGAGCAGCATTTGTTCACCATTCAAAAAAATCATTAAATATGAAGTAAGTATTGTGGGGAAAATGTATTGCCTGTGGTGGTGTTTGTAACTGTTTATTGACCACAGTGAGATAGAGTGAAAACAGGAGAAGAGAACAAGAGGAGTCTGATCTTTCATTTAAAGCCGGTCCATCAAGAAGTGGAATCAGGAGACAAGTGCTCACACAAAGGGCAGGTCAAAGTGTTACAGGATAAACTAGGTGTCAGCTCAGTGATGGCAGCACAGACTGCGTGAAGCTCAGTCCCTCTGATCCCACAGTGGAATTCCCATTCCGGTTAGAGTATTTCCAGCGTGATGGTCAGAAATGCAGGACTTTATCCCAGAGAGGGTGGGGAGTGATGATGTTTCCTGTTGACATAATGCTGGCATCAATATTTTCATTTTCAGCCTGAAAAATGGTAATAGGGCTGAAATTTAAAACATGATGAAGATCAAGTAACTGTTCAATATGAGGACAAACGAAAGAGTGAATTCACTAATGTGGAGTCTGCCAATATTTGAAATATTACAACAATGTGATCTATTGCCTGAGGGTCTCTGAATTGGGAGAACAGGTGACAGAAAACAAAATGATTACATGAGCAGCGAGTCCTGTAAATTCTATACGTTCTCTCAGTAGTTCAGTCCATGGAGCCTGCAGCCTCATCAAACGCCCACATCACAGCTCCCAACACAGATGTTTCACTGCTGTTTACTTTCACTCATATGTTTCCTTTCACCACTTTAGACCTATGAAGAACATCACTTCCCACCGCTGCGATGGCTCTCTACGTTTGTTAAAGAAGCAGATCTGAACACTGCAATAGAAATCGCCCACTCTAGATTTTTCGAATATTCCCGTTTCAATAATTCTGCAGGTATGTAAGATGTTTCTTCAATGTAACAGCACATAACATATCTTATAGTGTCTGACCCATCTTATTACAAACCAGTGTGCAGACAGGCAGACATGGTCCACATTTCAGCACTAGGTGGTTTTCTGTGCTTCATGGAGGGACTCAAGGACACAAGACAGAAGGAGGCCAGTCGGCCCTTCCTGACCGTGCTGGGCAAAAGGGGCAAACTGGGCTCTTCCCAATTTCCATCTTATCGATCCTTTCCTGTGGTGAGGTGACCAGATTGTATGTGACTTGTGACTTTATTCATCACCCATTCCATTCCAGTTTGAGCTTCAAGTGTGTGTGTGTGTGTGCGCAAATGTGGGTGTATATGTGTGTAAATGTGGGTGTAAATGTGTGTGTGAATGAAAGTGAGTGAAGTGAGAGCAAGGCAGAGAGAAAGAATGTGTGTCACAAAGTTATAAAGAAAACCAAACTGGGTTTAAAGCACAACTTGGATGTTTGAGAAATGATGAAAAATCATGAGAGGAAATTAGGAAAAGAGAGTAAAGTGTGCGCATGAGAAAAAATAGAGAGAGAGATTGAGGGAGTGAGAGTGTGAGAAAATAGTAAGATTAAATGAGAACTTACCAGTTCGAAGTTTGATCTGTATTTTATGAGGAGTTACGATGAGGGATTACGTGAAGACCCCGCCAGCACGCATTGCGCGACATTTCTTCAAGCAGCGGTGGGATTCACAAAAACACAACAATTGAAATAAATATAGTAAAGAAAAAATAAGAACTTAATTACCAGAGTTGATCTGTATAATAGAGGGTTGGAGCGAGGGCACTAATCCCTCATCGTAACTCCTCATAAAATACAGATCAAACTTCGAACTGGTAAGTTCTCATTTAATCTTACTATTTTACTTCGGAGTCACTGTGAGTGACTACGTGAAGACTTCAAAGCTCTGTGAATCCGAACCGTGTACCAGCTCATGCTTCACTCACTGCCTGAAGACCTTAGAGGGAGGGAAAGCATGTTATACAATCAACAATAACCTGTTTGTGAACAAAAAAGGTTTATTAATAACAACAAAAAACCAGAGAGCTCCCCCGGGCTTAAATTAAATATTATCTGCAAGACTCATAAAATTCTGTCTGCAAATGTAGCAGGGTCCGCCAGCGGCTTATTATAAAACCTTTGGAAAGTTCTTTTCCGAGGACCATCCTGCTCGGGCCAGAATATGGTCCATAGGCACATCCATTCGCCTAGCCGCCGACGTAGATTGCAGCCCTGGTGGAATGAGATTTGTACACATTTAGTATCGACTCTCCCGCGGACTTAAGCACCTGCTTGAAGCCACCTAGAAATGGTTTGGCTCGTCACCTGACCATGAGGCTTCTTGTGGCTTATCCATAAGGCTTTTTCTCTCCCTCTTAAGTTTATATGTTGTGTCTATGTAGTTGGCGAGATGGGTCTTGGCACACAACCGTGGTCAGGTGAATATGCCCGGAACTCCATAACTGGAGGCGTGGTACCTGGTCTAGTTTGTTTGACCAGACCCCTGAATGTGAAATGTGATACAGTCCAATGACTCTGTCATGCTGTCCAGCCTCAGAAGTGGAGGGACTGTACCTCTTGAGCTGACACTAGAGCCATGAGCATGACTGATTTCTGTGTAAGTTGTTCCAGAGTAAGTGACCTGGGTGGGTGGCCATCCCCTAAGGTACGTCAGTACTAGCTTGACATCCCAGATCTGAGTGTACCTAGTCCCCTAGGGGGATTGGTGTTAAAAATGCCCCTCATGATTTTGACCACTAGTGGGATGGGACCCCAAAGTCAGTTGTCCTGCTGCTGGAACCAAATAAGCTGACAACGCACTCCTGGCTGTATTAATGGCGCTGTAGCTGAGTCCTTCCCGATGTAATCCCAAGCAGAAACTCCACAACACTGTGGTGGCTGTAGCTGTAGTGTAAAAAAAAAAAAAAAAAAAAAATAGGTAGTTCCTGTTTTGGAGCAATACCGTTCCCATTTTCTTATATTGGATCAGGTATTGTCTCCTGGTGGACTCCCGGTGAGATGCAGTCATCATGTTGATGGCGTCCTCAGACAGTCCCAGGCCCAGTAGAGGTCTTTTTAGAATCTGCAAGCCAGGAGATTGACTCTGAGTCATGGCACGGGTGACTAAATGCCTGACACTGGGTGGATTAATAACTGTCGACTGCTGGGGAATTCCAACGGTGTTCAACAGCCATGTCGAAAGCCACTGGGAAACCATGGCTGTGTAGGCCAGTCAGGTATTATCAAGATTCCTGAAGCGGAATCCAATTGAATCTTGCGTAATACCCGACTGATGAGGCAGAAGGGAGGAAAAGCAAAATAGAACATTTTCCCCCCAATGCAGCGAGAATGCATGAACTGCTGCTGCCTCGGGTCTGGTTCCCAAGCGACATACGTTGGTACCTGGTGATTCAGCCTGATGCAAATAGATCGATATCTGGTGTGCCATATTGCTTTGTAATTTCAGCAAACACTTTGGGATTTAACATCCATTCGATGTTATCATTAAATCTACGTGACCTGGTGTCTGCCACTGTATTTTTGCTTACCTGGAAGGTAAGTTGCTGATAACCAAATATGCCTTTCAACACAACCATTGCCAGATTAGGTTGGCCAAATTGTCACACGATATCGACTTTACACCACCCATGTGATTGATATAAGCCACCACCGTGGGTATTATCTAGTTGCAACCGGACATGTGCATGATGGCGTATTACATGAATATGCTTTTAACCCATAAAACGCACCCAACATTTCTAAATAGTTGATACCCCGTGTCTGTAGGCAAGATGATTCAAATTTACTCCATCTGCCCCCCCTGTGCTGGATTGCATGTTAGTTGCTCCCCAGCCCAAAGCACTGGCATCCCGTTTGAATGGTTAATACTGGGTTGGTGATCATTATGGGACTGGAGCTGAGTCTTACATTCCTCGCCCACCATTGTAACTCTGGAATGGATTCAGCAGTTAAACTCATAGCTCGGTCAAAGTGACCTGAGTTTTGCTTTAGTGCATGCACTTTAGCTCTTGCAAATTTTGATAGTGCAAAGGCCCAAATTGTACAGCTGGGAAAGCTGCTACCATTTTGCCAAAACTCAGCTACTTCCCGTATGGTTGGCTGATGTTTATTCATGAGTTTTGTTGCATGATAGCGCCAATTCTGATGCTTTCCCCCTTCGGCAGAGTTACAATCATGCGAACAGTATCTATCGTAAATCCAAGAATAGTCCATGGCAGTGGACGGTGTAAGATTGGATTTTTCTGGATGTATGACAAACCCCAAAGTTTCAAACAAAACGTTTGGTGGCTGCGACTGGCCAAAATGGCTGTCTCCAAGGTTTTCCCTACTCATTAAAATGTCGTCAAATACGCCATGACTATATGCTTTTGTTTCCTCAAATAATGCCAAGGCAGGTTTTAAGATTTTAAGTGAACAACCTTGGAGCAGAGGTTAGCCCCATTTGGTTAAAGGCTTTATATTGCCATAGCTGTTTTCATCCAGATAAATTTTAAATATTTTCGATGTCCTTGTGTATGGGTACTGAGTAGTAGGCATCTTTTAAATCCAATGCTTGCTAGAAAGTACCCTCTAGAAACCAATAGTCCTGGCTGGTTTCAAAAGTATCCATCTTGAAATGTATATACCTGACAGACTTGTTCAAAGTAGTTTAAGTCAATGATGATGCGTCCGCCACCATCTTTTTTGATTTTAGTGAAAATATTAGACACAAATTTCCAAAGGTTCATGTTTTGTTCTTTCAATGACACCTTTAGCTTGTAGCCTCCATCAGTTCAGCTTGACCCTCTTGTTTTTTTTTCCGTGACTGAGAGGGTGAATACCCTTTTGGGTATATGCTGAACTGGTGAAAATCTTTATGGACAAAGTCAATTTTGTAGCCATGAACGCTGCTGAGTATATACTTGTCATTAGTGATGGATTCCCATGCATCCAAAAACAAGTGCAATCTCCCCCCTGTTAGCACAGAGCCCTACTGCACATATGGTGAGAGGAACCAGAACCCACCTACCTCCATGGTTATTGGTGCTTCTTCTGCCTCCTCTTAATCGCTGGGTGATGAGGCGTCTGCTGGGCTGTAGAGGGTTGATTTGATCTCGATGTTGTGGGGGTGGCGCATTTTCCATGGGGTCCGCTCTGGGCCCTGGCCAAAAAAAGGCTTACGGGGAATGGTTGGCGGACCCCGAGCCTTTCAACCAGTCCCATAGTGTGGTCCGACACTGGTGGACGCCATGGGGTACTGCCGCCTGGGTTTGTTGGGTCTGCTCGGTTCCCAAAAACCTGCCCCTCACGAGACCAAAGGTCTTGGATTCTTCTTCCAGGTCTTTCACCTTTTTTGGAAGGTCTTTCCCAAAGAGCAGAAAGGAGGTTTCTGACCCGGTGTTTTGCAAGAGTCCCGCAAATTCTAGGGTTGAGGGCAGGCTTGATAATCTCCTTTCGCAAATTATTTATCTCATATTGAGTGGCGCACAGCAGAGCTAATGTGTCTTGCTGATTTGTGGAGATGTCCGCACCATCAATGGACCCGAGCATAAGAATTGATTATTCCTGCAGTCAGGAATTTAAGGATCTTCAGGAGCTTTCAACTCCAGGTTTCTGATGTTTCTTCCCAAATGTCCCCAAATTTGGCTATTGACAGCAGGTACATTCAAAGATGTACAATTTCCTGGGCTGTATATAGTTTGAAGACCTCATTGACCCTTTTTCTGTAGGGGTTTAGAGGACTGGTGGGTTAATGCTGGCTTGCAAGTTCGGCTCTAATGGACGACCCGCTTTGTGGAATGGCCACGTACGGTTGACCACACCCAGCACTCTTCCTTTCCTGTACACCCTGCGTACTCCCAAATAATCTTCAGCCAGTACCCCTCTTCTTGACCAGCCCAGACTGTCGCCATAGCGGCCTTCAAAAAAGTGAAGCAATGGCCAGTGGCGTAAAGTGGAACTGCGGAGTGCCTGAACTCCCTTTGCGAGGCTGCTGCTCTCTCTAGCAGATCTCGCTGGAGCAATTGCTCCATAGCCGTTCCATGCGGCTTAGGCGGCTGCCTGTGCTCTCGAGCGTAAGGCATCTCATTTCCCGAAACGTCGACACTACCGCCCGCTTCCGGCTGCAAGGTACCTCCAGCCCCGCTGCTCAGGCAGCACTAGCGGTGCTGGGCTCGGCTCGGTATGTTATCACCGCCGCGCGCCTCATGCCCCACCTCCAAAGACATTCCTCAACGAAGGACGAACGGGGCGAGCTGCAGACTTCTTTTCCTCGGAGCCTTGCTCTTCTTTCCTGGAACAAACAAGACCAACAGAGAGAAAGACAACAACACACGGCCACGGTAAACTTACCTGTCTGCCCACTTTTCAATTGTAAGCGGGAGCGCCTTGAACTCCCGTTCGTCGCGTGCATCTAGCAGTGAACGCTAATGTCGCGCATGGCGTGCGGGACGGGGTCCTCACGTAGTCCACTCACGAGACTCCGAGAGTGTGAAAAATTGAAAATCTGAAAGTAAAGATATTTTAAAAAGATGTAAAGGTTAATAAAGACTATTCCTACCTCAGTCCAATTAATTTCCAGGTCCTCATTTCTCTGAAAACCCCTCAAGATTGAGCGAAGGGACATCTGCGCGGTGTGCACTGTGTGTGGTGGACATGGTTGTTGAATTTTGTTTGATGAGTGGGATGAGATTATTCCAGTACCATTCACCATGCAACTACCTGTAGTAAAAACAGAGAATACTCGGCAGATCAGGTCGTGACTGTGTATGTTAGAGAAACAGAGTTAATATTTCAGCTTTGGGAGGTTCATCTGCGAGCCGTTATTACGGGTTAATGAAATATTGTCAATATGCCACCTTTAAACCCTCCCACCCTGAAAATGTGGGGAATGCTCTGCTAATGTAATGGTACTGAAAATTGTTACTTTTTCCACAGATACGATCGTTCCCCTTGGTACACCTTGGTCAGTTTCTGTCCCTTTAACATTTGAGTTTCTAACACAGGGATTCATGGTTTTCAATTCACTGCCTGCTGGGATAGTGGAACCACCTGCTCCAAATGATCCACTAGTTCATCTCCTCCAAATTCCTGAAATACAATTTTATGTCAGGTATGATTTGTTGCTCATGTCAGCATTGTTCTTCCCAACAACACTACACTCATGAACGGTGGGACTGTGGTGAGTGGGCTGGTCCACATGGGTAGGGATTGGGACCAGCATTAGTGGTGGTAAGAATGAGTTGGCTCCTGACTCACAACCTTCACTCCCTCTACTGTCCACTACAAACCTACTGACTCCCACAGCTACCTGGACTACTCTTCCTCCCACCCTGCTTCCTGTAAGGACTCCATCCCCTATTCCCAATTCCTCCGTCTACGCCGCATCGGCTCCCAGGATGAGGTGTTCCACACCAGGTCATCACAAATGGCCTCATTCTTCAGAGAACGGGGATTCCCCTCCCCCACTATTGATGAGGCTCGCACCAGGGTCTCCTCCATACCCCGCAACACTGCCCTCGCTCCCCATTCCCCCACTCGCAAACAGGGCAGAGTCCCCCTGGTCCTCACCTTTCACCCCACCAGCCGGCAAATACAACATATAGTCCTCCGCCAGTTTCGCCACCTCCAACGTGACCCCTCCATCCGCCACATCTTCCCATCTCCCCCCCTGTCTGCCTTCGCAAAGCCACTCCCTCCGCAACTCCCTTGTCAATTCTTCCCTCCCCTCCCACTCTACCCCTTCCCCGGGCACTTTTCCTTACAACCGCAAGAAATGCAACACTTGTCCCTTCACATCCCCCCTCCACTCCTTTCAGGGACCCAAGCATTCCTTCCAGGTCCGACAGAGGTTCACCTGCACCTCCTCCAACCTCATCTACTGCATCCGCTGCTCCAGATGCCAGATGATTTATATCGGTGAGACCAAGCGGAGGCTTGGCGATCGCTTCGCCGAACACCTCCGCTCGGTCCGCAATAACCAACCCGACCTCCCGGTGGGTCAGCACTTCAACTCCCCCTCCCCATTCCACATCCGACCTCTCGGTCCTGGGCCTCCTCCATGGCCAGAGTGAGCAACACCGCAAGCTGGAGGAACAGCACCTCATATTCCGCTTGGGGAGTCTGCATCCTTTGGGCTTGAATATTGAATTTTCTCAATTCTGTTAACCCTTGCTGTCTCCTCCCCTTCCCAACTCTCCCTCAGCCCTCGGGCCCTGGCATTCCCTCTATCTCTATCTCCCTCCCCCACCCCAGTCGCACCAGCTTCTCATTTTCACACCACAAACAGCTTACAATGGCTTGTTCCCTTTATCACCGATACTTTTTTGCATATCTTTCACTCATTATTCCTTATCTCTCCACATCACCGTCTATATCTCTCGTTTCCCTGATCCCTGACCAGTCTGAAGAAGGGTCTCGACCCGAAACGTCGCCTATCTCCTTCACTCCTTAGATGCTGCTGCACCCGCTGAGTTTCTCCAGCTTTTTGTGTACCCTTCACTCCCTCTCACACTGACACGTTCAGCTGGAGACTATATGTGACTGACACACACACTTTCCTCTGATCCGATCTCTAGTGAGAAATATTTTCCTGATGGTGTAGTTTAGAAGATCATTAGTTCATAAGATCATAAGTGATTGGAGCAACATTAGGCCATTCGGCCCATCAAGTTTACTCCGCCATTCAATCATGGCTGATGTATCTCTCCCTCTTAACCACATTCTCCTGCCTTCTCCACATAACCTCTGACAACTGCACTAATCAAAGATCCATCTATCCCTGTCTTAAATGCAACCATTGACTTGGCCTCCACAACCTTCTGTGGCAAAGGATTTTACAGATTCATCACCCTCTGACTAAAGAAATTCCTCCTCTTCTCCTTCCTAAAGGAACATCCTTTAAATTTGAGGCTATGACCTCTAGTCCTGGACTGTCCCACTAGTGGAAACATCTTCTCCACATCCACTTAATCCAAGTCTTTCACTATTCTATATTTTTCAATGAGGTCCCCCCTCATACTTCTAAACTCCAACGAGTGCAGGTCCAGTGCTATCAGACGCTCACCATGTGTTAACCTACTCATTCCTTGGATCATTCTTGTAAAACTCCTCTGGACCCTCTCCAGAGCCAGCTCATCCTCCTCAGAAATGGTGCCCAAAATTGGCAATTCCCCAGGAAGATTATCCCACTGGTATTAAACACTGCACCAAAAAATGCAGACACCCACATTTCAAAGATTCCTACACACCCAATGTGTAGGAAGGAACTGCAGATGCTGGATTAAATCCAGATGAATTTAACTCTTTCAGTCTGAAGAAGGGTCTCGAACTGAAACGCCACCCATTCTTTCTATCCTGAGATGCTGCCTGTCCTGCTGAGTTACTCCAGCGTTTTGTGTTTATCTTCATACACACATAACATCTTGGGTAAGGACTATCTTTGATCCTTGGTGCACCCAATATATAACATTAGTTCTATTGAAAATCTAAGACTGCAAGAAATGGAAATCTGAAATAAAATTAGAAGCTGTTGGAAACATTCGTCAAGTGAACAGCAAATACGGAAAGAGAAGCAAATAATGTTTCATCTCTGAGACCCTTCATTAGAAGTGAGAAATAAAGTGTTAGTCTAGGTAGCAGTGAGTGACAAGTCGAGTGCAATCAAGTCAAGTCCATTTATTGCCATATGCACAAGTACAGTGAGGAACAGATACAATGAAACACCTGTTTGCAGCAGCATCACAGGCAAATGGACACATGACGACACGTAAAAACGAAAACCATACTGAAGCTAGATATATATTCTGCAAGATAGTAAAGAGAGGTATGGTGGGGTGTCTGTGAGATAGAGTTCAGTTGGCTGGGCATGTCCCAATGTGCCAAACTAAAACATTACCCAGACTTTACAACACCAGCAATAGAATACACAAAGGAAATTAACCCTATTGGGCACATTCCATTTGTTCCTTCAAAGTACCAGTGAGATACCGCTAATACTGTCCAAATTCACTGGCAGGACTGGGGAACCAAAGTCAGCATCATCACCCAAGCCAATGTCCCGTCATGAGGACCGAGTTCTTTGTAACTTCTGTGAGGTTGAGAGTGTTGGAACCCTGTAGTTTCACATTCTGAGGGGATGAGGATGAGGGTGGAGGATAATAGAGACTGTGCGTGGGAGAGCGAGTTTAGACCCACCCATGCTCTACTTTTCACTGTCTGGGGCCCAGATGGACTGACAACACCAGCTTGCTGTTAACCTCAGCAATTGGGACACGGTTATATTGTTAAGTTAACCGAGAAGCTATTCAATATTAATTCCAAATTGTTCACAGGACATTTACGGAGAAAACTGAAGACTATGATCATCTCTGCAATGAATTCAAAAGGGACTTGGATAATGACAATCGTTCCTTTGACAACACAGGTGCCTTGATTGGTTGGTACAATGTAGATGGACTAATGCAAGTTGCATTTCAAATAATGTAACAGAATATCTCTCTTAGAAGTTCTGTTACATTTACAGATTACAAACAGCGAGATGTTCTAAAGCCTTTACCTAACCTTAACAACGGTCTCCCACCAACAACAATAATAAACATGTATTTCTGTGGCATTTTAATACTGAGAATGCAAAGAATTTGAATGTAAACCATCTGCAAAATAGCAAAACGTGTTCCTAACTATTTCTCCTGTTGACGGCTGCTCTTGTGAAATTAATAAGCTGTTGTCTTCTGTCTTTGCCTGTCTTTTGCTTTTTAAACTGCTGAGAATGTATTTTCACTGTGAAATAAAGGGGGTGATGCATCGCAACACAGGTTCTCCAGGTTGATTCTTACTCAGAAACAGAAATGATCACCAAAGTGATATGATCAGAGATAGAATCTCTTTAAGCTTTGCAGAAAGCAAAGGTGCTGATGTGCTTTCTTTGCAACTAAATCTATGTACTGGGCCCAAGACTGGTCATCTCAGATTTTCACATCCAAAAAATTAATGCTGTTAACTCTGATCATATCACTTTAGAATGTGTCACCGTCTGGAGAATAGAAAACCCAACTGGATGAGAATATTTATTTTATTCATCGGTACATAAAACATATTCAAGAATAGATTATTTTTTGGTGGACTCCAAGATTATTCCATTTACTTATAACTCAAAATATCACAATATTATAATCTCGAACCATGCTCCTTTAACATTTATGATTAAATTAAATGGAAGGACGGAGAAACAGTCACAATGGAGACTTAACCCACAAATTTTAAATGGAAAAGCATGTAAGGAATAGCTCACTAAACAGATTAATATGTTCTTTGAAATGAATGATAACCCTGAAACGTCTGCCTCCCTACTTTGGGAAACATTTAAAGCATTTACTCGAGGAGCTATGATCTCCTCCCAAGCATTTCATAATCAAAATAATCGGGCTAAACAACAGGCATTGGAAAGGGAAATAAAACATTTAGACATAGAAAATGCGGCTACACCAACTATGATAAAACACAATAAAATTGCAGCCTTGAAATATAAATTAAATAAAATATATTCAGACCAAGTTATAAAATTTAACCAATATACTAAACAACTACATTTTGAATTCGGTGATAAACCTCAAAAACTATTGGCTCGTCAACTACGGAAACTGGACGGGGAAAAAACAATTCATAGGATTACATCAGAAACAGGAGAACCACTAGTACAATCTAAGGATATTAATGAGAGATTTCTGCAATATTATCAAAACCTTTACTCAGCTAAAACGATAGATCACCGGACGGGAATAGAAGCATTCTTATAAAAATGCAAACTTAAAGTGTTAGATTTGAAAGATAGAGAATTACTAGATGCAGAAATAAAAGTGAAAGAAATTGAAGAGTCTATCAGATCTCTAAAAAATGGTAAAGCCCCGGGACCCGATGGTATAGGCTCCGAATTCTGTAAAAAATTCTATGATCTGATTACTCCACATTTAAATACACTGTATGAACATATCTATACCCAACAGAAACTACCAGAGATGCTAAGTGAATCTATAATAACACTTATACCAAAAATAGATAAGAACCTGGATGATCCAGGTTCATATAGAGCTATAGCTCTCCTAAATACTGATCAAAAAATATTAACTAAAATCCTAGCAGAAAGATTAAGCACAGTGATTAATAAATTAATACACCCGGACCAAACAGGATTTATATCAAAACGATATTCCTCATATAACCTGAGACGATTAGTCAATATTATATACTCAAAGAGAAGTACTAACGAAGACCTAGCAATTATTTCGTTAGATGCTGAGAAAGCATTCGACCAGGTGGAATGGCCCTATTTATTTTCGGTCATGAAAACTTTTCAATTGGGCGAAAAGTTTAGTACATGGGTAAAACTTTTATATACTAATCCAACAGCTAGAATATCAACAAACCAAATGTTATCAGCTAAATTTAATTCATCTAGAGGATGTAGACAAGGATGTCCGTTATCCCCATTATTATTCACACTCGCAATAGAGCCATTAGCAGAAAGTGTTAGGTCCAATCCTGAAATATATGGGTATAATACTAAAGATACTGAGAATAAAATTTCCTTATATGCAGATGATGTATTAATCTACATTATAAAACATGAAGTTAGTATCCCAAACTTATTACATTTAATAACTCAATATGGCTCCTTTTCAGGATACAATTTCCCTTCAAAATAGTAAATGAAAAATTTAAATATCTTGGAATTTATGTAACGAAGACATATACTTCTTTATTTAAACTTAACTTCATGTCTTTATTGAACAAATGACATAAGAATATTTTATATTGGAAAATATTACCCATCTCAATGTTTGTTAGAATTAATGCAATAAAAATGATTTTTCTCCCGCAATTATTGTACCTCTTTCAATCAATCCTGATATATCTCCCAAAACCTTTTTTTTAAAAAGGTTGACTCTATAGTCACTAATTTTATCAGGAATTATAAGAACCACAGAATAAATAAAAAGCACTTATGTGAATCAAAAATAAACAGTTTAGCCCTACCGAATTTTATGCTCTATTTTTGAGCAGTTAACATTAAAAATATGAATTTTTGGTTGGAAGAACTGGACCAACAACCAAATTGGTTAAAAATGGAAAAGGAAGACAGTTTACCTTTTGAAATTGGGTCGATCTTATTTGCTATTACTAAATGAAGCAAAAAAACCTATAGTGAAAACCCCATAATATATAGTGAAATAGCATTTGGAAACAATTAAAAAAGACACTAAAATTGGATAATTTACCACTACTTCTTCCCATTGTAAACAACCCTACATTTAAACCCTCAACGATGGATAAATGTTTTTTACAGTGGAAAAATCATGGAATTACAAAGATGGGTCATCTTTACAGGAAAGGTACATTCCTCTCATTTCAGGAGCTACAACAAATTTATGGACCACTCAAATTACCACTTTAGGTACCTACAACTTAGAGACTATGCTAAATCAAATACACAGGACTATAGAAATAGAAAGACAGAAATTATTGATGAATGTTTGAACAAATACCCGAACATAGAAAAATTGATATCTTATATTTATAATATCCTATTAGATAACATTGCACCCATGACGAAAATATATGGGCAATCATGGGAAAATGAACTAATAAGTTGATAAGGCCAACCAATAAGCCAAGATATTTGGGACGAAAGCTTACAACATATACATCACTGTTCGTTAAATGCTAGACATTCTTTAATTCAATTTAAAGTATTACATAGATTGCACTATTTAAAAACAAAATTAAATATAATTTTCTCAAGCATATCTCGTATTTGTGAAAAATGTCAGCACTCAGAGTCTAACTTAACACACACATTTGTAAGTTGTATAAAAATTAATAATTTTTGGGCGGAAATGTTAAAGATAATTTTGGAAGTTGTCAACATCCAATTGGACCCCGATTCAAAACTAATAATATTAGTAAGATTAAACGAGAACTTACCAGTTCGAAGTTTGATCGTTATTTTATGAGGAGTAACGATGAGGGATTACGTGAAGAAGCCCCGCTTGGCGCTTGATCGGCATACTTCAAAGCAGCGGCATTAAAAACAAAGAACATAATAGCCAGAGTAAGATAGTAAGGCTCAACATTGATTTAGAACTACCAGATGATCATTTATTTTATGAGGGTTGGGAGTGGAGGGCACGTAATCCCTCATCGTTATTCCTCATAAAATAACGATCAAACTTTGAACTGGTAAGTTCTCGTTTAATCTTACTATTTTACTTCGGAGTCACGTGAGTGACTACGTGAAGATTTTGTAGCTTCTGTGTTTTTTATGTCGTAGAGTCATTCCATACGACAGTCCAGCTAGGTCAAAACATAAATGAGTAAATAACCTTTTACCAGAATTCAGTTTTAGTTTATTTCATAAATCATTTAATGATAAAAGAACAAATAATAACCCCTTTTAAACCTGGCGAAAATCACTATAAAGTGATAAAAGATATAAAGTGATATCATAAATCGATAATATAAATCGATAATGAAACAAAGCAGGTGATTACAGTGAACCCAACACCGCGTGTCCAAAGGCTGTCATTGTGAGAACAGGTTTATCGTAGAACTTTAAAAAAGTTTCTTCTTTACTCCACCCTGCGGCTTCAACAATGTGTTCGAGCGGTACGTCCTGTAACTTCGCCGCGGACGCAGCTGCAGCCCTGGTGGAGTGAGATTTAAACACATCAGTGTCTACTCCCGCTAAAACTAACACCTGGTTTAACCATCTAGAAATGGTTTGTACTGATGCTTTTGTGTGTGGTTTCTTATGCATAATAAATAATGCTTTTTCATCACCTCGAAGACTCTTGGTGACTTTTATATATTGAATCAAATGTCTAACTACACACAACATTGGATCAATAGGGTAAGCTTTAAACATTACCTTAGCTCCAGTTCTTCCTGGTCTGCTTTGTTTGATCAGATAAACGTAAAGCACAATGTTATCTGAAGTCACATGCATACAATCTAAACGTTGCATTTGCAATGTTTGCACTCTTTGTGCTGATACCAACGCCATTAACATTACTACTTTAAATGTTAATTTTTCCCAAAGACATAACTGTGATTGGAGTCCATTGCCTAAGCAAAGTAAGTACAATGCTGACATCCCAAATTTCTGTATATCTTGGCTTGGGCGGCTTTTTGTTAAAAATCCCTTTCATAAACCTGGATATTAATGGATGAGATCCAATTGATTCATGGTCAGAAATTTGTCCTAAATAGGACGATAAAGCTATTAATGGCACTATAACTCAAATGCTGCTCAAAATACAACTCAGCAAGGAACTCCAATATGTTTGAAATGTTCACAGTATGATAAGATATATTTGACTGTCTACAAAAACTTCCCATTTCTTTATATGTGTCATATATTGTTTCTTAGTGCTATCTCACCATGATGAGACTATAACATCCATGGTCCTATATGACAAGTCCAAGCCCTTGTGGTGGTCTGGTCAAAACCTGCAGATTAACAAATTCATATGAACATGTAATGGATGAATTTCCTTTGTTACTGGTTGTATTAACAAATCACTGCAGCTAGGAATTGACATACATGGTTCCTTAATCATATTTAACATCAACGGGAACCATGGTTGTGTGGGCCAATTTGTAATCACCAACAGTCCTGTGGCAGAATCTTGTTCTATTTTCTTAAGACATTGTCTAACCAGGCCAAATGGAGGGAAAGCATAAAAGAACATATTTCCCCAATGTAGTGAAAATGCATCTACTGCTACCGCACCAGGATCGGGTTCCCAAGACACATATTTAGGCAATTGATGATTTAATCTTGATGCAAACAGATCAATGTCTGGTAACCCATAGCGAACTTTACTGAAACTTGTGGGTTCAACATCCATTCTGTGTTGTCTTTAAATACCCTTGATCTGTTGTCTGCCACCACATTGTCTTTACCTGGGATATAACTTGCTGAAACCCAAATTTGGTGTTCAATACACCAATGCCATATCTGATTGACCAGACAATCACATGATACCGACCTTACTCCACCCATGTGATTAATATATACAACAGCTGTCTTATTGTCTAATTGTACCTGGACATGCAGATCCTTGTTTGTAGAACAATAGGCTTTTAATCCATAAAATGCCCCCAATAACTCCAAATAATTAATACCATATGTTTGGAGAAACAATTCCTCTTGGACTGCATCTGCCCCCACAACTGGTAAAGTTATCTGTCGCCCCCCCCCCCCCCTTCCCTCCCCCCATCCGAGAGCACTTGCATCTGTTTGTAAAAATACTTCAGGCTGCTGTATTAAAATGTTTTTAGCAGCATGTGGAACATTTTCAATCCACCATTGTAATTCCAATAAAGCTTCTTTTGTTAATTGCATAGGCCTATCAATATGGCCTGCTCACTTTTTTATAGCTTGCGTTTTGTCCCTTTGAAGGTTTTGGTAATGTAATGGACCAAATTCCACTGCAGGAAATGCTGCTACTAATTTACCAATAACCTTTGCTACCTCTCGGATGGAAGGATAAGGCTTGTGAATGAGGCCCCAACATACAGTTGAAATATCACCAATCTTGTCCGTTGGCAAAGTTACTAACATAGTAACTGAATTAATCACAAACCTAAATAATTAATTGTTTGTGCTGGCTGCAGCTTGGACTTAATTGGATGAATCAGGCACCCTAGTTTTTCAAATAAAGTTTTAGTTGCTGAAACTGATTTTCCAGCTGATACCTGACTATTACTGGCAATTAAAATGTCATCCAGATAAGCCATAATGATGTGCTTTTGTGCTCTTAATTATGCTAAAGCTGGTTTCAACAGCTTTGTGAAGAGCATAGTAGCTGAACTTAACCCATTAGGTAATGCTTTAAATTGCCACAGCTGTCCCAGCCAATTACATTTTAGGTGCCTCCGAAAAAAACGATGTATTGGTACTGAATAGTATGCATCCTTTAAATCGATTGTAGCCATATAACAATCTGCTGATATTAAATGTCTTGCGGTGTTGAACGTTTCCATCTTGAAATGTTTATACTAGACAAATATATTAAAGTTTGTAAGGTCCAGAATAATTCTACAGCCACCATCTTTTTTATCTCTTGGAAAGATGTTTGACACAAATTGGTGTGGATGCTCAACAGTTTTTTTCCCATTAACACCTTTTTTAAACAATTTGTCAATTTCCACATTAATTTCTGCTTCCTCAACAGCAGAGAACATGAAACCATGAATAGTTTTATATTGTACCGGAGAATCAACACCTTCTTTAAATGTTATTGTAGCTCCTGAGACCGTTTGTAAAATAAACCGGTCAGATGTGATGCAAAGCCATTCATCATAAAACATTTGTAATCTCCCACCAACTAGAGATTCGTCCAAAGTTCCTTTAAGAACAGAATAAAGTTTTTGTACCTCTCGATATGAACGTGGTGGTCTCCTTCTCTGTGTATTGTACCTTTTTTGTCCAAAAACGAAAGGTCTCATGTAGCTAATAGATTTAGCCTCTTCATCCATTTCTCTGATTTGTTTAGACAGATTTTCTCCAAATAAATAACCAGGAGTTTGAACACCACTTCAGCACAGACCTGCAAATCTAGGATGCAATATGGGCCGAATCGCAATTTTCCTCATACAATTGATTTCATAAAAGGAATTGCACAATAAGCCCAATGTATCTCATACAATTTTCCTCATACAATTGATTTCATAAAAGGAATTGCACAATAAGCCCAATTTGGATTTTGATCATTTCTGACCCTTCCATTTGCTTTCCAAAAGCAGTAATGGCAGCTGAAATCAGTTTGAGGATTCTTTGAAATCGTATTTCTTGTCCTCTCATGAC
Organism: Okamejei kenojei; assembly: GCA_035221665.1. Lineage (NCBI taxonomy): Eukaryota > Metazoa > Chordata > Chondrichthyes > Rajiformes > Rajidae > Okamejei > Okamejei kenojei. The sequence goes on along the minus strand of CM069135.1, from coordinate 119,126,681 downwards.
TGATGACATAGGTGTCCATATAGTCGGATTCACTGTAGGTACCTTCAATGAGGTGAATTTTCCCGTGTTTTATATAAAATTCTGCTGTTTAAGCCATAGCAGAATCTTAAAGTTGGTGAGATACCATATAATTAATGCTGGCAGCTAGGTTTTCTTCCATAGCCTCACCACTTACTTCAGGTATAGCAAAATCTTTTGCCATATCAGGCACACATGGCCTTTTCTTTTTTCTTGTGGTGTGCACTCATAATCCACATTACCACTTTCAGGGTCTGTCTCTTGCAGCCCTGATACTCCTGAGATTGCATCAAAGGAGACTTCCTCCACCCTTGATCCTGGGTCTGGAGTTTCATATTCACATAGCCATATTCTGGATATTCAAACCCCTCCGGGTCTGTTTGGGAAAATTCTGGGTACTTTGATCCTTGTCTCATAATATTTTGGAGCACTTTCTCCATTATGTTCCATTTTAAGCCATATAGCTTTATTATCCGGAGGACTTTCATTATCAGAGTCGTTATCAGAAACCACAGGCCTCACGGATTTCTTTTTACTTTTCTTAGGCACATTTTCCCCCGTGGTTTTAGTTTGTGGAGCAATTATAGTCTCATTAACGGGTGAATCAACGGCCACTGGTATCAGAACCGGCTCCGCACTAATCTCTTGTCCCGTCTCAATAGCCTCTCCCCGGGACGATCTTTTTACCCGCGAAACCTTTTTTCTGAGACTTCTCCATTTTATTTCAATTTTTTACTTTCTCTTTGCTGACTCTGTACGCCAGCGTGACTCTGTTTTTTGTAAAAAAAAAATTACTTTCACTTTGCTGGTTCTATACGCCAGCGTAACTGTGTTTAGAACGCCCTAAAGTGAAATCAATTGCACTTACCTGCGGGCCCATTCTTACCGCTGAGGGGAGCTGCGCTCTGCAGCTCTTGTTTCTGCCGTCAGCGTCAACGTAATGCCGTTCAAGCGCCAAGGGGGGCTTCTTCACGTAGTCACTCACGTGACTCCGAAGTAAAATAGGAATACTAGAACAAAATCAAATATTTACAACAAGCCAAAGAAACTTTATCGACTATAGTTTAATAATTGAGAAAAAATTTATATTAAAATTTTGGAAAGGCACAATTAAAATGTGGATTATGGAAATGTCGGAGACCCTACATTTGGAAAGATTAAGATTTGTCTCAATGGACAAACAAGAACTAGTTACTAGAATATGGTCTCCATTCATTAACTATTTGAAGGGGCAAATTGGTTCGGCACGACAACCTGACTGAAACCCGAATCAAGTATTAGATGAAGAATTACATTTTATAATTCACGGACATATCTCCAATGATGTATAATTAGCTGATTATTCCATTCTCTTTTAATTTTTTTGGTTTCATTTATCTCCCTGTCTATTATTTTCTATCTATATAAAAATAAAAAAATATATATAGAAGTACAATTATTATACAATTGATAATATAAACAATATTAATAATGTATGACTACTATAAACAATGTGTTTTAATACGTATTTTCTTCTAATAAAAGTAAATAAATAAATAAATAAATAAATAAATAAATAAATAAATAAATAAATGTGTCACTGAATACTCCTAACAAACCTCTGCAGATTCTTGTAACACTGCAGAGAGAATCTCGATGGTTGCATTGTTGCCTGGAACTGCAATTCAGATGCACAGAATGGCAGGAATTTGCAGAGAGCATAGAACTCAACCGAGTCCATTATAGCAACTGCCCTGTAGCAACATAGCAACAATAGCCTGGTAATAGGGTGCAAGTTGAATCAGGAGTTCAAATTGGCATGTAGCAAATGTAATGCTGTGGTTGTTATGGGAAATTTGAACATGCAGGTAGACTGGGAAAATCAGGTTGGTACTGGACCCCAAAAAAGGTACTTTGTAGTGTGCCTTTGTGATGGATACTTAGAGCAGCGTGTATTGGAGCCTACCAGGGAGAAGGCAATTCTGGATTTAGTGCTGTATAGTGAACTGGATATGATAAAGGAACTTGAGGTTAATAGTAAGAATAGTGCGAGAACTTACCAGTTTGAGGTTTGATCTTTATATTATGAGCAACTACGATGAAAGATTATGTGAAGAAGCCCCGCCATGCTCATGCGCATCATACTTCAAAGCAGCGGCGTGAAAACACAGAAACTATAGTTGAAGTGATATAGTAAGACTCAGAAGACTAGAACTACCAGATAATCTTTGCAATTATGAGGGCCAGGAGCGGAGGGCATGTAATCCCTCATCGTAACTCCTCATAAAATAAAGATCAAACCTCAAACTGGTAAGTTCTCATTTAATCTTACTATTTTACTTCGGAGTCACATGAGTGACTACATGAAGATTTCAAAGCTCTGTGATTTCATGCTGTAAATCCAGTCCATATGATGCACTGCTTCAGTTAACACAGTAGTGAATAAATAATGCATTGAACATTGCTTCGAATTATCCAATAATCATTTTTTAAATTACAAAACAGTAATAACCCCTCTCTCCCAGAGGAAATTACAAATGAAATTTATAAAGACAAAGCAAATCAAATCAAACAGAACCCAAAACAGCATGCCCAAACCCTGGCACTATCAGGACAGGTTTATCATAACTTTTAGAAAAAAATGATTCCTTAGACCATACTGCGACCTCGCTGTGGATGTTGATGCCGCCCTGGTGGGGTGAGATTTAAACACATGAGTGTCTACTCCAGCAGAATCCAAAACCTGTTTTAACCATCTAGAAATAGTTTATACTGACACCTTTTTATGAGTTTTTGTTTGTGAGTGATGAACATTGCTGTCTCAGAGCCTCTGAGACTCTTAGTTACCTCAATATATTGACTCAGGTGCTTAACTACACATAATGTTTGGGCAACAGAGTATGCTTTTAAAACTTACTTTGGTTCGCGCCATTGCTGCCTGCTTTGTTTGATTAAATCATACACATAAACCGTAATGTTATCTGCAGAAGAATATATGCTATCTAGTCGTAACTTTTGCAATGTTTGCACTCGTTGCGGTGATACTAACGCCATGAGCTTAACCACTTTAAGTGTTAACTTCTGAAAAGACAATGAAGTAATTGGAGCCCATTGCTGAAGCAGTATGAGATTTATACTGGCATCCCAGATTTCTGTACATCTAGGTTTGGGAGGATTTTTGTTAAAGATTTCTCTCATGAATCGGGACACTAATGGATGAGACCTGATAGGTTGTTGATCTGAAACTGCCCTAATAGGAGGACAAAGCACTCCGAGCACTATTAATGGCACTATAACTCAAGTGTTCATCAAAATGCAATGTAGCAAGGAACTCCAATACATCCGGTATGCTTGCAGTATGATAAGATATATCTGACTGTAAAAAAACATCTCCAATTTCTTAATATGAGACACATATTGTTTCTTAGTGCTATCTCTCCAAGCTGCAGTTATCACATCCATGGTCAGTCCAAGGCCTTGGAACAGTCTGGTCAGAACCTGCAGATTAACAAATTAATACGATCATGTAACAGATGACTTCTCCTGTTTATGGATGCAACAACAAATTATTGTAGTTGGGGACAGACATGAATGAGAGGCCCACAGGAGCCGTTGGAAGAAGTGAAGGATGGGGGGAGGAGCGACACCCGACCGGTAGGTTTAAAATCTAGCGCGGGGCTTGTTTTTTCCAGAGGCCCACAGGAGCCGTTGGAAGAAGTGAAGGAGGGGGAGGAGCGACACCCGACCGGTAGGTTTAAAATCTAGCGCGGGGCTTGATTTTTCCAGAGGCCCACAGGAGCCGTTGGAAGAAGTGAAGGAGGGGGAGGAGTGACACCCGACCGGTAGGTTTAAAATCCAGCGCGGGGCTTGTTTTTTTTCAGAGGCCCACAGGAGCCGTTGGAAGAAGTGAAGGAGGGGGAGGAGCGACACCCGACCGGTAAGGTTAAAAATCTAGCGCGGGGCTTGTTTTTTCAGAGGCCCACAGGAGCCGTTGGAAGAAGTGAAGGAGGGGGAGGAGCCGACACCCGACCGGTAAGGTCAAAAATCTAGCGCGGGGCTTGTTTTTTCAGAGGCCCACAGGAGCCGTTGGAGGAAGTGAAGGAGGGGGAGGAGCGGACACCCGACCGGTAAGGTCAAAAATCTAGCGCGGGGCTTGTTTTTTCAGAGGCCCACAGGAGCCGTTGGAGGAAGTGAAGGAGGGGGAGGAGCGACACCCGACCGGTAAGGTCAAAAATCTAGCGCGGGGCTTGTTTTTTCAGAGGCTTACCAAAATCCATAACGTTCCATTTGGAGAAGTGGGTTTTTTTTGGGGTTTTTTTGAGGAAGCCGCTGATTGGTGGAAGAGGACCCGAGGAAGCAGCTGATTGGGTGCAACCCCGGGTTTACTATTTTACATTTCTGCCTTCTGGGAGTGAGGGATTCTGGGAGTTAGGGATTTAGTATTTAGTAGTAAAGTTTAAAGGATAAGTTTTTGTGTTTTTTTTAGTAATTTGGGAGTAAGGTATGGCAGTAGAGATTGGCCCCATGGTTTGTTCAGCCTGCAACATGTGGGAGATCAGGGAGATGGTCGGCGTCCCTGGTGACTACGTTTGCAGGAAGTGTGTCCAGCTGCAGCTCCTGGCAGATCGCATTGAACGATTGGAACTGCGGCTGGATTCATACTGGAACATCCACGATGCGGAGAAAGTCGTGGATAGCACGTACAGTGAGTTGGTCACACCGCAGGCAAAAGGTAGGAGGACAAGAAGGGAACGGGTGGCCAATAGCCAGCAAAGCAGTAGGCAGGTAGTGCAGGAGTCCCCTGCGGTCATCTCCCTCCTAAACAGGTATACCATTTTGGATACTGTTGAGGGAGATGGCTCATCAGGGGAATGCAGCAGCAGCCAGGTTCATGGCACCATGGGTGGCTCTGCAGCGCATGAGGGGGGAAAAAAGAGGGGAAGGGCAATAGTAATAGGGGATTCAATTGTCAGGGGAATAGATAGGCGTTTCTGCGGCCGCAAACGAGACTCCAGGATGGTATGTTGCCTCCCTGGTGCAAAGGTCAGGGATGTCACTGAACGGCTGCAGAACATTCTGGAGGGGGAGGGTGAACAGCCAGTTGTCGTGGTGCATGTTGGCACCAACGATATAGGGAAAAAAAGGGATGAGGTCCTACAAGGTGAATTTAGGGAGCTAGGAGATAAACTTAAAAGTAGGACCTCAAAGGTAGTAATCTCCGGATTACTACCAGTACCCACGGGCCAGTCAGAGTAGAAATAGGAGGATAATGCAAATGAATACGTGGCTTGAAAAGTGGTGCAAGGGGGAGGGATTCAAATTTTTAGGGCACTGGGACCAGTTCTGGGGAGGTGGGACCGGTACAAACAGGATGGTTTGCACCTGGAATGGAATGGAACCAATGTTCTTGGGGGAGTGTTTGCTAGTGCTGTCGGGGAGGATTTAAACTAATGTGGCAGGGGGATGGGTACAAGAGCAGAGAGGCAGGAGGGTGTAAAATGAGGGTAGAAGCATTAGGTAGCAAGGTGAAAGGTAAAAGTGGCAGGCAGACAAAACCAGGGCAAAAATCAAAAAGGGCCACTTTTCAGCAAAATTGTATAAGGGGTAAATGCGTTGTAAAGACAAGCCTGAAGGCTTTGTGTCTCAATGCAAGGAGTATTCGTAATAAGGTGGACGAGTTGAACGTGCAGATAGATATTAATGATTATGATATAGTTGGGATCACGGAGACATGGCTCCAGGGTGACGTAGGCTGGGAGCTGAACATCCAGGGATATTCAATATTCAGGAGGGATAGAGAGAAAGGAAAAGGAGGTGGGGTAGCGTTGCTGGTTAGAGAGGAGATTAAAGCAATGGAAAGGAAGGACATTAGCTTGGAGGATGTGGAATCGGTATGGGTAGAGCTACAAAACACTAAGGGGCAGAAAACGCTGGTGGGTGTTGTGTACAGGCCACCTAACAGTAGCAGAGAAGTTGGGGATGGTATCAAACAGGAAATTAGAAATGCGTGCGACAAAGGCAAAAACAGTTATAATGGGTGACTTCAATCTACATATAGATTGGGTTAATCAAATTGGCAGGGGTGCTGAGGAAGAGGATTTTTTGGAATGTATGCGGGATAGTTATCTAAATCAACATGTAGAGGAACCAACGAGAGAGCAGGCTATTTTTAGACTGGGTTTTGAGTAATGAGGAAGGGGTAATTAGCCGTCTTGTTGTACGTGCCCCTTGGGCAAGAGTGGACCATAATATGGTTGAGTTCTTCATTAGGATGGAGAGTGACATTGTTAATTCAGAAACAATGGTTCTGAACTTAAAGAAAGGTAACTTTGAGGGTATGAGACGTGAATTGGCCAAGATTGACTGGCAATTAATTCTAAAAGGGTTGACGGTGGATATACAATGGAAGACATTTAAAGACTGCATGGATGAACTACAAAAAATTGTTCATCCCAGTTTGGCAAAAGAATAAATCGGGGAAGGTAGTGCATCCGTGGATAACAAGGGAAATCATGGATAGTAGCAAAGCAAAGGATGATGCGTACAAAGTAGCCAGAAAAAGCAGCATACCAGAGGACTGGGAGAAATTCAGAGACCAGCAGAGGAGGACAAAGGGCTTAATTAGGAAAGGAAAAATAGATTATGAAAGAAAACTGGCAGGGAACATAAAAACTGACTGCAAAAGTTTTTATAGATATGTGAAGAGAAAGAGGTTAGTTAAAACAAATGTAGGTCCCTTGCAGTCAGAAACAGGTGAGTTGATCATGGGGAACAAGGATATGGCGGACCAATTGAATAACTACTTTGGTTCCGTCTTCACTAAGGAAGACATAAATAATCTGCCTGAAATAGCAGGGGACTGTGGGTCAAAGGAGGAATTGAGTGAAATCCAGGTCAGTCGGGAAGTGGTGTTGGGTAAATTGAATAGATTAAAGGCCGATAAATCCCAGGGCCAGATAGGCTGCATCCCAGAGTACTTAAGGAAGTAGCTCAGGAAATAGTGGATGCATTAGTGATAATCTTTCAAAACTCTTTAGATTCTGGAGTAGTTCCTGAGGATTGGCGGGTAGCAAATGTAACCCCTCTTTTTAAGAAGGGAGGGAGAGAGAAAACGGGGAATTACAGACCAGTTAGTCTAACATCGGTAGTGGGGAAACTGCTAGAGTCAGTTATTAAAGATGGGATAGCAGCACATTTGGAAAGTGGTGAAATCATTGGACAAAGTCAGCATGGATTTACAAAAGGTAAATCATGTCTGACGAATCTTGTGGAATTTTTCGAGGATGTAACTAGTAGCATGGATAAGGGAGAACCAGTGGATGTGGTATATCTGGACTTCCAGAAGGCTTTCGACAAGGTCCCACATAAGAGATTAGTATACAAACTTAAAGCATACGGTATTATGGGTTCAGTATTGATGTGGATAGAGAACTGGCTGGCAAACAGGAAGCAAAGAGTAGGAGTAAACGGGGTCCTTTTCACAATGGCAGGCAGTAACTAGTGGGGTACCGCAGGGCTCAGTGCTGGGACCCCAGCTATTTACAATATATATTAATGATCTGGATGAGGGAATTGAAGGCAATATCTCCAAGTTTGCGGATGACACTAAGCTGGGGGGGCAGTGTTCGCTGTGAGGAGGATGCTAGGAGACTGCAAGGTGACTTGGATAGGCTGGGTGAGTGGGCAAATGTTTGGCAGATGCAGTATAATGTGGATAAATGTGAGGTTATCCACTTTGGTGGCAAAAACAGGAAAGCAGACTATTATTTAAATGGTGGCCGATTAGGAAAAGGGGAGATGCAGCGAGACCTGGGTGTCATGGTACACCAGTCATTGAAAGTAGGCATGCAGGTGCAGCAGGCAGTGAAAAAAGCGAATGGTATGTTAGCTTTCATAGCAAAAGGATTTGAGTACAGGAGCAGGGAGGTTCTACTTCAGTTGTACAGGGTCTTGGTGAGACCACACCTGGAGTATTGCGTGCAGTTTTGGTCTCCAAATCTGAGGAAGGACATTATTGCCATAGAGGGAGTGCAGAGAAGGTTCACCAGACTGATTCCTGGGATGTCAGGACTGTCTTATGAAGAAAGACTGGATAGACTCGGTTTATACTCTCTGGAATTTAGGAGATTGAGAGGGGATCTTATAGAAACTTACAAAATTCTTAAGGGGTTGGACAGGCTAGATGCAGGAAGATTGTTCCCGATGTTGGGGAAGTCCAGGACAAGGGGTCACAGCTTAAGGATAAGGGGGAAATCCTTTAAGACCGAGATGAGAAAGACTTTCTTCACACAGAGAGTGGTGAGTCTCTGGAACTCTCTGCCACAGAGGGTAGTTGAGGCCAGTTCATTGGCTATATTTAAGAGTGAGTTGGATGTGGCCCTTGTGGCTAAGGGGATCAGAGGGTATGGAGAGAAGGCAGGTACGGGATACTGAGTTGGATGATCAGCCATGATCATATTGAATGGCGGTGCAGGCTCGAAGGGCTGAATGGCCTACTCCTGCACCTAATTTCTATGTTTCTATGTTTCTATGAATGAATGAATCATCATTCTGAGCACCAATGGGAACATGGCTGTGTAGGCCAGTCCAGAAGACCAAAACGCCTGAGGCAGAGTCCTGCTCTATTTTGGTGAGACATTGCCTAATCAGGGAGAATGGAGAAAAAACATAAAAGAATGTACATCCCCAATAAGCGAGAATGCATCCACCGCTACTACTCCTGGATCTGGTTCCCATGAAACGTATTTAGGCAACTGGTGATTTAGCCTGGATGCAAACAGATCAATATCTGGCAAACCATAGTGGCTGACAACCATTTTAAAACATCAGGATTTAACATCCATTCTATGTTGTCATTAAATTTTCGTGACCTGTTGTCTGCCTCCACATCATCTCTACCTGGTAGGTAGATAGCTGAGACCCAGATGTTTCTGGAAATACACCAGTGCCACATGAGGTTAGCCAGATTATCACATGATACTGACCTTATTCCTCCCATGTGATTGATATATGCCACAGCCGTGGTATTATGAATCTGGAGTGAACATGTAAATTATTCATTGTTGAACAATAAGCATTTAATCCATAGAATGTACCCAGCAATTCTAAGTAATTTATACCATGCCTGTGCAGGATTAAATCCTCTTGCACACTCCATCTGCCACCTCAGCTAGACTCGCTGTCCGTAGCTCCCCATCCAAGAGCACTCACATCTGACTGTAAAACCACTGAAGGTTGCCGAACCAAAATGTTTTTGGTAGTCTGTACAATATTGATTATCCACCAGTGTAATTCAGCTATGGCTCTGGTTGGTAACTGCATAGGTCTATCAAAATGATCTGCATGTTCTTTAGCTCGATGCATACTTTGATAGTGCAGAGGTCCAAACTCCACTGCAGGGAAAGCTGCTACCAATTTGCCAATAACATTGGCTACTTCCCAGATGGAGGGATATTGTTTTTCAGCGAGACTAGTACAGACCTCCCTGATCTCTACAGCCTTGGCTGTAGGCAAAGTCACTGACATATCAACTGAATCAATGACAAACCCCAAAAAATATTTTTTTTGGATGGCTCTAACTTGGATTTGGTTGGATGGATCAGAAACCCTAACCTTTCAAACTGGTGTTTTGTTGCTGAAACCAATTCCTCAACTGTCTCCTGAGTGTTGCTTATGATAAAATATGCCTAATCTACATAAGCCATTACAATGTGATTCTGGGCCCGAAGTAGTGCAAGAACTGGTTTCAACTATTTCGTGAAAAGCCTGGGAGCTGAGGTTAATCCATTGGGCAATGCTTTAAATTGCCACAGCTGTCCCATCCAACTAAATTTCAAGTATCTCCGATATTGATGATGAGTTGGTACTGAATAATATACACCTTTCAGATCTATAATTTCCATACAACAGCCTTGTGTTAACAGCTGTTTAGCAGTATTGAAGGTGTCCATTTTAAAATGCCTATACTGAACATAGGAATTTAACTGGGCTAGGTCCAGAATGACTCTACATTCCTCATCTTTTTTCTGTCTGGGGAATATATTGGACACAAATTGTTGAGGATGGTTAGTTGTCCTCTCGAGTACCCCTTTTTAGGGACAAATCGTAATTTCTTCTTTTACCTGCTGAGTTTCTGGTGCAGAAAAACCAATACTCTATTAGGCATATTCTGTACAGGTGGATCAATTTCTGACATAAAATCTATTCGAGAGCCTGACACAGTGTCTGGTATAAACCAATCAAATGTTATGCAGCACCATTCATCATAAAACAATTGCAACCTACCCCCAACCGGAGATTGTTACTCAGAAATATTATCCTGGACAGAATGAATCACCTGTACCTCTACATTCGGCCTTGAAGTCCTCCTTCTTCCCATATTGGGGTTGTAGCTGGGATACACAGGTGGGTAATACCGTCGTCCCACTGGCCCCACTGTGCTTGGCCCTGCCCCTGGATCCGACCCCTTTGGTGCTGAAAATGACCTGCGAGGTGGCATCCTGGCAGAAGGGACATATGTCTTCATGAGACGGATTGTTTTGGCCTTTTCCTCCAGGTCCTTGACTTGTTTGAGGAGGTCCACCCAAATTAATAATTTGGGGCTTGGATGTTGATGGACCTACACAAAGCTGCAAATTTTGGGTTCAGCGTCGGCTATTTTTCTTATGCAGTTGACCTCAAATATGCGTTACAGAACAGGGCCAGTATATTTTGTTGTGTGCCAGACATTGGTGACCCCCCAGACCATTTTTCCAAATGCAGTGATGCCTGCTGCCACCAACTTGAGGACCCACTGAAACATGATTTCTTGTCCACGTATCGTTGCACTCATTTGTGCCCATGTAGCAAAGTTCACGGTGGGCACTTTGAGCGACGCACAATTAACAGGTGTTTTATATCTTGTGGCCGTCTCTTCCATAATCATATCCTGGAGCTAGTGAGAAGCCATGTAATTAACATTGGCGGATAGGTTTTCCTCCATAGCCTCACCAGTCCCTTCCAGATTAGCGAAGTTTAACGCTACGTCCGGAACACCTGGAGCATGGCTTATGCGCTCTGGTATGTGCACAAAAGCAGTGACTCCAGCTTCAGGGTCAGACTCCTCCTGCCCTGGCACTCCCGAGTCATGCTCTAGGGAGGTCTCTTCCAGCCCTAAACAAGGTGCCATTATCTCCCGACCGGATCTATAAGCGGTAACCGCGGTCCCCGCGCGTTCCGCTCCACTACGGCAGTCACATTTTCAATATCCTCCATATCATTAACTCTCGCTGGCTCCTGAGCCAGAATTACAGAGTTTAAAATACTCGCAGGAAGGTTTAACATTGACTTACCTGCGGGTTACTACTTACCGCTGGAGGAGCTGAGCTCTCCAGCCCGTCGGTGCACCATGCTTCGGACTTAATGACGCACATGCGCCTGACGGGGCTTCTTCACCTAGTCACTCACGTGACTCATAAGTAAAATGACCCATTAGGAGGTAGTGACCATAATATGGTCAGGTTTAAGGGCCTGAACCACTTGGGCGTCATTTGAGCGTATTTTTTGTGACATCATTTACATGCACGTGATGCATGCATGGTGTGCATTGCACGCGAATGGATCGTGCTGACGTAGGCAGCGACGCGCGGTCGCGCACGGCATCCCAGGATTTTGAGATGTACAAAATCTTCACGCACCATCTGCGTGACACGCAAATGACGTCCAAGTGGGACAGGCCCTTTAATCTACAATTGGATCTTCTCTAAGGGTAGATCGGAGGTGTCAGTGTTACAGTTGAATAAAGGGAACTATGGGACCATGAGGGAGGAGCTGGCCAAAGTTGACTGAAAAGATACCCTAGCAGGGATGACAGTGGAACAACAATGGCAGGTATTTCTAGGAATAATGCAGAAGGTGTAGGATCAGCTAATTCCTAGGAGGAAGAAAGATTCCAAGGGGAGTAAGGGGCCACCATGGCTGACAAGGGACGTTAGGGACAGTATAAAAATAGAAGAGAAGAAGTACAACGTAGCAAAGATGAGCAGGAAGCTAAAGGATCGGGTAATGTTTAAAGAGCAACAGAAGATAACTAAAAAGACAATACGGGGAGAAAAGATGAGGTACGAAGGTAAGCTAGCCAAGAATATAAAGGAGGTTAGTAAAAGCTTCTTTAGGTATGTGAAGAGGAACAATTAGTTAAGACCAAAGTTGGACCCTTGAAGACCACGAGGACGGGTCAAAGTTGCTGCTTGGAGAATGGCAGCCTCTCCGACCAGGTAGGGACTTGAAAAAGATGAATTTATCATGGGGAACAAGGAAATGGCAGATGAGTTGAACAGGTACTTTGGATCCATCTTCACTGAGGAGGACACAAACAATCTTCCTGATATAGTTGTGGCCAGAGGATCTGGGGTGACGGAGGAACTGAAAGAAATAGATGGATGAGTGAAATCGAATAATGCATTCAGACATGACATAGATTTAAAACATGCTGATGCTTTTTAATGACCAAATGATAATAATCGTGATCCCACTCATCCGGGAGGAATTATAAAACAGAACTTAAAATAGTGTTGGCAAATACTCCCGGTATGGCAATGGGTTTGTTACAAAACATTTGGAAGTTCACTCTTTGGACCACCCTGCCTCTAGGAAGTGATCCAGCGAAACGTCCACAACCCTCGCTGCTGATGTTGTTTCAGCCCTGGTGGAGTGAGATTTGAAAACATCAGTGTTCACTCCTGCACAAGCCAAAATCCATTTTAACCACCTGGAGATGGCCCATACTGATACCCTCTTATGAGGTTTTGTGTAACTAACAAACATTGCTAGTTTAGAAGGTAACTTGTGACTAATGTACTGATGTAGGTGTGTGACCACACACAACCAAAAGTCTATGGGGTCTGCCATGAAAACTAGTTTGAGACCTGACGCCTCCGGTGTACTCTGCTAGACTAAGTTATAAACATAAAATAGTAAGATTAAATGAGAACTTACCAGTTTAAATTTGATCCTAATTTTATGAGGAGTTATGATGAGGGATTTTGTGAAGACCCGCCAGCATGCATGCGCGACATTCTTCAAAGCAGTGGTGTGGAGTAGTGGAAATCACACAAAGCAGTGGAAATCACATAAAGTAACACTGACTGGGGATAGTAAGATTAAGAGTATCTAATATACCAGTTGACGTTATGATAGAGGGTTGGGAGCGGGAGCGCACAAAATCCCTCATCGTAACTCCTCATAAAATAAGGATCAAACTTCAAACTGGTAAGTTCTCATTTAATCTTACTATTTTACTTCGGAGTACCCGCTGAAAAGCAGTTGCTTGGCAGTTTCAAATGTTTACATTTTGAAATGGGTATATTCAAGGATTCAATTGAGTTAAAATATGATACGACATCCACCATCTTTTTCCGTTTTGGTAAAGATGTTAGATACAAACTCAAGAGGTTCATGCATTGTTTTTTCTATGACCCCCTTGGTATACAACCTTAACAGTTCTGCATGTCCTTCTACTTTCTCTTTGTGAGAAAGTACAAATTTCTAGCTAGGTACATGTTGATCTGGGGGAAGTTGTCTGTTTACGAATTCAATTTCGTAACCTTGAATACTTTGCAATATAAAAATGCCAGCAGTTATAGAACACCATGCATCCCCAAACAGACGCAACCTACCTCCCACTAGTGAGGTTGTGCATGCAGCATTCCCAAGGGAACCAGAACCAGACCCCCTTAACTCCATGGTTACCGGTGGGGCTTGTTCTTCTGTCCTTTGTTCCTGGGTTGCTGTGGTGCTGGGGTGGGGGGTTGGCGCATTTTCCATGCTGGTCGCTGTGGGCCTTAGCCTAAAAAAGGCCTCTGATGATACGGCACGACCTTAGGGTTTGCTCCCGTCTCTCTGTCGGGTTGAACCCGGGGCCTGTTGTCTGTTGCGTATGGATGCTGCCGTCGGTACGCCAGTGGTTTGCCAGAGGAAGGCGGTTTTATCAACCCAACCACTTTGACTTCCTCGTCCAGATCTTTCACCTGTTTGGGCAGGTCATCACCAAACAACTGCCTTGGTGGTGGCGTAACGTTGGCCTTACACAAACCCGCAAATTTGGGGTTAAATGTAGGACGGATAGAGCTTTTCCGAAAACAATTGATTTCATATTGGTTGTTGCATAGCAGAGCTAATGCATCCTGTTGCTCTTCCGTCATGTCCGTACCGTCGACTGACCTGGCAAATGCCGTGATGCCTGAGATCAGTAGTTTCAGGATTCTTTGGATTTTTAATTCCTGTGCCCTTATCCCAGGGTTTCCCAATATGGGGGTGTTTACGGTAGGGACATTCAGCGACACACAATTTTCCGGAGCCATGTATTCACTTGATGTCTCCGAAATTACCTGCTCCTGTAGCTGGTGAGTTGTCAGGTAATTTATGCTATTCACTAGCCTCGGATGAAGAGGTTGCCCTTTCTGGGATGGTTGCAACTGTGGGTCTTCAACCAACCCCTCTTCAAAGTCAGCTAATCCCTGACTTGTTGCGCTCCCTACTGAGGAGGGAGAGATGTTGGGCAGTCCTGGTAAAGGGCCTGCCGTGGATCTGCCTGATCCTTGGGACGCCTGCTCCTGCTGGAGTGGGTCCCTCTGGAGCAGCTGCTCCATCATTCGCTCCATGCGAGCTATGCGACCGCCGCCACAGTCTGCGAATGGCAAGTCATCTTCCCCAGATTCTGATGAACCTATGGGGCCTCTACTACCAATCCGCACCTCGTCGAGGTGATGTCTATGGGACTGAGGTAGGTAGTCGGTGCCAGCCGCTCCTGCAGGGCTACACGACTCCCGCACGGATCTGCCGCTTGTCCGCGGTCTTCCGGACAGAAGCGGTGGATAGTCGGTGGTCGGTGCCTGCCGCTCTTGTGGGGCTACACGACTTCCTGGTAGATCTGCCGCCTGTCTGTTTCGACTGCGGAGGTGAGGAGTCGGTGCGAGCCGCTCCAGCGGGGCTACACGACATCCGCGCGGGCTTGCCGGCAGTCCCGTGTCTCCGTGACTGATGCGACGCAAAGTCGGTGCCAGCCGCTCCTACGGGGCTACACGACTTGTGTGTTGTTTTTCCACCGGTCCGCAATCTAGCGAACCGAAGCGGTGGAGAGTCGGTGCCAGCCGCTCCTGCGGGGCTACACGACTTTGATGTGGTTTTCCCACCGTTCCGCCTTCTTGCGGAGTGATGCGGTGGAAAGTCGGAGTGTGCCGTTAAACCGGGCCCTGTCTTCTGCACCTTTTTACCGCTGGTCTGTTCCCGTACAGACTGTGGCGGTAGGGAGTCGAGGTCTTGGCTACCCTGCTCCCGCGCGGTCCTACCCAGTATGCTGCTCCCTGGACTTCTGCGGTGGAATGTCGGGTCCTGCCGACTGAGCGTGGCTCCCCGACTTCCGCGCTGTTTTCCCGGCCCATGCTACGGGTGCTGCTGGTTCTGTGGTCAGCTCCGGGGATGTTGGCCGCTGATTTCGCTCTGAAGTCCCGCGGACCTGAAAGGCATGCTCAAGCGCAGCCTTCTTTTTAGTTCTTCTCTCCATACCACTCCTGTAGGAATAATCGTACAGAAAAACTAACCAGCTCAAGGTTAGTGAAAACTTACCTGAGGGCCTTTTTGAAGCTGCTGGCAGAGGAGCGCACCCCCCCCCCCCCAGCTTGTTGACTGCAAATGCGAGTGACGATATGGAGCCCACCGGCGACGCATCGTCAGCACAACATTAACACCCCATATCTCCGAGTACCTGGGCCTTGGAAAATTTGAGTCGAAGATTCCCTTCATAAATCTGGATATCAGTGGTTGAGACCCAACAGAGTGGTATCCCGATTCCAGCAACAAGTATGACAACAAGGCACTTCTGGCACAATTTATGGCACTATAACTCCATCTCTCGTGAAAATATAGTTCTGAGAGGAATTCCAAGACATCTATTATACGTGCCATGTCATACGATATGTTGGACTGTAAACTGAACACTTCCCATTTCTTGATATAGGAGATGTACTGTTTCTTGGTACTATCTCTCCACGTTTGCAGTGATTACGTCCACCGAACAATGTGACAGTCCGAACCCCAGGAAAGGTAATCTCAGAGTCTGCAAACCAACACATTGATTCGCTCATGCAGTGGATGGTTCTCCCCAGTCACGGGGTAAACCATCAGATTTCTGCGTTTGGGAACAGCCATAACAGGCTCTGTTATCATTCCCAGTATGAGTGAACCCATGGCTGCGTAGGCCAGACAGGCACTCCAAAAGACCTGAGGCAGAGTCTTGCTGGATCTAAAGCAAGCACCGACTGACGAGGACTAATGGAAGAAAGACATAAAGAACATTCCTCCCCAGTGTAGCGAGACTGCATCCTTTGCCACTGCCCCTGAGTATGGCTGCCATGCCATATATTTTTGCAACTGGTGATTGAGCCTAGATGCAAACAAATCTATATTTGGTGTTCCATCGAGCCACAATGTCATTAAATACTTTGTGATCCAACATCCATTTTGTGTTGTCATTGATTTACGTGATGACACACCAGGGCCAAATGAGAGTAGGTAAACTACGACAGGTTATTGACATGATTGCACTCATGTGATTAATATATGCCACCACCCTAGTGTGTCAACTTGTAGATGAACATGCAGATATGCATATTCGCACAATAAGCCTTTAACCCATAGAATGCCCCTAGTGTCTTTTAGGTAGTTGATACCATATAACTGAGGAATTAGGAATTCATGCACATCCCATCCACTAGAGATGGTATAGTAATTTCCCATCTGTGAGCACTAGCATCAGTTTGTAACATAACTGAAGGTTTAATGACCAAAAGTTACTGGAGCAATGCTGAATACTGTTCATCCATCATTGTGACCTTATAGTTTCAGCTGGTAATAGCATAGGTCTGTTAACAAGGACCTACATGGTATTTGAGAGCTTGCTCCTTTGCACGATGTAAGTTCTGATAATGCAAAGGACCAAAATGCACAGCTGAAAAATTAGCCACTATATTGCCAGTTACACTGGCCACTTGGTGAATAAACAACAAGATTGTTACAAGTTTCCATTAATTCTGATCTCTTGCCCCAGGGCGGAGTCACAGACAAATTAATAGAGTTAAAGGTAAATCCCAATAATCTATAACTCTAGTTGGTATCAACTTAAATTTAAGTGGATGGATGACAAACCCCAATTTCTCAAATATTAGTTTTGCGGCTGAAACAGCTAATTTAGCACGATTCAGCGTTTTTAGAATATCATCCAGATAGGCCATAACAATGTGTTTTTGAGCTCTGAGCAGTCCAAGTAGTTGCTAATTTACCAAATTACCAAGGCTTGGTAATTTGGTAAATAATGTAGGAGCTGAAGTTAGCCCATTTCGCAACGCTTTAACTGCTAACATTGCCCATCCAGCTAAATAGTTCGAAGTTTGATCCTTATTTTATGAGGAGTTACGATGAGGGATTACGTGAAGACCCCGCCAGCACACATGCGCGACATTCTTCAATGCAACGGTGTGAAATCACACATAGTAGAGTTGACTGAAGATAGTAAGATAAGAGAACTAACATACCAGTTGACCTTATAATAGAGGGTTGGGAGTGGAGGGCACGTAATCCATTGTAACTCCTCATAAAATAAGGATCAAACTTCGAACTGGTAAGTTCTCGTTTAATCTTGCTATTTTACTTCGGAGTCACATGAGTGACTACGTGAAGACTTCAAAGCTCTGTGATTTCATGCCCAGGACCGAGTCCATGCTCACACACTGCCACAATAACCAATGGAGGAAGTATGTTAACGTATTTCAGACTTGACAGTGCTGAAAAACAATAATGTATTATTAAACAAATAATAATAACAACCCCTAACTTCGGGGAAATTATAATACAGAACTTAAAATAGTGTCTGCAAATTTCTCAGTCGTGGCCCCAGGTTTGTTATAAATCGCTGGAAGTTGTTTCATTAGACCAACATGCCGTTGCAAGGGTGTGGCCCAGAGGAACTTCCATCGTCCTCACTGCACGATGTAGCTGCAGCCCTTGTAGAATGAGATTTCTCCACCCCTGCTGCACCTAACACCACCCTGAGCCATCTTGAGATGGTCTGCACGGTTACTCTGTGACGAGGACGTTTAAAACTTATCAATAGAGCCATTTCCATTCCCCTGAGACTTTTGGTGACCTCCAGGTAATGTAGAAGGTGGAGGTCACCACTATGCATAGGCATCTATCTACGGGATACGCCAGGAACTCCAATTTGAGGCCAGATGACCCAGGCCTGTTTTGTTTAAGTAACTTATAAATGTGAAAGGTTACTTTATTTTGGGATGTTGCCATGGCGTCCAGTATAGTTTGTGCAGAGACTGGACCCGTTGTGCCGTACAAGTGCCATCACCATCACTATTTAATACGTGAGATTGGTTAGTGAGAGGAACGTGGTGCCCAATCTCTGAATAGGATCAGGACAATGACAATATCCCAGGTCTGGGAATATTGAGCCCTGGGGGAATTTGAGTTAAAAATCTCCTCTTCATTTTGACACCAGAGAGTGAGATCCTCCTCCATGGTGTTCTAACCCCTGTCCCAGGTATGAGGATAGGGCACTTCTAGCACAGTTGATGGCACTATAACTCAAGCCTTCATCGAAATGTAGACTTGCCAGGATCTCCAGCACATCCATGATGGTGGCTGTGTTGTAAGAAATGTCTGTCCTGGTACAAAATACCTCCCATTATTTGATATAGGTGAGGTACTGTTTCCTGGTGGACTCTGCATGATGCTGCGATGATATTCATGGTTCGGTCCAACAGCCCAAATTCCAGGAGAGGTCTTACCAATCTTGCAACCTAATAGGTTCATTCGGTCAGGGCACGGATGACTCTCCCGTCACAGGATGTACCAGCAACTCGGGCATTTGTAGATCGGAATCCATGGATCTGAGACCATGTTGAGTACCGCAGGGAACCATGGCTGAGTAGGCCAATCGGGTACTCCCAAAATACCTTTGCGAAGTCTTGTTAAATTTTTCGCAAGACCCGACTGCTGAGGCAGAAGGGGGGGGGGGGGGGGGGAAATGCATAGAAAACAATCCCCCCCCCCGAATGTTGCGAGAAGCGTCCATCGCTATTGCCCCAGGGTCTGGTTCCCATGAAACATACGTTGGTATCTGGTGATTAAGTCTTGATGCAAAAAGGTCAATATCTGGCGTGACATGCCGAGCTATAATGTCAGTAAATAACTGGTGGTCCAACATCCATTCGGTGTTGTCATTGAATTTGCGTGACCTGGTGTCCGCCAGTGTCCAAATGTTTCTTTCTATGCACCAGTGCCAGATTGTATTGATCAATTCATCACAAGATATCGACTTAATTCCACCCATATGATTAATGTATGTCACCTCAGTAGTATTATCAATTGTAGGCGAACATGCAAATGATGCATGTCTGAAAACTAAGCCCGAAGTCCGTGAATGCTCTCAACATCTTTAAATGTTGATACCCTGAAGTAAGGTTAATTCATGTGTATTCCATCTACCACCACATCTGGAAGTGGTATTGGTTGCTACCCAGCCGTAAGTGCTGGCGTCAGTTTGTAACACAACCGAAGGGTTTATGACTGTGATGGGATTTAGAGCAATGAAGAACATTGCTAATCCACCATTGTAATTTCCAATTTGCTTTGGCTAGTCTGTCAAAATGGTCAGCATGTAGTATTTGAGTGCTGTAGTTTTGGCCCTTTGTAGATTTTAGTAATGTAGGGTCCAAATTGTGGCTGGGAAAAAGGCAGCCATGAGCTTCCCAATTACCCTGGCTATTTGCTAAATAGGTGGTTTACTGAGGCAAACAAAGCTGTTATATGCCTCTATCAAGTCTGTTGCTTTGTCCTTTGGCAAGGTGACAGACATATGAACAGAGTCAACCGTGAATCTCAAATCCATAGTCACCGGAAGGCATTTACTTGGATTTGTCTGGATGGATAATGACTCCGATTTTGAAATAGGAGCTTGGTGGCTGAGACTGCAAATTTAGCCAATTCCAAGGTTATTCCCACAATAAGATGTCATCTAGATATGCCATGACAATATGATTTTTTGTTTCCGAAAAAATGCCAAAGCTGGTTTCAACATTTTTGGAAAAGTTTGGGGCTGATGTTAATCCATTAGGCAGTGCTTTATACTGCCAGAGCTCCCATCCAGATAAATTTCAGGTATCTGCGGTGATCTTTGTCTATTGTTCTCAGTAGTGAAGCACCCCTTGGAAACTAGTTGTTTTAGCAGTAACAAAATGTTTCCATTTTTAAGTGGGTGTACTGCACAAAAGTATTCAGTTGTGTCAAATCAAATGATGTGGCATCCGTCATATTTTTTGTTTTGGGTGAAGATGTTTGATACAAACTCAAGAGACTCATGTTTGGTTTCCTCTATAGCTCCTTTAGTATATAGTTTTTAACAGTTCCGCATGACCTTCCACTTTCTCTTTTTTGTGAAATCACAAACTTTTGGCTGGGTGCATGTTGAACCGGAAAGGAGGAGTTTGTCAACAAATCCAATTTTGTATCGCTGAATACTGTGCAGTATGAAAAGATCAGAAGTTATTCCCTGTACAAGTGTAACCTTCCCCCAACCTGTGAAGAAGTTACACATGCTATGTTCCGAAGGCAACCAGACTCACCTACCTCCATGGTTACCGGTGGTGCTGTGTTGGTTTCCTCCTTCCTTGGTTCCTGGGAGGTGGAGGCATTGTGGTGTGGGGTTGGCACATCTTCCAGAAAGGCCGTTCTGGGACATGGCCTGAAAAAGACCTTTGTGTAGGTTGTACGGCCTTCGAGCTTTCACCAGCTTTTCTTTTGGTGTGATAACGCAGCCTGCTGGCGGATGCGTAGGGGTGCTGCCGCCAAATATGTGAGGACCTGGTAGCGGCCGGCACCTTAAATATGCCGGCGGCTGTTGTCTCTTTGTCGAGGTCTTTTACCTGTTTGGGCAGGATATCCCCAAAACAGCCCGAGTAGCTCCTCTTCTTGCACCCCTAGCATGTTGTACTCTTCTGCCAACACCCCCTCTTCAGAGTCAGCCCAGACCTGACTCCTTATGCTCCCCTGCAAAGAATATCAGCATTTGGCAGCCCTGTAAAGGGTACTGGCATGGGTCTGCTAGGAGACCCACAGTGACCAGACTCCTGCTGGAGTGTGTCATGTTGGAGCTAATGCTCCCCATCCGCTCCATGCGGGATTATTGAGCCTGGACCCTGCCGAGTCAACAGGCTTGCCCGACTTCCGGGTTGTTGTGCAGTCAGTCCGACGTTCCTGCGGCTGTAGTGGTGTTAAGTCGGGCTGCCGCTCTGCCATTGCTACCCGCGAACGGCGAGTCTCCTAACCCGGACCCTGCCGGGTCAAAGGGCTGCCCGACTTCCCGGTAGCATTGCCGCCAGTCCGCGGTGTTGCTGCGGGCTGCAGCATTGAATCGGGGCTGCTGCTCTGCCGTCGCTACCCACGAACGGCGAGTCTTCGAGCCCGGACCCTGTCAGGTCAACGGGCTGCCCGACTTCCCGGTGGCATTGCCATAAAGTATTTTGCCGCCACTGACTGCCCGCGGTCCGCGGTCTACAGTCAGTCTTTCGAGGCGGCCCCTTGGTGGGGTACTCTGTCCCACAGAGTCCCTGAAAGAAAAAAACAACCTCAGGTTACTTCACCTTACCTGCAGGTCCGTTCCGGTGGAGGAGCGACCCTCCTCCCTGCCTGTTGCTTCGACATGCGGTCGACGATATGTCGTGCATGCGTGCTGGCGGGGTCTTCACGTAGTCACTCACGTGACTCCGAAGTAAAATTTCAAATCACCGGTGATCCCTCCACCACCGTCGTGTCGATGTTTTCCATTTTAAAAGTCCATACTGCACATGTGAATCTGAGTTAATCAAGGGTGATCCGACATCCTCCATGTCGTCGTTGAAACGGTGAAGCTATTGCCGTCGTGGGTGCATTAATTAACCCGACAGCGTTTGCTTCCTCAATCAGATCTTTACTTGTTTGGATATCTGCTTGTATACCCAAACCTTTTTGTTTGGAATAAATAAATGTCCAACTTGGTGTATATTGATTATATCGGGTGGGCGGCGCGATTCACGTCGTAGTGGCCTCTGCAGTCCGTCTGTCTTTTTTTTAATTTTTTGTCTCATTTAAGTGTAATTATAGTGTTTTTTTTGTTTTGTTTTTTAGCTGGGTGTGTGTGGGAGTGTGGGGGCTGGGGGAAACTTTTAAAATCTTTTCCCTGTACGGAGGACCCGACCTTTTCTCTGTCGGATCTCTGTTGTCGTTGGGGCCTAGCACCGTGGAGCGGCCTCCAACCAGAACGACCTGGGCTCCAGTCACGGAGTTGCGAACATATTTACCATCGTGGGGCTGGCCGGCTTCGGAGCGTGGAGAGCTGTGGTGGCACGCTGCTGCGGCCCGACCCAGTAGATTCGGAGGCTCCAGCTGCAGGCCGGTGGACGGTAATACCGGGAGCTCGTGGGTCCCTGGTGGGAGGCCGCTTATCGGAGCTCCCGCAATGGCAGCTTCTCCCACCCGAGTTGTGGGGTTGAAAATGACCTGGAGCAGGGCCTTACATAAAAAACAAATTTCATTTGAACCTTAATGAGGTTCAAATGACGAAATAAATTGTATTGTATTGTATTGTATGGGTGGCAATGAATTAAAGGAATTCAATTTGGAACCCTTGTATACCGTGCAGTATAAACTGATCTGATGTCATCTTGTAAGTTATAAACGGATCTGAAGTTATCCGTTGTTATTCGTGCAAAAATAAGTGTAATCTATACCAACTTGTAACTGGTCCACACACCCCATGTTTCGGAAAGAACCAGACCCACCTACCTCCATGGTTACCGGTGATCTTATGGTAAGACCAAAGGCCCCTGATGCAGGTTCTATTTCCGTCCTCAGGTTCTATTTCCGTCCTTGATGTGGAGGATAGGACAGCTGGGGTGCGTGGATTGCACATTTTCCATGAGGGCCGGCTTGGGCCTTGGTCTGAAAGACCTCTGCCCAGAGAATCAGCTTGTAAGCTGCCACCTGCTTCAGTGAACCATTTACCGCTGATGGAGGCGTAGGGGTGTTGTCGCCGAAACTGTGAGGCTTTTGCTCGTCGTAGGTACCTTAACTAGTTTGACAGCTTTGCTTCCTCATGCGGGTTTTTTACCTGTTTGGCTAGGTCTTCTCCGAGGAGAAGATTCGGAGGCTGGACATTGCTGGCCTTACATAAGCCTGCAAATTTGGGATTTTTATGACAGGACTGATGGCGTTCTTCTGAAAGTAGTTAATTTCGAAGTGTGCATTGCACATCAACGCCAGGGCTTCCTGCTGGACGTCCGATAGCCTGCCATCCATAATCTCCCCAGATAGCGTTGTTCACTGCCGGCACTATGTGACGTGAGGTCACTGATGCTTACAAAGCTTGTAACGTGAGGAGAAACTCTGCCCCACCCCCGGGTTTTCTTGAACCTTACGCATGTACTCCAGTATGTTCCACGGACATACTTCCGAGTTTGGAGTCAGTCACACACTGACCCCTTGCCCTCCCCTCCACAGAGAGGGAGATTTGTAAGCAGCACTGAAACAGGTGCTGCTGCAGGCTCCCAAAGAGACTTCGCTGATATGGCCCTGTTCCATGGACCATATCAGGATGGAGCATCACCTCAGTGGGATGAACACCCTGCGGACGCTATTCATGCTTCATCTGGATAAAAACGTCTGAGGACGTACCCATGTCGGAGGAGAACCCTCCTGGCCTGACTCGTCGCAGTCTAGGCCTCTCAGACTACGTTTGGCTGCTCACCCTCTCGGGGCTGCCGGAGTCTGAGGTCGCTGACCGCACTGTCAGCGACTACCGCCGCCGGCTACCCGTACTTCCACGGTCCGTAGCCGTGTCTTCCCACGGTCCCCGTAGCCGGGTTTCCCCATGGTCTCATGTCTTCCCACTGTCCCCGTAGCTGGGTTTCCCCGAGCCCGGTTTCCCCGCGGTCTTGTGTCTTCCCACGATCCCCGCAGCCAGGTTTCCCCGAGCCGGGTTTCCCCTGCGGTCCCTGTAGCCGGGGTTCCCTGCGGTCTCCGCAGCCGGGGTTCCCCGCGGTCCCCGTAGCCGTGTTTCCCCACGGTCTCTGTAGCCGGGTTTCCCCAGCGGCTCACAGGATTTCACCCCGGTTTGTCATCGAGCAGGAACTCAGTAAAAGAGCTTCCTGCAAGCAAAAAACAACCAGAAAAGTTACCTGCAGGTTTTGAAACTTACCGCTGGAGGATCAGCATGCCTGCCAGGCAGTCGTGCGCCATGCGTTAGACAATAATGACGCGCATGCGGGCTGGCGGGCTCTTCACGTAGTCACTCACGTGACACCGAAGTAAAATCTCACGTTGAGTTGATTGTCATATTCATGTATGGTGAGGTACAAGTATGATGAAAATCTTCCTTGCTGCAATGTCATACGAGCTCAGGATCAGGAAACACAAAAAAACATCAATTACACTTTGAACATTCTGCAACACAGCAAAAATAAAAATAATGCACCAAAAATTAAAGATATTAATGCATAACGCAATAAAAAAATCAAATGTATATCATTGCATGAGGTGGTGCGTAGTAATCGATTGCCTGGTAGGATAAGGGGTATGCAGGTTGGTTAATGAACCTGATGGCTGCAGGAAAGTAGCTGTTCCTGAAACTGGTGGTGGTGAACCTTCTGCACCTCCTGCCTGACAGCAGTTGCCAGAAAGGGGATGATATGTATGGTGGGGATTCCTGATGATAGGTGCTGCCATCTTGAGGCAGCGCATCTTGTAGATGCTTTCAATATTGGAGAGCTAGTGTCGATAATGGACAGGGACGTGTCCAGCACTCTCTGCAACCTCCTTTCATTGCTCTGCATTGGACTTGCTGTACTGCACCATGATGCAAACAGTCAGAATATTTTCTACACTGCACCTATTGTAGTTTGTTCGAGTATTCGGAGAGTCAAGAGTCAAGAGTGTTCTATTGTCATGTGTCCCAGATAGAACAATGAAATTCTTACTTGGTGCAGCAGAACAGAATATGTAATCATAATAAATAATAACAAAAACGCAGAAAAAAAAGAACAAAACAATAACAGTGCAATAATAATAATAATAATAATAATAATAATAATAATAATAATAATAATAATAATAATAATAATAATAATAATAATAATAATATATTGTAGTTCATAGCTCATGAGGTTGTTGTGTTTAACAGCCTGATGGCTGTAGGGAAGAAGCTGTTCCTGAACCTGGATTTTACAGTTCTCAGGCTCCTGTACCTTCTTCCCGATGGCAGTGGTGAGATGAGTGTGTGGCCAGGATGGTGTGTGGCCAGGATGGTGATGATGTTGGCTTCCTTTTTGAGGCAGCAACTACGATAGATCCCTTCGACGGTGGGGAGGTCAGAGCCAGGGCCAAAGCAGTCTTTATAACTTTTTGCAGTCTTTTTCAGCCCTGGACGTTCAAGTTGCCAAACCAGGCCACAATGCAACTAGTCAGTATGCTCCCTACTGTGCACCTGTGGAAGTACAAGCAAATTCTCTTTGACATACCAAATCTCCGTAATCACGACCATAGGAGACCTGTCCCGACCCCTGGCGACATGTCACAGGTGACCTCTCACGACCATTGGAGAGCTGTCACGACTATATCCCCTGTATGGTCGTGAGAGGATTCCTCTGGTCGTGAGAGGTCTCCAAAGAGTCGTAGTTTCTTTCTGGTCGCCACTGAATTTTCAACATGTTGAAAATGTTGGTGACCTATCACGCGTGCCGGCAGTCGCCAGTAAAGGTCGCGTAAGTGGGACAGGCCCTTTAGTCCCATTACACCTCAGGAAAGCTCAACAGTTGGTTTCTGCCATCCCAGAACTGACATCGCAGAATGAACAAACATCTCCTCTCGTCTCCTCTCGTCTCCCCTCGTCTCCCCTCGTCTCCCCTCGTCTCCCCTCGTCTCCCCTCGTCTCCCCTCGTCTCCCCTCGTCTCCCCTCGTCTCCCCCTCCCCTCCCTTCCCCTCCTCTCCCCTCCTCTCCTCTCCTCTCCTCTCCTCTCCACTCTCACCTTTCCCCTCTCTTCTCTCCTCTCCTCTTCTCCCCTCTCCCCTCCTCTCCTCTCCCCTCCTCTCCTCTCATGGGATGACTTCATTTCTCAGCCGCAATATTTAAAATTATCTATGTAAAACAATATAAAGAGGATTGAACATACTGCTCAACAGCAAATCCAGTTGAGGGCGTGGAGAGTGACTGGGTGCACCCAACAGTGGCCAAGATGCTGAGAATCTGTTTAACTCTCTCTGCCTTCTTGGGCTGCAGGTTGCAGGAACAGGAGCAGCTGTTCCTGTGGCAAAAGCGTGTAAGAGCCTGATCTGCCCTCCAAGCATGAATGTCACTGCACATGATGTAAGTTTTGTTGGGAATCAGCAGCGATGGATAATGGGAAAATTTGGATATTTGCTGTTCTGCACTTGTCTCTGGTTAAAATTCCACCATCGTTTAAAACACCTTTCTGTTGGTATGTTGGTCTGTGTTGCGGAGCTGATCCCAACAAGCCAGGAAGGACTTTAGCATCACTCTGTTGAATGTCTTCACATTCCCACTTCTCACTCACTCTGGAGATTATCGCAGAGGAACTGGGGTGTGTGGAATGCTTTCTGATTCCATCTGTATTCCATCTTCACTTTAAGTCTCAACTGAAATTTAAAATATGATGAAGGTCGGTAAAAGTTTAACATGTTGTCTGCAGTTGTAGAGAGCTTGTGAAGAGATGTGGGAGCAAGAACAGGGAGATACAGGACCTGAATGTGTGGCTGGGGAACTGGTGCAGGGGGCAGGTATTTAGATTCTTAGACCACTGGGATCTGTTTTGGAGTAAGGGGAACTGTACAAAAAGGACGGATTGCACCTTAACAGTTGGGGGACCGGCATCCTGGCAGGCAGGTTTGCCACTGTGACACAGGTGGTTTTAAACTAAATAAGGGGGGCAGGGGGGGGTGTCAAATGGGATAGCCAAGGACAGAGTTAAAGGGAAAGGGAGTAAAGGGATAGTTAATGACCCCAGAATTAACAGGAAAGATAGCTCACAAAGGAATAAGAGAGTATGGCCAAGTGTAGTAGGGATCGATGTGAATGGTGAGATGTGTAAGGAATTAAAAGTACTGTATTTGAATGCACGTAGTATAAGAAGTAGATGAGCTTGAGGCCTACTCTGTAGGTAGATATGACATTGTGGGGATTACCGAGACGTGGCTGCAGGAGGATTGGGCCTGGGAACTGAATATTCAGGGTTATACATCCTATAGAAAGGATAGGCAGGTGGGCAGAGGAGGGGGGGTAGCACTTCTGGTGAGGAATGGAATTCAGTCCCTTGAGAGGGAAGACATAGGGACTGACGAGGTAGAGTCACTGTGGATTGAGTTGAGGAATTGCAAAGGCAAGAAGACACTAATTGGTGTTATCTACAGACCCCCAAATAGTAGCCCGGATGTAGGGTGTAAGTTGCAGCAGGAGTTAAAACTGGCATTTAACAAAGGCAATGCCACTGTGGTGATGGGGGATTTCAATATGCAGGTAGACTGGGAAAATCAGGTTGGTTCAGGACCCCAAGAAAGAGAGTTTGTAGAGTGCCTCCGAGATGGATTCTTAGAGCAGCTTGTAATTGAGCCGACCAGAGAAAAGGCAATTGCGGATTTAGTGTTGTCCAATGAACCAGATTTGATAAGAGAACTCAAGGTAAAGGAACCGCTTGGAGCTAGTGGTCATAATATGATTAGTTTTAATCTGCAAGGAGAAGGCCAAGGTAGACTGGAAAGGGATACTAGCAGGAACGATGGTGGAACAGCAATGGCAGGTATTTCTGGGCATAATCCGGAAGACACAGGATCATTTCATTCCAAAAAGGAAGAAAGATTCTAAGGGGAGTAGGAGGCAACCGTGGCTGACAAGAGAGGTGAGGGATAGAATAAAACTAAAATAAAAGATGTATAACACAGCAAAGAGTAGCCGGAAGCCAGAGGATTGGGAAACTTTCATAGGACAACAGAAGGAAACAGAATGGCCAATATGGGCTGAAAAGATGAAGTACGAAGGGAAGCTGGCCAGGAATACAAAGAAGGACAGTAAAGGCTTCTTTATATATGTTAAGGGAAAAAGAATAGCAAAGTCAAATGTGGGTCCCTTGAAGGCAGACACGGGTCAAATTATTATGGGGAACAAGGAAATGGCAGAGGAGTTGAACAGGTACTTCGGATCGGTCTTCACTCAGGAAGACACAAACAATCTCCCAGAAGTACTGGAGGACAGAGGATCTAAGGGAGTCGAGGAACTGAAAGAAATTTTCATTAGGCGAGAAATAGTATTGAGTAGGCTAATGGGACTGAAGGGTGATAAATCCCCATGGCTTGATGGTCTGTATCGCAGGGTCCTCAGGGAGGTGGCTCTACTGAAGAACTGCTACTGAAGACCGCGGGAGTGCGGTTAGCGGGCGGCCGTCGGTCTCACCATCTCGGTCGCTGGCAGTACAGCCAGCAACTTCAGACTCAGTACCTAGAGAAGGCACCTTGGTTACCCCAAGAGTCGGGACGGCCAAGCAGAAAACCAATGGACCGGTTGACTTGGACGAGTCTGGCCGGGAGGGCTCGCCTCCCCCAACAGGGAACGTCTTCGTACGTATTTCCCGAATGGAGCATATTATGGATAAGATGCTCCAGCATGATATAATCCATGAACAGGAGTCATATCAGCACGGGCTTCGGAGACCCGTGGCAGCGCCTGGTGCAGGGCTGCGTTATATCTCCCTGTCCGAGGAAGGGTGTGTAGGTCTTCAGTCCTGGGCTGACTCACGCGACAGTGGCATGTCGGAATGTTCCATGACACAAGACCTACATGAAGCAACACTGCCCACCATGCTGTCCAAATCTGTGATGCCATCACAAGTCGGTGAGCCGTTGAACGCAGAATTGGCGGCCAGTATCAATTACCTGACCTACAACTAGCTACAGGAGCAGGTAATGCTGGAAACAGTTATGAAATATCAGACACCCAGCAACTGCGCCTCACTCAGAGTCCCGACCGTCAACAGCTCCATTTGGAGTTACATGGGAGAAGGCATCAAGACTCAGGAGGTCAAACTCCAAAGAATCCTGAGCCTGCTAGCTTCTGGAGTCACTGCCTTTGCCAGGTCAGTAGATGCAAGCTCCCTGTCAGAGGTTCAACAGGATGCATTGGCTCTGATGTGCAATGCACATTTTCAGATAAATTGCTTTCGTAAGAATGCTATTCGTCCAGTACTCAATCCCAAATTTGCGGGATTATGTAAATCCACAAATGTGCAGCCGCCCAATTGTTTATTTGGGGAGGACTTGTCCAAACAAGTTAAAGATTTCGACGATGAGTCAAAGGCGGTGGGGCTACTCAGAGCTCCACCAGCAGACAGACCTTCATCGTTCCGACGGCAGCACCCATATGCCTCTGCTAGCAGCAGATGGTCTGCAGGAGCCAGTACCAGCTCAAGGACCGACAGAACCGGCCAAAGGCCTTTTCCATGACAAAGCTCAAGCCGACAGACATCTAAGATGCGCGATTGGCGCACACCAGTAAACACCGCATATCAACCAAGCTATATTTAAGAGTGAGTTGGGCTATATTTAAGAGTGAGTTGGATGGCTATATTTAAGAGTGAGTTGGATGTGGCCCTTGTGGCTAAGGGGATCAGAGGGTATGGAGAGAAGGCAGGTACGGGATACTGAGTTGGATGATCAGCCATGATCATATTGAATGGCGGTGCAGGCTCGAAGGGCTGAATGGCCTACTCCTGCACCTAATTTCTATGTTTCTATGTTTCTATGTAACCAGCAACCATGGAGGTAGGTGGGTCTGGTTCTCTAAGGAACATGTGGTGTGTAGGTCATTCACATGTTGGTGGGAGATTACGTTTCTTTTGAATGAATGGCGTTGGATAACATCAGACTTGTTTATACTGCACAGTATAGATGGATTCCAAATTGAGTTTCAGATTCACTTCCACCCACGCAGCATACTCCAAACCAAACCTTTGTTCGTTCACAACAAGAAAGTTTGGATGTACAAGCTGAAATTCAGTCATTATATTTTTTATAAAAGGGTAATTGAGAAGTCGAATCATGAATCTCATCAATTTGTGTCTAATATATTTACCAAAAAGAAAATAAAAAAGACTTCCGGTGGCGTCAATGGTGGGGTGAGAGACGTCGCTGTTTCGCTCTGCTCCCGAAGAATGTTTTAATGTGCTAAAATATGAGTTGGAAGACGGGGGAGTTCTGAAAATAACTACCGGAGCTGCTATTTAATTGTGTGTTATCAGAATCCTGCTGATAACAGAGAATAATTGCAGTTTTAAATGAAAAAACAGAAACCTCGCCAGAAGTCTGCAAAAGCCACTTCAAGACCTGCTACAAGAGCCTACTTGAAAAAACCTGAAAAGACTCCTCAATCCCCTCAAACATCAGCTGGAAGTTCAGAAGAAGAAGTTGATTCCCGAAATCCTTCTACAGAATTGACTTTAATGGAGGAACAAATGGAACACCTGGAAAAGTCAGTATTAGCTTCAGTCACTGAAGTTATTTCAAAACTGATACGAGAGGAGAACCTCGTGCTGGACAAAAGCCTCTCTGAAAAAATTAAACAAGGTAATGATACGCTGATGGGAAAATTGATGACTTAACCAAACGTGTGGTCGAAGTTGAGGAGGATTTAAATAAAAAAATTAAGCAGGTTGATAAGGATTGTAATAAAAAACTGGATACAATGCTAAAATCTACTGAGGTGGCTATGGAAGGAATGGACAATACGATAACTGAGATGGCTAAGGAGATAAAGAGACTAAAAACAGGAACAAGAAATCATTGGGAGGGAGCTTGCTAAAATGAAGTATAAATGCACGGACTTGGAGGCAAGATCAAGGAGACAAAATTTGAGGATAATTGGATTAAAAGAAGGAAAGGAGATTGGACAAAACTTTCAGGAGTTTGCTGCCAATTTACTCAAACAAGTACTTAAGCTGCCTGAAGCCCCGAGAATAGATATGGCTCACCGAGTCCGACGTAAGGCTCAAGCAAGCTTAACTGCCCCCCCAAGACAGATTATTCTGAAATTCTATGACATTTCAACCTTGGAAGGAATTATGAAAAAGATTCCATATGGAGGGAATTTGATGTTTGGAGAAGACAAACTAAGATTCTTCCGTGATTTTCCAGCTGAAGTCATGGAAAAGAGGAATAAGTTTACAAACACGAGAAGACTACTGAAAGAGGTCTCGGGAGTAAGATATGGGATAGTATATCCCGCTAAATTGAGAATTTCTTATAACCATGTTGAACGTGCATTCACGGATCCAGAAGAGGCATTTAAATATGCACAAAGTATCACAAAGGAGGCCTACTGATCGTTAGGAGTTGGTCTCCTACAATAACATCGAGGAGAAGCGACAAAGAATGGACTGTGTCTCTTTTTTTTTTAACATACAAAAAAGACTGCTCTTGTTAAAATGGCGAATCTTCCTCGAGGCACTGTCTAGACTTTATCTGTGGAATGTTAATTCAAGGTCGGATTTTAAGTTTTCATTTCAACAAAGGACTGACAAAGAAGAGAAACTGTGGCGGGGAAAATAAATTGAGAATATAGTGTAATATAGAATACGATTTAAGAAACATATAATTACATACTAACATAAAATATAATTAATAAAATTGGGTAGTATTAATAACATACTAACACATTTTATGGATACAGTAGACTTAATCTAGATCGTGCGTAAAGGGGGGAGGAGATTCAGATACTTGGAAATTATCCAAGGGTCTGAATTTGGTTAACCCCTTGGGACCTGCTGTTGTCTGATACAAAAGTTTGAGACTTAATTGTAATAAATCTAGGCATATTGATAGATATGGATATATAATTAACATAATTACTGTTATATTTAAATATATAATTAATTTGGAAACTACTTTTTTATTTTGTTTTTCCTCCTGGAAGATAAATTTCTAATCTAGCTATTGGAGTATGTTTTATTATATATATATATATATAATTTTGAACTTTGTATCTCTCTCTCTTCCAATTAATAATAATTGGTCAAGGGGGCAGAGCGAAACATATAAAAACATCTACGGAAGTCAATAACAATTTTTCTACCACCTGTTGGTGGCTTGTTTTTAATTATAATATCTTTATTTTTGGATATTATAATATCACTTTTTGTTTGTTAATTATCTTTTCACGACTCTACACTTTCTGGTCTTTTTCAAGGTTTTATTCTGAAGGAGAGATGCCAACAAAACTTAACAGCTGGGGATGATCATCCTTCATCTGGAGTTATAAGGTTCTTGGTTGCACCATATGAAGTAAAGGTATTAACATGATCCATAATGCAAGACGATAAACAAAATAAAACTGGAGGAATCACGTTTTGTAGTTGGAATATAAGGGGCGCTAATGAACCAATTAAAAGGGGTAAGATCTTTGCCCAATTAAAAGCCTTAAAAAGTGACATTATTTTCTTACAAGAGACGCATCTGAAATATCAAACACAGATAAGGTTGAAGGCAAATTGGATTGGGCAAACATACTACTCTTCATTTACTTCTAAATCTAGAGGCACGGCTATTATCATTCGTAAAGGTATACCATTTAAATTAAAGAATACTATAGCAGATAAAGAGGGGAGGTACGTCATAGTTACGGGAGAAATTTATTCTACTCCACTTACTTTGATAAATATTTATGCTCCTAATTTTGACAACCCCCAATTTTTTTAGTAAAATTTTGGATATAATTTCAGAACTTAATCATCAAAATGTGATAATAGGGGAGATTTGAATTGTGTTTTTAGATCCATATTTGGATAAATCAGCAAAACAAAAAAGGACTAACATAAAATCTAAAACGAGTGAACTCCTAAATACATACATGAAAAATTCTAATATAACAGATGTATGGAGGATCGCTAACCCAGTAAGTAGGGAATATTCATTTTATTCAACAGTACATAAAACATATTCACGTATTGATTATTTCTTAGTGGACACAAAACTAATTCCATATACATATAATTCTAAATATCATAATAGTATCATTTCTGATCATTCCCCGTTAACTTTTTCTTTAAAATTAGAAGGAATGCCCGATAAAAATTCGTTTTGGAGGTTTAACCCCCAAATTTTAAATAACTCACAAGTTGCACATATTTAAAAGAGCAGATGAGATTCTTCTTTGAGACAAATGATACACCAGATATTTCACCCTCTTTATTATGGGAAACTTTTAAGGCATTTATTAGAGGAATTATAATCTCATATCAAGCTTTCCAAAATAAAAAGAATAATACTGAACAATTGCAGTTAGAACAAGAAATTAGACAATTAGATTCAAAAATGCCAAAGAACCAACTATAGATAAACATAATAAGATAATAATACTAAAATATAAACTAAATAAAATTTTATCGGCCAGAATAATTAGATTATTTCAAATTACAAAACAAGAAAATTTTGAATTTGGTGATAAACCTCATAAACTCCTAGCACGCCAACTGAAAAAAAGGGACACAGAAAATACAATTACTAAAATTAAATCAGACAAAGGGGAATTACTAACACTACCTAAAGATATTAATAAAAGATTTGCTCAATTTTATCAAAACTTATATACATCGAAAACCTCTGCAAATAATACTCAAATTGCAAATTTCTTAGATAATTGTAATCTTCCAAAATTAAATATGGTGGAACAAGAGGCATTAGGAGCTCAGATTACACTACAGGAAATAGAAGAAACAATTAGTTCGTTGAAGAACGGCAAAACCCCAGGACCAGATGGCTTCAGTAATGAATTCTATAAAAGATTCTACGAAATAATTTCTCCACGGTTGCAAGATTTATATATATACATTTTTAAAGAAAATAAACTACCAGAAACACTAACTGAATCAACTATTACACTTATACCAAAAAAGGATAAAGATCTAGAAGACCCAGGCTCATATAGAGCTATTGCACTCCTAAATACAGACCAAAAAATATTAACGAAGACCCTAGCGAGAAGATTGAGTAAATATGTTAGTAAACTAATAAATCCGGACCAAACAGGGTTCATACCAAAGAGATACTCATTTAACAATTTGAGACGGTTGTCTAATATAATGTACTCACATAATACTGAAGAAGAACTAGCAATTATTTCATTGGATGCAGAAAAAGCTTTTGATCAAGTAGAATGGCAATATTTATTCAAAGTATTGGAAAAATTTAATATGGGAGATAATTTTATTTCATGGGTAAAACTATTATATGATAAGCCGACGGCTAGAATACTGACTAATAATATATTATCCCTGAAATTCCACTTAACAAGGGGCAATAGGCAGGGGTGCGCGTTATCGCCCCTGCTTTTTGCACTAGTGATAGAGCCTTTAGCTGAAAGTATAAGAAGCCATCCGAAACATTCATGGGTATATTACCAAACACTCAAATAATAAAATTTCATTATATGCAGATGACATATTATTATATATTACAAATTCGCAAATCAGCATACCAAATATACTAAATTTAATAGAGGAATTTGGTTCTTTTTCAGGATATAGAATAAATTGGAACAAAAGCGAAAATTATGACGATAAAACCTCAAGAGTCGACACATCTGTTGAAATTCCCTTTTAGAATTACAACAGAAAAATTTAAATATTTGGGCATCCAAATTACTAGGAACTATAAATCATTACTCAACGCAAACTATATGCCTTTATTAACTAAATTAAATGGGCTGATTAAATTTTGGAAGACACTGCCGATGTCATTAATAGGCAGA
Organism: Okamejei kenojei; assembly: GCA_035221665.1. Taxonomy (NCBI): domain Eukaryota; kingdom Metazoa; phylum Chordata; class Chondrichthyes; order Rajiformes; family Rajidae; genus Okamejei; species Okamejei kenojei. Next base: position 119,091,807 of record CM069135.1, on the reverse strand, counting down.
ATAAACGCGATAAAAATGATCTTCTTACCACAAATATTGTACCTATTTCAATCAATACCAATATACATACCTAAAAAATTCTTCAAAAAATTAGATTCTGAATATTATAAACTTTATATGGGATTATAAATCACACAGAATAAAAAAAAAACACTTGTGTAAATCTAAAGAATCAGGGGGACTGACACTCCCTAACTTATTGTATTATTATTGGGCAGTGAATATTAAAAATATAATCTACTGGTTGGACAGTTCTGCCCAACAGGTAGATTGGATAAGAATGGAGAAAGAGGATTGTTCCCCTTATAATATAGGAGCGATCCTTCTTTCCCCGATAAAACTGAACAATGTAATATACAAGAAGAATCCAATTATTCATAGTATAATACGAATTTGGAAACAAATAAAATTAACTTTAAAATTAAGAAAATTATCGCTTCTTTTTCCAATAGCTAATAATCCCTCATTCAAACCATCCATTATTGATAAAACGTTTACCCATTGGGAAAGAATAGGAATTAAAATGATGGGAGATATGTATGAAATGGGAAAACTTTTATCATTCCAACAATTACAACTAAAATATAATTTGAAAAGTAATCAATATTTCAAATACCTTCAAATTCAAGATTATTTGAAAAAGTATATACAAGGATATCAAACTTTAACCCCAGATCTACTGGAGGAAGGAATGAATAGAAAGGCAGAATCAAAGCAATTTAATATCTTACTTATATAATATAATTCTAAATATAGAAACACCAACGACAGAAGCAATTAGAAGAGACTGGGAACAAGAGTTATTGATAAAAATTCCGAACGATAGATGGGATAAAAATCTATTATATGTAAACAAATGTTCAATGAATGTAAGACATAACCTAATTCAATTTAAAATTTTACATAGATTATATTATTCGAAAACAAGACTGAATAAAATATTTTCAAATGTTTCCCCCATCTGCGACAAATGTCTAACTCAAAATGCCACTATAGCACATTCCTTTGTCTCTTGTACAAAACTGTATACATTTTGGAATGAAATTTTTGGAATTTTTTACAAAACTATTTAACACAAAATTGAACCCCAATACTGAATTGATTATCTTTGGATCAATGGAAGAGGGAAGTAAACTAACTATATCCCAAGAAGCCTTTCTTAATTATGGTCTAATAACAGCGAAAAAACTTATACTTAAATTTTGGAAAAACGCACCTACGCCAACATTCAAAATGTGGATCTCAAATATGTCTGAAACGCTACATCTTGAAGAAATGAGATTCCTCTTACTAGGCAAAGTAGACCAATTCTTAAAGATTTGGTCTCCGTTTATCAACTTTATACAAGCATATGGTGCAACATAACATAACCTTAGAAATTAAATGGTTCAGAACTGGGTGACGAATGGGCAAAAATATGAGATAGGTAGATCTCTCCTAATCTTTCATTTTTTATTACTTTTTTCCTTTTCTTTCAATCTTTTAACTTCTCACCTCTGTCCTTTATTTTTTTTTACTTTCTGTTTCTACTTGCTTGTCTATCTATTCCGACACTCTTTATTTCTCTTTTCTCTCACTGTTCTTTTATTATTGCAACCAAAAATATGAAGTTGTACAAGAATGAAAATATGTATTTATGTATTATGTATTAGGTACTTAAGTACCAGACTACTGTACTTACTTCTAACAAAAATAAACAAACAAAAAAAAAAAAAAAAAAAAAAAAAAAAAAAAAAAAAAAGAAAATAAAAAAAAGATAGGGGATGCAAATTTTCCTCGATTTTACCCAACTCAAAACCTTTGTGCAGTACAGATACTTCAGAATTGGAACATTTTGTTACTGCCAAACAATTAATTTCCAAAGGGTGTTATATGGCATGATCTCAAATATGCATACTATTTGATGCCTATTCATAAGGATCACCGGAAATACTTAAAATTCAACTGGATGGGGCAGCTATGGAAGTTTAAGGCATTGCCTAATGGGTTAACTTCAGCTCCCAGATTATTCACCAAACTATTGAAACCGGTACTTGCGCTATTACAAGCTCAAAAACATATAGTAATGGCATACTTGGATGATATCATAGGCAAAACTCCGGAATTGGCTATTTCGGCAGCCTCAGCCACCAAGCTCTTGTTAGAACGATTAGGGTTTCTCATCCTTCCAGTTAAATCTAAGTTGACACCATCCCGAGTTATGGATTATTTAGGATTCACTATTAACTCTGTTTACATGTCTGTAACTCTGCCTTGTCGCAAAAAAAATTGAGTTATTGGAAGTCTGCAATTACCTCATTACAAAGCAGCAGCCTTCTATTCAACAAGTGGCCAGTTTCATTGGAAAATTGGTGGCAGCTTTCCCAGCCACAAAGGCCTATGCATTTACTGGCTGAAGCCATTGCTGAATTAAAATGGTAGAAGTACAATATTTGGCATAGCTCTAACAACATTTCGGTTGTCAATCCTTCACTAACTTTACAAACTGATGCAATGCTTTGGGATGGGGCACCACTGACACCATATCTAGCTGCGGAGGCAGATGGAACATGCATGAACGGTAATTTCTGCAATTATATGGTGTTAATTATTTGGAATTACTGGCCGCCCTCTATGGACTAAGGGCTTATTGTGGGAATATGCACCATTTGCATGTTCAATTACAGATTGATAACACCACAGTGGTGGCATACATTAATGACATGCGTGGAATCAAGTCAGTATCCTGTGATAGATTCGCAAATCTCATTTGGCACTGGTGCATTCCAAGGAATATTTAGGTTTCAGCTGCTAGGTTCAATACGGTGGCGGACACCAGGTCACGCAAATTCAATGACAACACAGAATGGATGTTGAATCATAGAGTGTTTAATGATATTATCTCTAGGTATGCAACACCGGATATATATTTGTTTGCATCCAGACTTAATCATCTATTACCAAACTATATTTTTTGGGAACCAGACCCAGGGGCAGTAGCGATAGATGCATTCTCACTGCATTGGGGATGATTGTTTTCCTCTGCTTTTCCCCCATTCTGCCTTGTCAGTCAATGCCTGCTTAAAATTAAGCAAGACTCTGCCTCGGGCATTCTAATAGTCCCTGACTGGCCCACTCAGCCATGGTATCCACTCATTCTGGGTATGATCATAGAACCCTTCATGGCGGTTCCCAAATGCAGGAATCTGCTAACCCACCCCATCACTGGGGAAGAACATCCTCTACATCAGTGGTTCTCAACCTTGTTTGCCCCATGCACCCCTTTCACCATATGTCAGAATGTCATTCCCCCCCTTTCCAAGATTGTCTGCCTCAAAAAGTGCATTCCAAATAATATGCATATAATAGTAAGATTAAACGAGAACTTACCAGTTCGAAGTTTGATCGTTATTTTATGAGGAGTAACGATGAGGGATTACGTGAAGAAGCCCCGCCTGGCGCTAGAACGGCATACTTCAAAGCAGCGGCATGAAAAACACAGAACACAATAGCCGGAGTAAGATAGTAAGGCTCATCAGAGATTTAGAACTACCAGATGATCATTTATTTTATGAGGGTGTGGAGTGGAGGGCACGTAATCCCTCATCGTTACTCCTCATAAAATAATGATCAAACTTTGAACTGGTAAGTTCTCGTTTAATCTTACTATTTTACTTCGGAGTCATGTGAGTAGCTACGTGAAGATTTTGAAGCTTCTGTGTTTTCCATGTCGTAGAATTCTTCCATACGACAGTCCGGCTAGGTCAACACATACATGAGTAAAAACCTTTTACCAGACTAGTTTTAGTTCTTTCCATAAAACTTTTAATGATAAAATAACATATAACAACCCCCTTTTTACATCTGAGGGAAACCATTACAAAGTGATAAAAGATATAAGTGATAACATAATTGATAATATCAATCGATAGTGAAACAAAGCAGGTGATTATAGTGAACCCAACACCACGTGTCCAAAGCCTGTCATTGTGTGAACAGGTTTATTGTAGAACTTTGAAAAAGTTTCTTCTTTACACCACCCTGCGGTTTCTAAAATATGTTTGAGTGGTACGTCCTGTAAATTCGCCGCGGATGTAGCTGCTGCCCTGGTGGAGTGAGATTTGAACACATCAGTGTCTACTCCTGCTAAAAGTAACACCTGTTTTAACCACCTTGAGATTGTTTGCACTGAAGCTTTTGTGTGTGGTTTCTTATACGTAATCATTAATGTTTTTTCATCACCTCGAAGAGTTTTGGTAACTTTTACATATTGATTCAAATGTTTAACTACACACAACATTGGATCAATAGGGTAAGCTTGAAACATTACCTTTGCTCCAGTTCTCCCTGGTCTGCTTTGTTTGATCGGATCGTAAACATAGAACACAATGTTATCTGCAGCCACATGCATACAGTCTAAACGTAGCATTTGTAATGTTTGCACCCTTTGAGCTGAAATCAATGCCATTAACATTACTAATTTAAATGTTAACTTTTCCAATGGCAAAACTTCGATTGGAGTCCATTGCCTAAGTAAAGTAAGTACAATGCTGACACCCCAAATTTCTGTATATCTTGGTTTGGGTGGATTTTTGTTAAAGATTCCTTTCATAAATCTGGATATTAATGGATGTGATCCAATTGATTTCTGGTCAGAGATTTGTCCTAAATAAGATGATAAGGCACTACGTGCACTATTAATGGCACTATAACTTAAGTGCTGTTCAAAATGCAACTAGGCAAGGAACTCCAATATGTTTGCAATGTTTACAGTATGATAGGATATATTTGATTGTCTACAAAAATTTTCCCATTTCTTTATATGTGTCATATATTGTCTCTGAGTGCTATCTCGCCATGATGCGACTATAATATCCATAGTTCTATCCAACAATCCAAGCTCTTGTAGTGGTCTGGTCAAAACCTGCAGATTAACAAATTCTTATAAGCATGTAATGGATGAATTTCTTTGGTTACTGGTTTTATCAATAAATCACTGCTGCTAGGAATTGACATATATGGTTCTTTAATCATGTTTAACATCAATGGGAACCTTGGTTGTGTCGGCCAATTTGGAATCACCAATAATCCTGTGGCAGAATCTTGTTCTATTTTCTTCAGGCATTGCTGAACCAGAGCAAATGGCGGAAAGGCATAAAAGAACATATTCCCCCAATGTACTGAAAAAGCTACTGCATCTGGATCTGGTTCCCAAGATACAAAATTAACCAATTGATGATTTAATCTTGATGCAAACAGATCAATGTCCGGTAACCCATATTGAATCCCAATTTTACTGAAAATTACTGGGTTCAACATCCATTCTGTGTTGTCTTTAAACATCCTTGATCTATTGTCTGCCACCACATTGTCTTTACCTGGGATGTAATTTGCCGAAATCCAAATTTGGTGCTTAATACACCACTGCCATATCTGATTGACCAAACAATCACATGATACCGATCTGACTCCACCCATGTGATTAATAGATGCAACAGCTGTTTTATTGTCTAATTGTATCAGTACTTGCAGATTCCTTTTTGTAGAACAATAGGCTTTCAACCCATAAAATGCTCCCAATAATTCTAAATAGTTAATACCATATGTTTGGAGAAACATTTCTTCTTGGACAGTCCATCTGCCCCCACAGCTGGTGAATGAATCTGTCGCCCCCCATCCGAGAGCACTAGCATCTGTTTGTAAAATTACTTCAGGCTGTTGTATCAGAATGTTTTTTAGCAGCTTGCGGGACATTTTCAATCCACCATTGTAATTCCAATAAAGCTTCTTTTGTTAATTGCATAGGACTATCAAAATGGCCTGCTCTCTTTTTTAGAGCTCTTATTTTGTCCCTTTGAAGGTTTTGGTAATGTAAAGGACCAAATTCTACTGCAGGAAATGCTGCCACAAATTTACCAATAACCTTTGCTACTTCTCGGATGGAGGGATAAGGTTTGTGAATGAGACCCCTACAGGTCATTAAAATATCATCAAGCTTATCTGTTGGCAAAGTTACTAACATAGTAACTGAGTTAATCACAAACCCCAAATAGTTAATTGACTGTGCTGGCTGCAGCTGGGACTTAATTGGATGAATCAAGAAACCTAACTTCTCAAATAAAGTTTTAGTTGCTGAAACTGATTTTTCAGCTGATTCCTGATTACTATTGATGATTAAAATGTCATCCAGATAAGCCATAATGATGTGCTTTTGTGCTCTTAATTGTGCTAAAGCTGGTTTCAACAGCTTTGTAAAGAGCCTGGGAGCTGAACTTAACCCATTTGGTAAAGCTTTGAATTGCCACAGCTGTCCCAGCCAATGAAATTTCAAATACCTTTGAAAGAACTGATGTATTGGTACTGAATAGTACGCATCCTTTAAATCAATTGTAGCCATATAACAACCTGCTGATATCAAATGTCTTGTAGTGTTGAATGTTTCCATCTTAAAATGTTTATACTCGACAAATTTATTAAAGTTTGTAAGGTCCAGAATAATTCTGCAACCACCATCTTTTTTACTTCTTGGAAATATATTTGACACAAATTGATGTTTATGTTCAACAGTTTTTTCAATAATACCTTTTTTAAACAATTTGTCAATTTCCACATTAATTTCTGCCTCTTCAATTGCAGAAAACATGAAACCATAAGCAGGTTTATTTTGTACCGGAGAATTAACACCTTCTTTGAATGTAATAGTAGCTCCTGAAACTGTTTGTAAAATAAACCGATCAGATGTGATGGCAAGCCATTCATCATAAATCATTTGTAATCTCCCTCCAACTGGAGATTTGTCCACAGTTTCTTTAAGAATAGAATAATTTTTTTGTACCTCTCCATATGAACGTGGTGGTCTCCTTCTCCCCGTATACGGGTGAACATTAGGCTGTGTCGGATGGTAATATTTTCTTATCATATTCCTGCCTCTGTTTCCAAAATCAAATCCCCTTCTTGATGAAAAATACCTTTTTTGTCCAAAGATGAAAGGTCTCATGTGGCTAATAGATTTAGCCTCTTCATCCATTTCTCTTATTTGCTTAGGCAGGTTCTCTCCAAATAGATAACCAGGAGCTTGAACACCACTTGATCGACACAGACCTACAAACCTTGGATGAAATATGGGCCGAATCGCAATTTTCCTCATACAATTAATTTCATAGAAGGAATTGCACAATAAGCCCAAAGTATCTTTTTGGATTTTATCCATCTCCGACCCCTCCATTTGCCTTCCAAAAGCAGTAATGGCAGCTGAAATCAATTTGAGGATTCTTTGAAATCTTATTTCTTGTCCTCTCATGCCTGGAGTCATAGGGTCCATATAGACGGATTAACCGTAGGTATCTTCAATGAGGTGCAATTATCCGGTGTTTTATATAATTCTGCTGTTTCAATCATCACAGAATCTTGAAGTTGGTGAGATACCATATAATTAATACTGGCAGCTAGGTTTTCTTCCATAGCCTCACCACTTCCTTCAGGTATAGCAAAATCTTTTGCCATATCAGGCACATCTGGCTTCATCTTTTTTATTTGTGGTGTGCACTCATACTCCACATCACCACTTGGAGGGTCTGTCTTTTGCAGCCCTGGTACACTTGGAATTATATCCAATGAGACTTCCTCCGCCCTTAATCCTGGGTCTGGAGTTTCAAATTCCCAATTTGGCACATAGCCATATTCTGTATATTCAAACCCCTCGGGGTCATTTTGGGAAACTTCTGCGTACTGTGACCCTTGTCTCATTATATTTTGGAGCACTTTCTCCATATGTTCCATTTTTAGCCATGTAGCTTTATTATCCGGAGGACTTTCATTATCAGAGTCATTATCAGAAACCACGGGCCTCACGGATTTCTTTTTACTTTTTCTAGGAACATTTTCCTCCGTGGTTTGCATTTCTGGAGAAATTATAGTCTCACTAACGGGTGAATCAGCGGCCACTGGTATCGGAACCGGATCCGCACTAAACTCTTGTCCCGACTCTTTAGCTTCACCATGGAACGATCTTTTTACCCGCAAAATTTTCCTTTGAGACTTCTCCATTTTTCTTTTTTATTATCTGGCTAAATCAGTACGCCAGCGTGACTCTGATTTTAATTTTTACTTTCTCTTTTGCTGGTTCTACCAGCGTAACGTCTTTTTTAGAACGTCCCCTATTTTTGTTGCACTTACCTGCGGGTCCGTTCCGGCCGCTGCGAGGAGCTGCGCTCTGCAGCTCTTGCTTCTGCCGTCAGCGTCAACGTAATGCCGTTCTAGCACCAGGCGGGGCTTCTTCACGTAGCCACTCACGTGACTCCGAAGTAAAATACTGAAAATCCTTTATTTCTAACAGTTTGAGTTTGCTCATCTGTGGTCCCAATTCCCCCCTGGAAAACCTGAAATTTCCCCCCGGGGGGAAATCCCCCCTGGTTGAGAACCCCTGGTCTACATGATCGACTAAACTTATTTGTTTGCAGATTCTAAGGCGGCCTTTTCTCGGGATTGGACTAGCTGACCATACATTGGATGTGCTAACTACGGCCTGGAGAGACAGCACTAAAAAACAACATATCTCCAACATAGAGACATGGGAAGAGTTCTGTTTGCAAACTAATATCATGTATGAGACAGCGCTCATAACCAACATTTTGGAATTTCTTTCAAAACTTCATTTTGATGAGAGGTTGAGCTACAGTGCTCTGAATTGTGCCAGAAGTGCGTTGTCTTCATACTTGTTGCCAAGCTCAGGTCAACACTCCATTGGGTCTTATCCATTAATATTCATATTCATGAGGGGTATTTTTAACTTAAACCCTCGAAATATGGGATGTAGGTGTGGTTCTAACACTACTTCGCCAATGGGCTCCAGCTACATCCCTGTCCCTTCTCCGGCTCACTTACAAAGTAGTGATGCTCGTGGCACTAGTATCAGCTCAACGGGTCCAGTCATTACAGAAGCTGTGTCTGGATAGGATGATTAATTCTGCTAGTGATATAACATTTTTTGTATACGATCCAATTAAACAGAGCAGACCTGGTGTTTCCGCTCTCAGCTACAATTTATGGCATACCCTTTGGACCCCCGATTATGTGTGGTCACACACCTCCAGCAATATATTAAGGTCACCAAGGGTCTTAGGGGGTCAGAACTAACATTATTTATTAGCCACAAGAAAACAGCATAAAAAGGTTTCAGCTCAGACCATCTCCAGGTGGTTGAAACATGTTCTGGCTGATGCTGGTATAGATACTGAAATATTCAAATCTCATTCCACCAGGGCTGCAGCTATGTCCGCTGCAATGGTCCTGGACGTCCCATTGGACCAAATCCTAGCGGCCACAGGATGGTCCTCAGAACGCACGTTCCAGACGTTTTATAATAAACCTGTAATCAGATCCAGTGATTTCGCAAACTCTATTTTAAGTTCTGTTTTGTAATCTCCTCTCGGGTGAGAGAGGTTTCTATTATTATTTTGTCCATTAAAATATTTTCAGCATGTTCAAAATTTATGTAATGTCTGAATACTTGGTTTCCACTCCTCCTTGCAGTGTGTGATGCATGGACTCGTTCCGTGGCATGAAGTCGCAGAGCTTCAAAATCTTCACTCATGTGACTCCGAAGTAAAATAGCAAGATTAAATGAGAATTTACCAGATTGAAGTTTGATCTTTATTTTATGAGGAGTTACGATGAGGGATTACGTGCCCTCCGCTCCCAACCCTCCTCATAAAATACAGCTGGTAGTTCTAGTTCTCGAATCGAACTATCATCAGTTCAACAACTGTTATCTGTGACTTCACACCGCTGCTTTGAAGATTGACGCGCATGCGGGCTGGCGCGGTTCTTCACGTAATCCCTCATCGTAACTCCTCATAAAATAAAGATCAAACTTCAAACTGGTAAGTTCACGTTTAATCTTACTATTATTCACTTTGGTGGCAGAAACAAGGGGGCAGATTATTATCTCAATGGGGTTATGTTAGTTAAGGGGGAAGTACAGCGAGACCTGGGTGTCCTTGTACACAGGTCACTGAAAGTTGGCGTGCAGGTACAGCAGGCAGTGAAGAAAGCTAATGGAATGTTGGCCTTCATAACAAGAGGATTTCAGTATAGGAGAAGAGAGGTTTATCTGCAGTTGTATAGGGCTCTGGTAAGATCACATCTGGAGTATTGCGTACAGTTTTGCTCTCCTAATTTGAGGAAGGACATCCTTGTGATTGAGGCAGTGCGGCGTAGGTTCACGAGATTGATCCCTGGGATGGCGGGATTGTCATATGAGGAAAGATTGAAAAGACTGGGCATGTATTCACTAGAGTTTAGAAGGATGAGGGTGGATCTTATAGAATCATATAAAATTATAAAAGGACTGGACAAGCTAGATGCAGGAAAAATATTCCCAATGTTGGGTGAGTCCAGAACCAGGGGCCACAGTCTTAGAATAAAGGGGAGGCTATTTATGACTGAGGTGAGAAAAAACTTTTTCATCCAGAGAGTTGTGAATTTATGGAATTCCCTGCCACAGAGGGCAGTGGAGGCCAAATCACTGGATGGATTTAAGAGAGAGTTAGATAGAACTCTAGGGGCTAGTGGAATCAAGGGATGATCAGCCATGGTCACAATGAATGGTGGTGCTGGCTCGAAGGGCCGAATGGCCTCCTCATGCTCCTATTTTCTATGTTTCTATGTTTCTATGTCTCTATACCTTAATGAGACAACACTTGGAGTATTGTGTGTAGTTATGGTCCCCTAATTTGAGGAAGGACATTCTTGCTATTGAGGGAGTGCAGCGGAGATTTATAAGGTTAATTCCCGGGATGGCAGGACCGTCAGATAATGAAAGAATGGAGCGAATGGGCTTGTATTCACTGGAGTTTCGAAGGATGAGAGGGGATCTTACAGAAACATGTACAATTTTTAAGGGATTGGACAGGCTAGATGCAGGAAAAATGTTCCCGATGTTCCTGCGGCTCTCCAGCGGTGCTCCAGCGGCGGCCCAGCTGCGGCGCTCCAGCGGATCTCCAGCGGCGGCCCGGCTTCGGGGCTTCGGCGCTCCAGCGGCTCTCCAGCGGTGCTCCAGCGGCGGCCCGGCTGCGGCGCTCCGGCGGCCCCAGCGTTCCCGTGGTCGATCCTGACTGGGAGCTGTGGTGGTGTTCCGGCATTCCGGCAACGGCGGCGGTGACGGCCTGGCTTCGGAGGCTTGGCCGCGGGCCTAGTGGACGATGACATCGAAGGCCTGGATTGCCTCAGTACAGAGAGGGAACAAGTAGGGGAAAAAGACAAAGACTTTAAGACTTTTGCCTTCCACCACAGTGAGGAGGTGCCTGGTGAACTCACTGTGGTGGATGTTAAATATGTGTTTATTGTGTGTTTTGTTTTAATTTATTACATGTTATGACTGCAAGGTAACAAATTTCGTTCAGACCGAAAGGTCTGAATGACAATAAAGGAATCTGAATCTGAATCTGAATCTGAATCTGAGGGAGTCTGGAGCCAGGAGTCACAGTTTAAGAATAAGGGGTTGGCCATTTAGGACTGAGATGAGGAAAAAAATGTTCACCCAGAGAGTTGTGAATCTATGGAATCCTCTGCCACAGAAGGCAGTGGAGGCTAATTCATTGGATGTTTTCAAGAGAGAGTTAGATTGAGCTCTTATGGCTAACGGAATAAAGGGATATGGGGAGAAAGCAGGAACGGGGTACTGAATAGGATGATGAGCCATGATCATATTGAATGGTGGTGCTGGCTCGAAAGGTCAAATGGCCTACTCCTGCATCTATTTTCTATGTACACATGGCAAGTGCCCAAGTACAAGTGTCAATAATAATCCTACACTAATCAACAGGATCAGTTCTAATGTGGTTCACGAGTAGGATCGACCTGATAAAAGTGTAAAAAATCATGAGAGGCATGGGGAAGGTAGACAGTCATGATATTTTTTCTAGGATGGAAATATCTAAGATTAGACAGCATAGTTTTAAATCGGGAGGGGCAAAATTTAAAGGAGGTGTGCGGGGCAAGTATTTTACACAGAGGGTGGTGGGTGCCTGGAACACGCTGGCAGGGGTGGAGGTGGAGGCAGGTTCGTTAGTGGTGTTTAAGAGACGTTTGGATAGGTACATGGATATGCATGGAGTGTAGACTACGTGCAAGGAGATAAAAGATGGTCTTGGCACTATGTTTGGCACAGACTCTGGGGGCCGAAGGGCTGTTCTTGTGCTTTAGAGAAACAGCATAGAAACAGGCCCTTCGGCCCACCGAGCACGCCAACCGGCAATCCCCGCATACTCTCACTACCTACACACACGGGATAATTTACCAAGCTAATTAGCCTGCAAAGCTTTACGTCTTTGGAGTGTGTGAGGAAACCGGAGATCCCGGAGAAAATCCAGGTACAATGCACAGGGAGAACGTACAAATTCCATACAGACAGCACACGTAGAGATCTAAGGCGCTGTGAGGCAGCATCTCTACCGACACGCCACTATGCCAATCACTGTACTGTTCGATGTTCTATGTTTTGCAATGTTTATATATATATCTTGTTTATTACTAGAAACCAAACAAGCTTTAGTAATTCGAAGCTAAAAAGTAAGCATGGGCTGCAATTGGAGAAAGAAGGAAGTGCAGATGCTGGAATCTTGAGTAAGACAGTGCTAGAGGAACTCAGCACGTCAGAAAGCATCTGTGGAGGGAATGGACAAACTGCCTGCTGAAGGGTCCTGACCTGAAACAATGCCCATGCATGACCTCCAGTGATGATACCTGACCCGTTGAATCCTCCTGTGCCCCACCTGGACTCACGCCCATTTCTCCCCTCCACTCACATCCACTTGCTTCACAATTCTCAACTCTTCAATCCCTTTGTCTCATGCCTTCTGTTTTTTTCTCATTTCTGGCCTTTGTTCCAGCCATCTGCCTCTCAAACCCCTTCCCCTCGCCTGTATTCATCCATTAACGGCCTCTCTTCAAACTCCCCCCACAATCAGCCTGAAATATAATCCTGACCAAAACATCACCGATCCATGTTCTCCAGGGATGCTGCCAGACTCGCTGATTACTCCAGCACTTTGTGTCTTTTTTTACACTAAACCAGCATCTGCAGTTCCTTGTTTATTAAATCTATACTGTTTGATTAAATGTACAGTTTAATTAACTGCAGATTAAAATTAGGAGATGTGATTTTGAGAACAGGCTTGTTTTCTTCCGACTGGAGTCCAAAGAATAGTGGTTTCAACAAAGTTGTGCACAATTGGAGCAAGTGGGTTTTGTCATCCTTCAGTGAAAAGCAACATATCGTGCATATCCCCAACTGTGTGCTCAGCCAAGGAGTCACTGTGGAACTGGAGATGTGATCAGTGACCAGTTCTGTTTCCCAGTGTTGTGATGCATCACCCTCTTTATTTCACAGTGAGAATAATTTGGAAAATTATTTCCAGCAGTTTGGAAAACAAAACACATGCAAATAATCTAAAGGCAACGGCTTATTAATGCTGCAAGAGCAGCTGAGAATGCACTGGTGTTAACAGAAGCAATGGCCCACTAGTAGCTCCTCCAGTCAATTAGCTGCTTTTCCTACAGCACCCAGGGATTACACTCTCCACAATCCAGACCACATGTTATTCGTGTTCATAAATCCTCACAGCAGAATTAGGACATTCGGCCTTTCAAACTACTCTGCCATTAAATAGTAAGATTAAACGAGAACTTACCAGTTTGAAGTTTGATCTTTATTTTATGAGGAGTCGAGTTGAGGGACTACGTGAATAGAAGCCCGTACAGCCGTTGGTGCGTCAATCTTCAAAGCAGCGGAATGAATTCACAGCTAACAATGACCGAAGTATAACGGTAAGATGATAAAACTAGAACTACCAGATGAGATCTATGAGGGTGGGAGCGGAGGGCACGTAGTCCCTCAACTCGACTCCTCATAAAATAAAGATCAAACTTCAAACTGGTAAGTTCTCGTTTAATCTTACTATTTTACTTCGGAGTCACGTGAGTGACTACGTGAAGACTTCAAAGCACTGTGAATTCACGCCGCAGACTCAAATCCGACGTTCACACTGCCTGGATTGACTCAAAAGTCGTTAACAATCAATCATGCATCAGTAATACATTTGTTAAATGAAATAACAGTTTATTTACAAACAAATCATAACAAACCCCTCTAACTCAGGGCACAAATGTAACAGTACTGACACCAGAATCAGCAAACACCCCGAGCCTTGAAATCGGCTTGTGATAAAACCTCTGAAAAGTTAGCTCACTGGACCATCCTGCGGCCGCGAGGACGTTGAAATCGTTTGCACCGACACCTTACTGTGTGGTTTTTTGTGACTAATAAACAAAGCCAACTCTGTTCCTCTCAGAGGTTTAGTAATCTCAATGTAACGAGATAAATGTGAGACTATACAGAAGCGATCATCTGCGGGGTATGCTGAAAACACAATCTTCCATCCTGTCATGCCTCTTTTATTATGTTTAAGCAAATCATAGACATAAAATATAATGGCATCAGCCGACACATGCATTCTATCTAGCCGTAGCTTTTGCAACATTTATACACGTTGAGCTGAAACCAATGCCATAAGCATGACCACCTTCATAGATAATTTGGCTACTGATAGGCTTGTATACGGAGCCCACTGGCGAAGAGCCATAAAACCTCACTCACATTCCAAATACCGGCATACCTGGGTTTAGGAGGATTAAAATTGAAAAATTCCCTTCATGAATCGTGAAACTAACGGATGTGTCCCTACTGTATGCAATTCTGCATTCATAGGTAAATAAGAAGACAGAGCACTTCTGGCTGAATTAATCGCACTGTAACTTAATTTTTTGGTCAAAATAAAGAGTTGACAAACTGCAATACATCCGTGATCCCTGCAGTGTGATATACAATATCCTGCTGTAGGCAGAATTGCTCCCACTTCCTTATATAGGTAATATATTGCTGCTGTGTACTATCCCTGCAGGCCGACGTGAGAACATCCACCGTCCGATGAGACAGTCCTCTCCCCAGGTATGGCCTCCTTAAAATCTGCAAATTAACAGATCAATACGATCCTATAAAGGATGTTGATCCCCAGTGACTGGATTTACCAGTAGACTTTTATTCTTGGGCATAAGCATGTAAGGCTCCCTAGCCATTTGTAATACAACGGGAAACCATGCTTGTGTAGGCCAATCTGGCACTACCAATACCCCTGAAGCGGAGTCCTCCTTGATCTTTTGCAAACATCTGCTGATGAGACAGAATGAAGGAAATACATACACAAACATTCTTCCCCCAATGCAGCGAAAATGCATCCACTGCTACTGCCCCAGGATCTGGTTACCATGAAACATATCTAGGTAACTGATGATTTAATCGAGATGCAAACAAGTCAATATCTGGCAATGCATACTGATCAATCATTTGGTTAAATACATCCTGATTTCACATCCATTCAATGTTGTCATTAAACTGATGTGACCTCTTCCTGGCAAATAAAGTGCTGAAAGCCAGATATTTTGGTCAATACACCAGCTCCAAATCTGGTTAGCCAGTCTATCACAAGACTGTGACTTAACTCCACCCATGTGGTTTACATATGCCACTGCTGTGGTGTTGTCAATCTGACCTGCACATGCAGATCCCTCCTTGTAGAACAATAAGCTTTGAGCCCATACCAGGTGCCCAACAACTCTAAATAATTAATCCCTCTTAATTGAGGAAGCGATGTCTCATCCACATTCCATCTGCCTCCTCAACTAGAAGACATATCTGTTGCACCCCAACCCAGTGCACTTACATCAGTCTGTAATATCAGTGACGGTGATTCCACCAAACCCTCCTTAAATTTTTTGAAACATGTGCTATCCACCATTGTATGTCAGCAATCACCCCAGCTGACAACTGCATAGGCCTATCAAAAATGGCCCCTTTGTTTTCTCAGTGCCTGTTCCTTTGATCGTTGTAATTGTTGATAATGCAGAGGACCATACTGCACAGCTGGAAAGGCTGCAACAACTTCCCAATTAAACTGGCTACTTGTCTAATCGAAGGCCGTTGTTCTCCAACGAGATTAACACAGTCCTCAATTAACTGATTCAATTTATCCCTGGGCAAAGTTACCAACATGTGATTGGAATTAATGGTAAATCCCAGATAATCAATAATTTGGACTGGTGATAATTTAGATTTATCTGGGTGAATAACAAATCCCATTTGTTCAAAAGTGATTTTAACAACTGAAACTGATGATTGAGTTTCAGCATGAGTCTTTCCAACAATCAGAATATCATCTAAATAGGCCATTACCACATGCCCCTGAGCTCTAAGTAATGCTAACACAGGTTTTACCAATTTAGTAAATAATCTAGAAGCTGAAGTTAATCCATTCGGCTATGTCCTGAATTGCCACAGCTCAGTCATCCAAATAAATTTCAAATATCTTCTATCATCACCATGAATAGACACTGCGTAATACGCATTCTTTAAATCAATGGTTGCCATATAATACCATTTGGACACTATATGTTTGCCGTGGTAAAGGTCTCCATTTTGAAATGCCTATAACAAACAAATTTGTTCAAATTCGATAAATCCAGAATAATTCTACATCCCCCAGTCTTTTTAGATCTGGGTAATATACTTGACAGAAATTGTTGACTTTGATAGACAGAAGGCTCAATTACCCCTTTCTTATGTAACGACTGAATCTCTGCTTGAATAAGCACATTTTCCTCATCTGAAAAATAAGTTTACGACTAGGAAAATGTTGATTAGGTAGACTGTCCTTAGAGTAAAAATCCAATTTTTCATCCCTTCAATACACTAAGTATGAACAAATCTGATGTCAACTGCTGCCACTGTTTGAGAAACAATTTTAACCTTCCCCAATTTGAACAGGAACATTAGTTAATTCATCGTCTGTCAATGTTATATTCCTTACCAGCATCTTTCCTTGCGGCCTTGTTGTCCTCGACTTCTTGTAGGAGAACCTTTTTGCCTTGCTTCCAGCTGGCTTAATGAGGGCCATGGTTATAACAACCTCATGACAGTCTTTGACCCTTTTTGCAAGGTTACCACCAAACAACAGATTTCGTGGTGGTACACTGGTCGGTTTGCACAAACTCGCCAAATTCGGGTTAGCACTGGCCTAATAGCGGCCCTCCCGATATTATTAATTTCAAAATGCATTACAAAGGAATCCCAGTTCATCCTGGTGTGCTTCAACCATATCATTTGTATCAATAACTTTCACCACAGCTGTAATACCTGCTGACAACAGTTTAAGCACTTTTTTAAACTTCATCTCCTGGGCCCTAGCAGGCAAACCCATCTATGACCAAATTTGGTGATTAACCACCGGTACCTTCAGGAGATCACAATTAACAGGAGCTTTATAGTTTTTTGCTACTTCATTCATAGCTAGCTCCTGTAACTGGTGGGAGAGCATATACTGAATGGCTTTGGCCAATTCTACATCAATCGCCTTTCCTGCCTCTCTACACTCAGCAAACTTCCCAGCAATGTTCGGAATTACCTCCAACCGAACACCTTTACTGCTCTCCCCAGCATAGAATCAGTGTCAGCAAACTGCACTGATAGAACATCCTCCTCACAGACAGGATAGTTCTGCAGCCCTGAAACAGGTGCTGCTAGCACAAGCTCTCCATCAGCCTGGCTTGGGCACCACTCCTCCTCACGGAGCTGGTCCCTGTCGAGCATTCTTTTGTAATAGAATCTCGACGTGGGAGAGCCGTGAGCAAACGGACTCTCCTATGGAGGGTATAACCTCCAGGCCCGACTCATTTACGGGCCACAGAGACTTGCCAGTGGCCTTCCACCCTACTGACAAGCCTTCACTGCCCCCCGGCAGTGGGTCCGCAACCACTGGCTGTGTAGCCAGCACCGGACCAGGTGTACCAGACGGGCCTCCATCCTCAACACTCTCCTGCCACTTTTCCTTTCTACCCCCGGAGCGCCTCGCCGACACCTTCTTCACTTTCTGCAACATTCTCTAAGAACTCCAAACCGTCGCAGAAAATGACATGTGGTAAAAAAATTTTAAAAACCTTACCTCCGTTAAACTTGTGAACGAAGAACTGCAAATGCTGGAGAATCGAGGGTGAAGTCTGAAGAAGGGTCTCGACCCGCAACGTCGCCCATCTCCTTCGCTCCTTAGATGCTGCTGCACCCGCTAAATTCTCCAGCTCTTCGTGTAACCCGCGGTTTAAACTTACCGCTCGGAGGAGCGCTGCTGCTCCAACCGGCCGACTGCACCAGCGTCTGATGTCATGACGCACCAACGGCTGTACGGGCTTCTATTCACTTAGTCATTCACGTGACTCCGAAGTAAAATGAGCATGAATTGGCACTGAATAACAGGCATCTTGTAAATCAATGGTGGCCATATAACAACCCTGTGACATCATCTGCTTTGCAGTAATAAATGTGTCAATTTTAAAATGCCTATAGAGAACTGCATTTAATGAGTGAGGTGCAGAATTACTCTACAACCACCATCTTTTTTAGGTCTGGGAAACATATTAGACACAAATTGTTGAGGATGATGAATGGCTTTTTCAATCACACCTGTTCGGGATAATTTCTGAATCTCCACATTTACCTGCTCAGTCTCTGGAGCAGAAAACACCAACATTTTACTAGGCTTGTGCTGGTGAGGTGGATCTATCCCTGAGATAAACTCAATGGTAGAACCCGACACAGTATTTAGTATAAACATATCAGACGTTATATAGCACCATTCAGTATAAAACAATTGTAATCTACCTTTGTAACAACTGTAATAGGAGATTGCACACCAGAATTCTTAACCTGAACACAAAGTCCCTGGACCTTTCCAGGTGGCTTGTAAGGCTGTTGTCTGGTCGTATTTGGGTTGTAGGCAAACTGCTGTGGTGGATATCCTCGTTGCCACCCTGGTCTCCCCCTGCAGGGCCCAGCACCCGGACCCCATGGTTTTTTCCTCCTCGTCAATATCCCAAATTTGTTTCACAAGATCATTACCAAAGTGGAGGTCAGGCGTTTGGACATTGGTCGCCTTACAGAGCGCAGCAAACTTTTGATTCAGGGTCGGCCTGATGTCGATTTTTTGAATACAATTAACCTCAAATAAAGCGTTGCACAGCATAGCCAACATGTCTTTTTGTAATTGAGTTAACACGGTCCCTCGGACCATGGTGCCAAATGCAGTGATCGTAGCCGCCACCAGTTTGAGGATGTGTTGGTAAAAATTGGAAAGAGCATAGTAAAAATTGGAAAGAGCCATGGTTTTCAAGGGAAATTGGACACTTGTTTCGAAAAAAGAGAGATATCTACAATAATTATAGGAGGCATGGAGTAAATGAGTTGGTAGAGGAGTATAAAGAATGTAAAAAGAATCTTAAGAAAGAAATTAGAACGGATAAAAGAAGACGTGAGGTTGCTTGGGATAGAAAGGTGAAAGTAAATCCAAAGGGTTTCTACAGCTATTTTAATAGCAAAAGGATAACGAGGGATAAAATTGGACCATTAGAGAGCCAGAATGGACAGCTATCTGCAGAGCCAAAAGAGATGGGGGAGATATTGAACAATTTATTTTCTTCGGTATTCACCAAGGAGAAGGATATTGAACTCTGTGAGGTAAGGGAAAAAAGTAGAGTAGCTATGGAAACTATGAGATTCAAAGAGGAGGAAGTACTGACACTTTAAAAGAATATAAAAGTGGATAAGTCTCCAGGTCCTGACAGGATATTCCCTAGGACATTGAGGGAAGTTAATGTAGAAATAGCAGGAGCTATGACAGAAATATTTCAAATGTCATTAGAAACGGGAATAGTGCCGGAGGATTGGCGTACTGCGCATGTTGTTCCATTGTTTAAAAAGGGTTCAAATAATAAACCTAGCAATTATAGACCTGTTAGTTTGACGTCAATGGTGGGCAAATTAATGGAAAGGATACTTAGAGATAATATATATAAGCATCTGGATAAACAGGGTCTGATCAGGAACAGTCAACATGGATTTGTGCCTGGAAGGTCATGTTTGACAAACCTTCTTGAATTTTTTGAAGAGGTAACTAGGGAAATTGATGAGGCGAAAGCAGTGGATGTTGTCTATATGGATTTCAGTAAGGCCTTTGACAAGGTTCCCCATGGAAGGTTGGTTAAGAAGGTTCAATCTTTGGTGTTAATGGCGGAGTAGCAAGATGGATTCAACAGTGGCTGAATGGGAGATGTCAGAGAGTAATGGTGGATGGCTGTTTGGCAGGTTGGAAGCCGGTGATCAGTGGGATGCCTCGGGGATCTGTGTTGGGTCCACTGTTGGTTGTCATGTACATCAATGATCTGGATGATGGGGTAGAAAATTGGATAAGTAAGTATGCAGATGATACTAAGATAGGTGATGTTGTGGATAATGAAGTAGATTTTCAAAGTCTACAGAGAGATTTGGGCCATTTGGAAAAGTGGGCTGGAAGATGGCAGATAGAGTTTAATGCTGATAAGTGTGAAATGCTACATCTTGGCAGGACAAATCAAAATAGGACGTACATGGTAAATGGTAGGGAATTGAGGAATGCGGTGGAACAGAGGGATCTCGGAATAACTATGCATAGTTCTCTGAAGGTGGAATCGCATGTAGATAGGGTGGCAAAGAAAGCTTTTGGTGTGCTGGCCTTTATAAATCAGAGCATTGAATATAGGAGTTGGGAAATAATGTTAAAATTGTACAAGGCTTTGGTAAGACCAATTCTGGAGTATGGTGTACAATATTGGTCGCCTAATTATAGGAAGGATGTCAACAAAATAGAGAGAGTACAGAGGAGACTTACTAGAATGTTGCCTGGGTTCCAGCAACTAAGTTACAGAGAACGATTGAATAAGTTAGGTCTTTATTCTTTGGAGCGCAGAAGGTTAAGGGGTGCTTGATTGAGGTCTTTAAAATGATGAAAGGGATAGACAGAGTTGACGTGGATAAGCTTTTCCCATTGAGGGTAGGGAAGATTCAAACAAGAGGGCATGACATGAGAATTAAGGGACAGAAGTTTAGGGGTAACATGAAGGGGAACTTCTTTACTCAGAGAGTGGTGGCTGTGTAGAATGAGCTTCCAGCAGAAGTGGGGGAGGCAGGATCGATTTTAACATTTAAAAGTAACGTGGATATATGGACGGGAAGGGAATGGAGGGGTATGGTCTGAGTGCAGGTAGATGGGACTAGGGGAAAATAAATGGTCGGCACGGACTGGAAGGGCCGAGAGTGCCTGTTTCCGTGTTGTAATTGTTATATGGTTATATGGTTATCATAGCTATGTCCGGGACACCCGGAGCGTGGCTCTTGCGCTCTGGTGTTTGCACATAAGCAGGGACACCAGACTCACGGTCAGCTGCATCCTGCCCCGCATCTCCCAATTGATAATCCAGGGAGGCATCCCCCAGTCCTATACCAGGTGCTGGAAGGAACTCCTCTTACCGGTATTCCATATAGTCCCCTGCATAAGGGTCCTGCTGCTCAGCAGCCTGGGGAAGTACTGGGGCCTTAGCCCCTTGTTGTATCAGAATCTGGAGCATATTCTCCATGTGCTGCATTCTGCCCCACAGTTATTTAGTACCTGGGGGAGAGTCACCAGCTTGATCAGACTCGTCTGATAATACTGGCCTGTTTGATTTTCGTTTAGCCTTCCTGTGGCTCTCAGCAGGCTCAACATGCTCAGTTTGAGGAACTATCCTAGAGGATTCGCTATTGACTTCAGCTGCCGGTGAAACGGCACCCGGTATCGGAACCGGAGTTGCCGCGCTTATCTCCCGACCCGATCGAAAGTGCGAGTCGTCGCTGGACCCATGCTTTGAGCCAACCCTCTCGTCTGGTCCTATCTATCTCTAAAACTCCGACTGACTACCTGAGCCAGCTTTACGGAGTTAAATACTCTGCAGGGAAAGTTGTTTAAAACACTTACCTGCAAGTTCTACTTATCGTTGGTGGAGCTGCGCCCTCCATCCCGTTCAGAGCGACATGCGCGGACGTAATGACGCGCATGCGCCTGGCGGGGCTTCTTCACGTAG
Organism: Okamejei kenojei; assembly: GCA_035221665.1. Classification (NCBI taxonomy): domain Eukaryota; kingdom Metazoa; phylum Chordata; class Chondrichthyes; order Rajiformes; family Rajidae; genus Okamejei; species Okamejei kenojei. The sequence continues at coordinate 119,069,793 of CM069135.1, read as the reverse complement.
TCACTCACGTGACTCCGAAGTAAAATACATTTAAGCACCTCTTTAATAACATTTTATCCAAATAGCCCCCAAAAAATATGGCTATGAAGACTGAATATCAACTTTGGAATAACTGAATAGTGCAAACACTGAACTGTATCAACAGTGAACTAAATGGTTATATATTACCGAAAACTCACATGGGTTAACATGTCCTTAAAAATATGATTGCAGTTTGAAAGTTACTTACTGGTCCAAAAGAGCTTTTAAAGAACCAAAGTTAGAACGCAACAGTACACAGATATAGGGCCAGGCCATATGTGGTAACAGCACACAAAAATCCAGCTGGAAATCATTTCTAATTTACAGTGCACATATAGTGATATTTAGCTGTAGCCATTTTGTATAAGTATCTTAGTAAACGAACAGCACACCTGGATGAATGAGCACGTTCAGCCATGTAAACAAACCACAGACGTTAGCTGACATGCTGCACGTCGTGCCAGTAGGTAGAGCTATACAGTGTTACCTCTCATCCAGAGGGTTCAAAGTCCCTAAACAGAGTCTTTATGGGGGTTTAGTTGACTTAGGGAGGCTGTCGATGTATTTCTGCGCCTCCTTGGCTGAGTTTAACCACTTTCTGGCTCCACCAAACAACGTGAGACGGAGTCGAGCTGGATATAGCAGAGCAGGCTTTAGTCCCAGTTGACGTCACTGTACTCTGCCTGCTGGCTCTGAACTTCAGGGCTGTAATCCTCTACAATCCGAATTGGTTTGCCGCAAAATTCGAGATTCCCTCTCGGCCGTGCCTCTCTGATGAGGAGATCCTTCGTCTGGTACCGCTGCAGGCGGAGAATGACTGGTCGCGGTGACCGGCCGGTTTAGCGTTTAGGGAGCGATGGGCTCTGTCGACTTCTGGACGGGATGTCAACGTCTTGCTCCAAAAAACCTCTCGCAGCAAACTTGAGAAAAGCTCAGTGGGCCGTCCGCTATCAGTGGATTCCGGTAGACCGAGGATGCGTATGTTTTGTAGCCGACATCGGCCACTTTAGCCTTTAGCTTAGTATTGTCGCCACTCAGAGTGGAACAAATGTTCTCAAGGACGATGACTGGCTGGTTAAGGTCCTCTGCAGAAAGTTCCAGGGACGAGACACGTTGATCATGATCCTCCACTGTAAGCTTCATTTGGTCTAGCATTGAGTCGAGCCGACCAAACGCAGTTCTAAACTCGGTGGCTAGTGCCTCCCGATGTTGCTCGAGCAGCATGGTGATAGCCTCCAAGCTAACGTCAGCGTCCTCCTTTTTGCTCGACCTTGTACCCTTCGAGGCCATTTAGAGAGACAGTAACACTTAATCTAAAGGAATGTCAGACAAGTAAAAAAAGCGGACTTCATTCTGGTGTGAAAGTTAGAGGGCAGAATGTTATGAAAATGATAAGATTACCACTCGCTTAGTGCGTCTACTCCATCTGCCTCTAAAATGGAACCTCATTCAGTTGTTTGAAAGGTTCGCTTCGATGGGGCCTTTAGGTCAGCATGGACAAGTTGGGACAAGGGGCCGGTTTCCATGCTCGATATTCCATGATGTACAAAGGTTCCTGAATTGAGTCCTGCACCTCGTAACTGCCAACAGAGGGCAGCAGTCACACACAGGAGGAAAGCCGTGTGTTGCAACCTTGGTGTTCAATGATCTGAGGGGTGAGTGATGAGGGTGGAGGAAGGAAAGCACTGAGGGATGGAAAGATAATTCAGACCGTCAAATGTTGTGCCAGAGGAACTCAGCGGTCGTAGTGTATCTGAGGAGGGAAAGGAGTTGTCGGTGTTCGGGTCTAACACACGGGGACTTATGGAAATAGGATTTGCAACAAAGTGAAACATGATCTATCTCTGAGAGGTTCTGCTACATTTACAGATTCCAAACAGTGAGATGTGCAAGCGTCTCCAACCCACTACAACAACATGTATTCCTGTGGCATCTTAATGGAGCCAAACCTGCTCTGGGAATCAAGGGATATGGGGAAAAAGGAGGAGCGGGTTACTGAATTTGGATGATCAGCCAAGATCATATTGAATGCTGGCTCAAAGGGCCGAATGGTCTATTCCTGCGCCTATTTTCTATGTTTCAATGTTACCCACATTGGATGAACCCTGTACGTTTGCCACTATTGGGGTTTTGAACCATCCCTGTACCCTGTGTATAAACACGGCCCTTTAATGCAGTTGCCAGTTCCCACCTCCCACCCACAGAGCTGCAGTGAAGGGGGCTCACACTTCAGTCACAGTGAACAAGCTACATTCACTCCAATGTGAGGCTTTCTCTGATTGGACATCGGGGGTGTTTGGGGAAAGAGACATCAAGGCAGAGATATCTGTTCCAAGTCTCCACACTGCACAGTTGTACATGGGTGGGGGCCTCCTCTGGGCAACCGTGTCCTGTCTAACCGTGTCCTGAGCTACTAATGGGCCATTGCTCCTGTTAACACCAGTCCATTCACAGCTGCTCTTGCGGCATTAATAAGCCCTTGTCTTTAGATTCTTTGTGTGTGCTTTGTTTTCCAAACTGCTGGGAATGTTTTCTCACTGTGAAATAAAGAGGGTGATGCATCACAACACTGGGTCTCCGAGTCGATTCTTACTCAGAAACAGAACTGGTCACTGATCACATCTCCAGTCCCACAGTGACTCCTTGGCTCAGCACTCGGTTGGTGAGACACACGATATGTTGCCCTTCACTTATGATTGGTGAAAGTGCATCAGGAAGTCTTGCTGCATTTCTGCACAGCCTGGTGAGACCACATCACAAATATGACTGAAAGCAAAATAGTAGTGCTTTTAGAATGACAGAACTACAAGATATCATGGCATTATGAAAATATAGTGTGCAAGTTTGGTCAACATACTCAGATACTCCAGTCATGGAGAACGTGAAACTGAAGATGCTGTAGTTTTCAGCCATGAAACTAAACGCTGGAGGAACACGGCACGTCAGGCTGCAGCTGTAGACGGAATCGATAGATAACACCCCTTCTCACCTTTCATCCCACCATCCACCGCATCCAAGAAATATCTCCGATATTTTCACCACCTTCGACTTTGTAGAGAGGATTCATTGTGATAGGATTTACTCTCATTTGGAAAACAATGGGTTACTAAGGGACATTCAGCATGGCTTTGCACATGGCAGGTTGTGAGTTATTAACAGTCATAGAATCATAGTGATAGAGTGTGGAAACAGGCCCTAATAATTGCTCTTTTCTAAGCTTCCTCCCAGTCTATTTTCAGTACAAAAACTGAATCATGCACTTGAATCAACTAAATTTTATTTTACCAAAAGTGCGTCACAGATCACACACTGTACCTATCCCACCGCGTGTTCGATCCTTGCATCTATCTTTTCAAGCCCTCTAGGCTTCGCGCAGACAGAGGCACTCCAAACGGGTATGCGTTCCTGAGCGCTCTTCCAGAAGATCGACGCTGAGCCTTGTGACCATGGACTTTTATATGCCCCGCGAACTCGAGGGCTGAACCACACGGAGGTTGTCTCTTAATCACCCAATTACAAATGTCGATTAACCCCATGCATAACAGGCATTTCCCCAACCCAATGATACAACAGTTCAATACATTGTATTCACAACGGACTTCAAGATGGAGTCAACATGAAAACATTTACCCTGATTAACAGAAATCTCAGATAAGGCTCAACACCCCATCTAATCAACACTAAGCAGAGTCAGACTGCAACATTATTTACCATCTATTTACAAGGTGTATGTCTGGTTTGCAGACATCTAATCCATTCTATGCATTTAGTACCAGATTGACAGGGCTTGCAAGACTTCCCATTCTTTGCTGGTAAATTATATCTGTTCCAGACTCCCTGGCACCTCTTGCAGCCTGTCCTATCTCTGCAGATTGCAATTCCAATTTGACCAAGTCTCCCAGCAAACCCTGAAACTTAACCCCATTTTGATGTCCTGGCTGGTCCAATTTAGCCAGGATTAACAGCCCTTCGGCCCAACTTGCCCACACCGGCCAACATGTCCCATCAACACTAGTCCCACCTGCCTGCATTTGGCTCCTATCCCTCCAAACCTGTCCTATCTATTCACAAGTCTAACTTTCTTAAAATATGCGATAGTCCCTGCCTCAACTACCTCATCTGACAACTTGTTCCATACACGCACCACACTTTGTGTGAAAAAATTACCCCTCAGATTCCTATTAATTCTTTCCCCCTTCACCTTAAAACTCCATCCTCTGGTCCTCAATTCCCCTATAACTTGATTGCGTGTTTTGTGGAGATGGGTAAGGTGATCAAATAGGGGATGGCGGTGGATGTTGTCTACATGGATTTTATGAAGGCATTTGATCAAGTCCCTCATGGTAGGCTGATCCAGAAGATTAAGATGCATGGAATTAAAAGTGACGTGGTCATATAAATTCAGAACTGGCTTACTGATAGAAGACAGAGAGTGATGGTGAAAGGTCAATGTTCAGGCTGGAGGTCTGTGACTGGTGGATCTGTAGGGATCTGTGCTGGCACTTCCGCAGTTTGCGATATATGTGAATGATTTGGACATAAGTGTAGATGGGCTGGTTAGTATGTTTGAAGATTATTGTAATATCGGTGGGGTTGAGGGCTTTGGGGAAGACTCTCAAAATGTACAAAGAATGGCATTTTTAACACATGATATAAAACAATTATATCAGGTACTGAGCAAGAACAGATTCATTCCTCACTGTGCTTTCTGGTAGCCATATCTCACAACTAAAAAATAAGAAAAGTTCAGATGCCAAAACACAGTTTCCAATTGCAGAGAAGGTGGCAGGAGGTATGGATGGAACAGCAGGACTACCTGTGAAAGATATTATAATACTGGTGAGGGGTCAGGAAAGGATTGTTCGACTGGTTACAATTCGGACTCCCCCTCTCCCCCACTGAAAACTGTTTTCTTACCTTTAAACACCAGGCCACATCTTCTCATTTTATCTTTGAGCGTGGGTGTAAAATGGGCAATATCTGATCCGCAGACTCTCTCCAATTGAAAAAATCAGGTGCAAAAGTGCGGGCGATTGGATCTTCTCAGGTTAAAATTCCACCCTGGTCGATGATATTTCTCTGACAACCCTCTCCGTCTCAGTTGGTGTGTCGGCCTGTCTTGTGGACCTGATTCAAAGATGGGGAAGATCCCAGGGCTGGGACTTGGATGTTGGTGGATGAGGAACACCACTCACAAACCAATGACCATCCTCACTGCTGACTCCACCTTCCCCAGAGCTCATCGTCCAGCAACAGTTAACACACACGTCCATTTAATTGTCTGCTTCCATTAGCTCAGAACAAAACATTAAAAATATATATTTATATAACCTGACTCGGTTCTCAGCCACAGTATTAAGTACCCATTCCCTTAGTTCCTCTTCTAATTCAATAATTCTCCTCCAGTAACTCTTTCTAGGCAGTTAACTTTGGTTTCTCGAAGGGGAGTTCTGCTATTCACATTTCCTCTTTCTTACTATTTCAATGCCACCTCTCATGTCCCATGGATATTCCTTCATTTTACTAGACCTTTCCAAGTCCTTCCCTGACGTTCTTTGAATAATCATTCCCATCTTTGGTTCCCTCTCTGGGGGTGAGACAATAAAAATACCAAGTTAATAATCCTAAGCCATATCTCATAAGTCAGATCCAAATCTCAAGCTTTAAAGTCCTTCCAATTAATCGCTATACAATTTAGAGATCGAATTCAGAATTTTGTTAATTTATTTCTAATGACTATGGATTTCTAATGGATTTTGAAGAAACAGCAGCAAAGAGAAGCAGGAAAAATAACTGATTGGCTCTAGCCCGTGTGGGAGGAGAGTTAGTGGTGAATCAGAGGGGGAAAACAGTTTTAAAAGAGCAGCAAAACACAGACAGACTTAACGCAGAGCTTCCGTGGATTTTGAAGAAACAGGAGCAAAGAGAGCAGGAAAAAGCATTGATTGGCTAACCCGTGTGGGAGGAGAGTTAGAGGTGAGTCAGAGGGGGAAAACAGTTCCAAAAGAGCAGCAAAACACAGACAGACTTAACGCAGAGCTTCCGTGGATTTTGAAGAAACAGCAGCAAAGAGAAGCAGGAAAAAGCACTGATCTCTAGCCCGAGTGGGAGGAGAGTTAGAAGTGAGTCAGAGGGAAGGAATCAGTTTAAAACTGAGGAATTTGGATGGTAAATTGGTCAATTGGTTAGTTTGGCAATTTATCAGTCAATATAAGCAAGACGGCTCTTAGGGAACGACCTTGTGAGTAAAGTGTGAGTCTTTGGCTCGAACGTCTTGTGAGCAAAGTGTGAATCTTTGGCTTGAGAGACTTGTCAGTAAAGTGTGAGTCTTTGGCTTAAGAGTCTTCAGCGAGGTGACTGAGGAGAGGAGGCTGTGCATAAAGCTCGAGAGGACGGAACGCGGTGAACACATGTCGGGGCAGATGAAACAGTGAGGCTTGCAGAATGTGGGAGCCCAGGGACATGGATGGAGCTTCTGGCTGCTACAACTGTGGCAAGTGCGTCCAGCTTCAGCTCCTAAAGGACCATGTTGGCGCACTGGAGAAGCAGCTAGATGACCTCAGGGCCATCCGGGATAAAGAGAATTTCCTAGACAGGACCTACAGTGAGGTAGTCATGCCGAGGTGTGTGACGGAGAGAAAGGGTGGAAATTGTGGAGTGCAGAAGACCCAGGTTGCTGTGCCTAATGAAAACAGGTACGCCCTCTTGGGAACTGTCCGGGGAGACGATGATTCCCATCCGAGCGGCAGACACGTCGGTGGCTCCAATCCTAGAGATGAGACACGACCGGCGAGAACAACATCGGGCAGAGCCCTATTGGTGGGTGACTCCAGTGTCCGAGGAGCGGACAGGAGTTTCTGTGGCGGCAGACGAGTTGTGAGGATGGTCTGTTGCCTCCCTGGTGCCAGGGTTCAGGATGTCACGAGCCGAATTCAGAACATCCTCGAGAGAGAAGGTGAACAGTCGGCAGTAGTTGTGCACTTAGGCACAAATTTCATTGGAAAGAAGAGGAAGGAGGTTCTCCAACAGGAGTTCAGAGAGTTGGGAAGAAGACTGAAATGCTGAACTTATAGGGTCGTTATCTCTGGATTGCTTCCAGTACCTCGTGCTAGTGAGGACAGGAACTGGGAGATAGGGGATCTGAATGTGTGACTGAGGGGCTGGAGCAGGGAGCATGGATTTAGATTTATAGACCACCGGGATCTCTTCAGTGGTAGGGGTGACCTGTACAAAAGGGATGGTTTACACCTTAACTGGAGGGGACCGATATTCTGGCAGGCAGGTTTGCTAGAGCTACACGTGTGGGTTTAAACTAAATAGTGGGGGTGAGGGATTGACAAATTGGGAGTATAAAGATGGAATTGAAGGTGAAGTGGCTACAGGAAAAATTACAAAAGATTCTCAAATTAATGGGAAGGAAAGCTCGAGAAGGGACAACAGAATCAGGTCAGGGCCAATTGCGAGCGGTGCGAGGGGCGAAGTGAATACGGAGGTCAAAGCGCTGTATATGAATGCGCAAAATATAAGGAATAAAGTGGACGAGCTTGAGGCTCAGTTAGAAACTGGCAAGTATGATGTCGTGGGAATTACTGAGATGGCTGCAAGAGGGCCAGGGCTGGGAACTGAACCTCCTATTGAAAAGACAGACAGGTGGGCAGAGGGGGTGGGGTTGTATATCTTTATTATCATTTTTCTGAGTATTTGTATACCCAGAGGAAAACGAAAAAGCGTTTCTCAACTAGTGTCCATTCAGTGTGTGGTAAAAAATAAATAGAAATAGAGAATAAAAGTACATATATCACGAGTTCCGATCGGCAGAGGCACGACAATAGCTCCGCTTCAGTGTGTCCAGGTTGGTGTTTGGTGCAAACGGACTTTGCCCTCTGCCAAAGTATCGCGCACCAAACACCAACCTGGACACACTGAAGTAAAATGGGCAATATCTGATCAACTGACTCTCTCCAATGGAAATAAACAGGAACTGAGACAAGGGAAAAATGGATATGCTCTGGTTAATATTCCACTTAGGTCTATAATGTCTCTGACAACCCTCTCCATCTCAGTTGGTGCCTCAGCCTGAGTACTTACATACCCAGAGGAAAATGAAAAAAGCGTTTCTCAACCAGTGTCCACAAAATGGTTTCTCATCCATCCAGTTAAATCCAAGTTGATACCAAACTAGAGATTAATTATTTGGGATTTACCATTAACTCTATTAATATGTCTGTGACTGCCCTGGAGCAAGAAATTAGAATTAATAGAAGCCTGTAACAACCTTGTTGTTATGGAGAAGGCACCTATTCGACAGGTGGCTAGTGTAATTGGCAAAATAGTGGCTGTTATTGCAGCTGCACAATTTGGGCCTTTGCATTATCAGAATTTACAACGTGCAAAGAAGCAAGCAATCAAATACCATTTAGGTCATTCTAACAAATCTATGCTATTACAGTATTACAGAATTACAATGGTGGACGACCAATATTCGGCATTGCTTCAGTAATAATTTGGTCAGTAAACCTTCAGTTATATTACAAACTGATGCTAGTGCTCAAGGATGGGGAGCTACTAATACCATCTCTAGTTGCGGTGGCAGATGGGATGTGCATGAGTCATCACTTCTTCAATTACATGGTATCAACTACCTGGAGATGCTGGGGCATTCTATGGGTTAAACGCTTATTGTGGGAATATGCATTATCTGCATGTTCAACTATAGATTGACAACACTACAGCGGTGGCATATATTAATCACATGGGTGGAATCAAGTCAGTATCCTGTGATAGTTTAGCTAACCTCATTTGGCACTGGTGTATCAAAAAAAGCATCTGGATTTCAGCTACCTAGTTGCCAGATAGGTTTAACATGGTGGCAGACACCAGGTCACACAAATTCAATGACAACACAGAATGGATGTTGGATCATAAAGTATTTAACGACATTGTTGCTCGGTATGGAACACCAGATATCGATTTGTTTGCATCTAGGCTCAATCACCAGTTGCCAAAGTATGTTGCATGGTAGCCAGACCCAGGGGCAGTGGCGATAGATGCATTCTCGCTACACTGGGGAGGAATGTTCTTTTATGCATTTCCTCCATTTTGCCTCATCAATCGGTGCTTGCAAAAAATCCAGCAAGATTCCGCTTCAGGCATTTTGGTAGTGCCTGACTGGCCTACGCAGCCATGGTTGGTATTGGGAATGATAATAGAACCTGATATGGTTATTTCTAAACACAAACATTTTCTGGTTCATCCCGTGACTCGGGAAGGTCACCCTCTGCATGATAGAATCAATTTATTGATTTGCAGACTTTGAGAAGACCTTTCCTGGGGCTCAGATTGTCAGACTGAACCATGGATGTGATCACTGCAGCTTGGAGAGATAGCACCAAGCAGCAGTACATCTCTTACATCAAGAGATGAGAAGTGTTTTGTTTTAATTCTAATATAACATATGATACGGCATGGATAACTGATGTCTTGGAGTTTCTCTCATAACTGTTCTTTGATGAAAGATTAAGTTATAGTGCCATTAACTGTGCCAAAAGTGCCTTGTCATCATACTTGTTGCTGGGATCGGGACACCACTGTCGGGTCTCACCCGCTGATATACTGATTTATGAAGGGGTCTTTAAGACAAATCCTCCCAGGCGCAGGTGCACGGTGGTATGGGATGTTAACATTGTGTTAACACTGCTTCGCTGGTGGGCTCCAGATTCATCCTTATCTTTGGTCAGGCTCACATATAAAGTAGTTATGCTCATTGCGCTAGTTTCAGCGCAACACGTCCAGTCATTGCATAAGCTGCGGCTGGACAGAATGGTTATATCTACCAACAAAATTACGTTTTATGTACATGAGTTAATTAAACAAAGCAGGCCAGGGGTGTTAGGTCTAAAGGTGGAATTTTTGGTGTACCGTATGAACCACAGATTGTGTGTGGTCACACATATTCAACAATATGTTAAGGCTACAAAGAACCTGAGAGGCACTAAACTGGCAATGTTTATTAGTCATAAAAAAACACATGAGGTTATCAGTGCAGATCATCTCCAGGTGGTTAAGACATGTATTGGCTTGTGCAGGAGTGGACACTGATGTTTTAAAATCTCACTCCAGCAGGGCTGCAACAACATCATCAGCGAGGTTCATGGAGGTTCCTCTGGACCACATCCTAGTGACTGCAGGATGGTTGAATGAGCGGACTTTCCAAACCTTTTACAATAAACCGATTGCCAGGCCGGGTTCGTTTGCCAACTCAATTATAAGTTCTGTTCAATAATTTGCTTTCCCGGATTTAGGGATCGCTATTATTATTATTATTATTATTATTATTTGTTTATTAAAAGCATCAGCATGTTTAAAAGCTATGTCATGTCTGAATGCATTATCTTTACAATCATTTCTGGTCAACTAATGCAATGTGTTTCATGGACTCGTGTTCGCAGCATGAAATTACAGGGCTTTAAAGTATTCATGTAGTCACTCACGTGACTTCGAAGTAAAATAGGAAGATTAAAGGAGAACTTGCCAGTTTGAAGTTTGATCTTTATTTCATGAGATGTTGCGATGAGGGATTACGTGCCCTCCACTCCCAACCAACCCTCTTCTCATAAATATCATGTGGTAGTTCTAGTTCTTGAATCTTCCTATAATCAGTTCAGCAACTGTTTTCTGTGATTTCACACCGCTACTTTGAAGGTTGACGCTCGTGCGGGCTGGTGGACTTCTTCACGTAATCCCTCATCCCATCTTCTCATAAAATAAAGATCAAACATCAAACTGGCAAGTTCTCATTTAATATTCCTATTTTATCCCCTTTCCCAAGGATAAAATGAGAAGACGTGGACCTGTTTTTTTAAAGCTAAGGTGCCGAACCTGATGCTAAGATCAACTCTTACAAATAATCCATATCCTTCCATTCCCTGCATATCCGTAAGTTGATCTAAACATCACTAGAACACCACTATCATATCACTCTTATCCATCACCCCTGACAGCACGCTCCAGGCACTCACCACACCTTGTGTAAAAAACGTGCCCCGCACATCTCTTTTAAACTCTCTCCTTCTCATCATAAAGCTATGCCGTCTAGTATTTGATTATTTTTTTTATATGGGGAAAAAGCTTCTTACTCTGTATCCTATTTGTGCCTCATATACTCTCTCCACAACCTCCAACGTTCTGGTGAAAACAATCCAAGTCTGTCCAATTGCCCCCTGTAGCTAGTACCCCTTAATCCAGGCATCATTCTGGTGAACCTCCCCAGCACACTTTCCCAAGCCTCCACATCCTTCCTGTATTGGAGACTAGAACTAAAGAGGTGTTGGGCAAAGAGGAGACATAGCCTCATCTAGGAGTAGATGCAGCAGATACGGACAAATTTAGTAGGGGATGGCATCCTTGCAAGAGGCGGGATTGGAGGAGATGTGGGCAAGTCACTCTCCAGTGACTTATGACGTAGTCACAATCACTGCCTAACTGGCCCTCTGAACCCACTTCCATGGTCCCTTCCTTCCACTGATGCCCCCCATTTCCCATCCATGCCTCCTTCCTCCTTGTCTGCAGCTTAAAGCTACTTTCTTTATTTCCCTTTCCCAATTCCCAATAAGGGCCTGTGATGAGAAACATTTACTTCTTTTCATTTTCAACAGATGTTCCTGACCTGCCTGATGTTCCCAGCATTTTCTGTTTTTATTTCATATTTCCATCATCTGCATTGTTCATTTACATATATGAGATAATAGAAGCCAGAATACCTCAAAGTGAGTGGAATTATTAAATATAATCGGTCTTTCCATGCTCACCTTCCTGATACAATTGTTCAGACATCCATGGAATCAGCACACAGAGAGTTAATGTCACCAAGTCCATAACAAGGATAGAATCCAGCACCATTTCCATATGTACCAGCTGCCATTTCATTGGCATTGTACGACACTGCCAGAAGGATACTAGATCAAAAACATCTTCACAAAGGTGTTACATTTGTTTAACCTGAATTAAAGTGACATAATCTGTATGCAAATTAGTCTCGATGTTCTGGCAGGTGTTTGTTATACGTAGCACCTTATTTTCCAGTATTAAATTCCCAAATTAGCTCAATAACAGTGCAATGCAAAACTTGTCTCCTCTCTGTGTTTCAACTTTGGTTATCTGAGCAATGAGACAGAGAAAAGTCTGGTTCTATAAATACACCTACCTTGAATCCGTATTTTATAAAGGACCAACTCTCCAGACTCACTTCTTTGACCGTACCGCAAAGTGCCCTTTGACTTTGCAAGTGTTCAGTGACTCCTTGACTTTGCCCATGAGTTTTAAGTCACAGTAGCTCGTAGTGTCCTAGTTTCTGCCACTTCTCACAGTTTACCTCTCACTCTTACATCAGGGAGTTATTGAAATTCACAACATTTTGCAGCCTTTGTGACTTTGGGGATTGTAGAATTCTGGAGGATTTTTCTGCATTTATAATCAAACGGTACAATAGTCAACAAGGGAAAATGAGGTGGAGTAACACAGCGTAACAGGCAGCATCTCTGGATAGAATGAATGGGTATCATTTCCAGTAGCTAGTACCCCCTAATGTAGGCATCATTCTGGCTGATCTATCTCCTAACCCTCCTAACCCCATTCTCCTGCCATGTCCCCATAACCTTTCCCACCAGTACCAATCATAAATCTATCTATATCTGCCTTAAATATATCCACTGACCTGGCCTCCACAGCCTTCTGTAGCAAAGAATTCCACAGATTCACCACCCTCTGAATTTAATCGATAGATGCTGTCTGACCCATTGAGTTAATCCATCATTTTGTGTCTATTTGATGTGAACCAGCATCTGCAGTTCCTTCCTACACAGGGAAAATTGGCTGTTTAGTTATCTTGATATTATTGGACATTATCTGCATTATATTATAACACAGATAAAAGTTTCTGAATCTGATGCTGCGATCTTTAGGCTAATGTACCTCCTGCCTTATTTTAAACATGAGAAGAATGCAGATGGTGAAGATTCTTGATGGTAGATGCCGCTTCTTAAGACAGCACCTCGTGTTGATGCTTTCAATGGTGAGACGGTCTGAACTCATGATGGATTGGGCTGAGTCCACCACTCTCTGCTACTCTTGTATTCCTGTAAATTGGAAATGCAATATCACCTCATGATACAACCAGTCAGCACATCTGTAATTGTTTGTTGCATTTGGGGACATACCAAACCTCTTTGAACTCTCCTCCATCTGCTGAAAAGTTCCAGGGTGGGATGAGTGTGAGGTGGTAGTGGGATTTGGGCCACAACTGGTAATGATGGAGTGGAGAGGGGAATGGCATTACACCACATTCTTGCACCATTCTGTTGCTTTGCACTCATCCTTGTGTTTATTGTGGTGTTGATCACCACTGTGTGAATACTGTTACATTGTGATTTTCATGTGAACAAGAAATTTCATTGCATCCTGGTGTATCTGGCAAAATGTGAATCCCATTCTCCTCATTGCCTTCAGCTGCACCAACCCCACTCTCTCCGTCATCCTAGACACTTGAATGAAAGAAGATTTACACTTGCCATCTATTCTCCCCACTCAATAGGCCACATTGTTTGATGTAATATTTCAATTATTGCCAAACTCAACAAAATTTGATTAACAATCTTTCATCTTTCCCTGAATTAAAATAATACTTGATATTTTTTATGAGATTATTTAATTTGAGCTGAGACATTATTTTTAGACTGAAACGGGAAATAATTGTGCAGTCAGTGATTCAGATATGATGTGATCCGGCACCGTTCCTGCCATCTCTTTTCCACTGGGACAAAGTCCAGAGGGAGTGAGGATGTGGAGACTCTGAGCAAACTGAGTCCATGGATGTTGGAGATACACAGCAGGTACAAAACCTTTTCACTTCTAGTTTCCCTCTCCCCTGACACTCAGTCTGAAGGAGGCTCTCAACCAGAAACGTCACCCATTCCTTCTCTCTGGAGATGGTGCCTGTCCAGATGAGTTAATACAGCATTTATTGTCGATCTTCGGTATAAACCAGCATCCTTCCTACAACCAAGGATCCTGGAAATAGGTATCATTAACCCTTGGAGTGCTGAATCTGAGGACAAGGATAGTGTTCTGGGAGAGAGGATGAGTTGTAACATATGGAACAACCAACTACTGGAATTACATCACTGGGAATTCTGCAGCCTGATGGAGAGAGGTTGATTTATGTCGAAAAATCAGAGACTTCCCTGGCAACCTATGTGAAGAGTGCTTGGTAATTTCAGGCTTCCGTTCCTCCTGCCTAACTCATCAGTCAGAAAAGCACCTGACCCATATAGTGAGGAGCTTGATGATAGATGTCACCTTCCTGAGGTAACACTTCATGCAAGTGCTTTTCATGGTGGATATGGCTGTGTCCATGATGGGCTGCGATGAGTCCACCACTCTCTGCAGCCTAATGCCTCTCTGTACTTTACATTCCGTAGGGACTGAAGGAAAATTTTAAATATTTTTTGGGTTTGAACATGCCAAATATGTGAGGCTTCTGATACAAGAGTGTGATGTAATCTGTGAGGTGTGGTTTAGTTTAGTTTCTTATTATTGTCACGTAGACTACCAAGGTACAGTAAAAAAAGCTTTTTTGTTGTGTGCTACCCAGTCAGCAGAAGACTGTACATGATCAACATCTAGCCATCCACAGAGTACAGATAAGGGATAGGGAATAACGTTGAGTGCAAGATAAAATCCAGTAGTGTCCGATTCAAGATAGTCCGAGGGTCTTCAATGTGTTTGTCGAAACAGACTGCTCTATTTCACTACTCGGACAATTCAGGTTGAAAGTTACAGTTTTGTATGTGAGGTGTTTAGTGGTGAAATGGGATATAAATGCTGGAAAATAAGGTACAAGGAAAAAACCTGCCAGAACATCAAGACTAATTTCCAGACAGGTGATATCACTCTGCACTAAGTTAAGCAAATTTCAAGATGTTTTTTGATCCAGTGCCCTTCAGGCAGGAACGTATATTGCCAGCTAAAAGAACAGCTGATATTGAAATGTTGCCTGGTTCTATCCCTGTGATGGTCTTGGTGGAATTAACTCTCTGGCTGCTGATTCCATGGATGTCTGAACAATTATAACAGGTATTTGTGCAAGAACAGACCCATTATATCCAACAACCCCACTCCTCACTGTGCTTTCCAGTATACCTGGAAATTGTTTTTATCACAATTGAAAAATAAGAAAAGTGAAAATGTGTAAAGTTAGTTTTTAATTGTAGAGAATATGGAAGGTGGTTTGGATGGAACAGAGGGAGTATCTGTGAAAGGGGAGAGCAGATGGAATGGGAAAATAGGTGTAATTAGAAACTCATTATGCTTCCTTGTCTGTGTTGCATGTGCCTAAGAGCAGGTCTGTGGGGCAGACCCTGCGGGTCAGGCTGGGGTAATGGAGAGAGAGAAACTGAACCAATATCACAGATGGATGCCCTAGGGCAGAAATAGCCACACTGATACAGAGAGGGTGAGTGAGGTATGAGTTACCTGAAGTTAGGGAAGTCAATGTAGTCTGGACATCCCCGTACACTCACCACTGTGCAGCCAGTTTCTGCTCTAAATCCATCTACAAGTCTTCAGGTGGCACCTCTGTGGTGGGCAGGATTATGAACAATAATGAGATGGAGATCTACAGGAAAAAGAGACCGAGCGCTCAGTAGTATAGTGTCAGGACAACGACCTCTCACTCAACGTCAGCAAGATGAAGGAGTGGGTTTGGGAACAGCTCTGCCCAAGACCACAAGAAATTAGAGAGTGCAGATGTAGCCCAGTCCATCACACAGACCAGATTTAGCACAATTGACTTCATCTCCACTTCACACTGCCTTGGAAAAAGAGCCAACAAAATCAAAGACTCACCCTGGTCATTCCTTCTTACTTTACTTGTTCACAAAGTAAAAAGCTGATTCCCAAACTTTTATCATGTAAAGTAGGTCATATCTGATCAGCTGACGGTGATCAATTCTGCAAAAGGCATCAGGAAGGTCTGATAGTGGGGAAGAAAGGATTTTCCTCTTTTATACTATGCTTGGGTTCAGATTCCTAAGTGGTTTATCATATGTCTCTGACAACCTACTCCATCTCAGTTGGTGATTCAGACTGAACCATGGATGGGGTGGTCCAGATCTCAAACTTGGATGCTGGTGGATTGGGAACACCACTCCCCCATCACTCGCAAACCCATGACCAACCTCACTGCTGACCACCTTCTCCAGACCTCGCTGTCCAGCAACAGTTATTGGGCCTGTCCCACTTTCAAAACCTAATTCATGACCTCTGTCGAGTTTGCCCTTGACTCATACTCGAAGCATGGTCATCACGAGGTAATAGGAGGTTGTAGGTAGGTCGTAGCAGGTCGTGATGCTAGTCATAGGTACTCGTGGCATCTAGTAGGTCAGGGCATTTTTTTAACATGACGAAAAATGACCATGAGTAAAAATGTTCGTGAATTCGTTCATGAAAGTGGGACAGGCCCTTAACACACCCGACCATTTATTTCCTACCCACAGACAAGGGGCAACAGCATTGTAGTGGGAGCAGGAGGGGACCAGAGAGAGCCTGCAGCTTGTTCTTCAATCTGTCAGTTCACAAGTATTCTGAGCTTGGTCCTGATCCTGTGTGATCTTGAACTAATCCCCCCCCCACCCACCCCCCCCCCTCCCCCCACACACACCTGTACCGATTGCTGTGAGTGACGGCATCAGGCGCGCGACTTACTATGTCTACACAGCGCAGCCCACCCGCGGATAAACCGAAATGTCGTGTTACCAGGCAGAAACTGGTGGAAGGCCCGACTGAAGCCTCGGGCTCAGGTAGGACGCTATCCCAAGAAGATTTGTCGGAAAAAATGATGAGAAAATCGGAAGGTGAAGATCTTAAAACTTTTATTGGAAGTGAAATTGCTGGTTTAAAGGAGGAAATAAAGCTGGAACTAACGAGTGATCTGGCAAAAACGAATGAAGAATTGAAGAAGATGAATTTTGGGGAAGAAATAAAAAATATCAAGGAGGAAATGAAGGAGTTAAAGCTTGAAATTAATACCACGGCTAAGAATACATCGGATGAACTGCAGAAAGAAATTGCAGAAATTGACTGAACAAACTGCAAGTTTGACAAATGAGACGAATGTTAAAATCAGAAAAGTGACAACTGATCTTGAAGAAAGGCTGAATCCTGTAGAGCTGGCACTGAATCAACAGACGTCAGCCATAAAGGGCCTTGAAGAACTAGCCGAAATAAGTGCTCAGACTACGGCAAAGCTTATCACAGAAAACCAACGTCTAACTGAATTACTGGGCAAAATAACTGAAAAATGTACTGAATTGGAAGGTCGCCAGAGAAGACAGAACCTAAGAATTGCGGGTATTCCAGAAGGGAAAGAGGCGGATCAAGATCCCCGAGAATTCACTGCAAATCTACTGCAAAAAGTTTTATCTCTGGATCAAAAGCCTTTACTTGCCCGAGCGCACAAAGTGATGAGACGCCAGACAAGACAAAGCGCTCCCCCAAGACAAATGATAATAAAAGTCCAGTATGACCATGTCCTGGAGGAGATAATGCAAAAAATTGCAAGAAACAGAAATCTTACATTTGAGGGATACAGAATCAGTATTTATCGAGACTATCCAGCAGAGGTCTCCAGGAAACGACAAGCGTTTAATGAGACCAAAAGAATCTTGAGGGAAGCGAAGATTTTGAAATATGGTCTGAGGTATCCAGCTAACCTAAGAGTCACTTGCAATCAGAAGGAACACTTTTTCACCAACCCTGTGGAAGCACTGGACTTTGCCCAGAAGATTAAGGTTCGAGAGGATGCTTGAATAATACTTTTAAAACTGAACTTCATCATTGAATAAACAGGACTGGATGGAATTAAAGTCGTGACTAAGGAAGCTGGAGAAAGATGTGGATCAGAAACTCTCCCATGGATACTAATAATTAGTATAACTGCACTACTAATATAAATAACTAATAAATACTAAAATTATAGCGTGGTATCTTTACTAATCAGAGTTAATAATTATCACTAACGACTAATACTTACTTATAATAGAATGATTAGAGTCAAATATAGAGTTTGATTTCATTTGCCCTCCTTGGAAACTTTTTTTCTCTTTTATCATTAATTTTTAATTTTATTTTCTTTTTTCCTTTCTTTTCGTTTTTTATTATATTTTCAACCAAGTTTTAAATATATGTATCCTCACATTTCCGACTATTGGAATATTTTAAAATCCAATATCCCCGGTAAAATGCTGCTATGGAATAAAAATTCCAAGAAACCATGGAGCTGGTTAAGTTGGTAACATCAACTATGGAAGTTGGTAGATGGTTTGCCATGCTAGTATGGCTAGCACTAACTACACTAATACTAGATGTAGTTTTTTCCTTCTTTGTGCACAATACTAATTTCTTAACCTATCCTCTTTTCTTTTCTATTATAATCTATCATTATTTTCAGTTTGAATGGAGTTACAAATTGGATCAAAGGAGATATACACGTGAGAGACATTCAAGGGTCTTAAAATTCGTCTATTCGGAGTTCAGGTGTCAGGTCGGGTCTGTCGAACTGAACCATTGGCTCTATTATAGACCCCCATCGACAAAAGATGCAAGATTTAAAAATGAATAAGGGGAATGAAGGAATAACGTTTTGTAGCTGGAACGTTAAAGGTATTAATGAACCAATTAAGGGAGGTAAAGTACTAGCATATTTAAAAGCAATTAAAGCTGATGTGATTTTTATTCAAGAAACACATTTAAAAAAAGATGCCGAGCGTAGGCTGAAAGCTAAATGGATAGATAAAACGTATCATTCTTCTTTTATACACAAATCCAGAGGCGTATCAATATTATTTCGTAAAGGCACTTTATTTAAACATATATCAACTATAACTGACAGTGACGGTAGATACAGTATTGTAATAGGAGAATTAAATGCACAAAAATGATTTTTGTCAATGTTTATGGACCAAACTTTGATAGTCCACTGTTCTTTAAGAAAATATTTAATAACATCCCGGAAATAGCACAACATAACTTAATAATTGGAGGAGATTTAAAATGTACATTAGATTCTTATTTAGATAGATCCACAGGACAAAGGAAAACCAAATCCCATTCCAGTGACTTATTAAATGCATGGAGGGGTATGGTCTGAGTGCAGGTAGATGGGATTAGGGGAAAACAAATGATCGGCATGGACTGGAAGGGCCGAGAGGGCCTGTTTCCGTGCTGTAATTGTTATATGGTTATATGGTTATATGGTTATATATGGATACTAATAATATTAAAGATGTTTGGAGAGTAGAAAACCCAACTGGACGAGAATTTTCATTTTATTCACCTGTACCTAAAAGCTATTCAAGAATAGATTATTTCATAATATTACAGTCTCAGATCACGCACCTTTAACATTTATGATTAAAATAAATGGTAAAACGGAAAAACAGGGATAATGGAGATTCAACCCACAAATTTTAAAAGACAAAGTAACTCAGGAATATATTATAGAACAGATCAAGATTTTCTTTGAAATAAATGATAAACCGGAAATATCTTCTTCCCTATTATGGGAATCTTTTAAAGCATATGCCCGTGGAATTATGATTTCTTCTCAAGCATTTTATAATAAAGAGAATCGGAGGGAACAACAAGAATTGGAAAAGGAGATTAAACAATTAGACACAGAGAATGCTGCTAATCCATCCATGACAAAAGATAACAAAAACGCTGCACTGAAATATAAATTAAAGAAAATATACTCAGATCAAGTTGTAAAACGTTATCAATACACTAAACAATTACAATTTGAATTTGGAGATAAACCCCAAAAATTATTGGCTCGTCAATTACGGAAATTGAGGGAGAAAAAATAATCCATAGGATTAAATCATACAATGGTGAACCATTAGTACAACCCAAAGATATTAATGAGAGATTTTTGCAATATTATAAAAATTTATATTCAACCAAAATGATAGAAAACAGGATAGGAATAGAAGCATTAAAAAAAAATGTAATCTGAATGGGTTGGATTCACAAAATAGAGAATCATTAAATGCTGAAATATCAGTAAAAGAAATCGAAGAATCTATCAGATCATTAAAAAATGGTAAAACACCGGGACCAGATGGTATTGGTTCGGAATTTTATAAAACATTTTATGATCTGATTGCACCACGTTTGAAGATACTCTATGAATACATCTATACCCACCAGAAATTACCAGAAAAGTTAAATGAATCTATTATAACAGTTACACCTAAAATGTGCAAAGATCTGGATGACCCAGGATCATATAGAGCTATAGCTCTTTTAAATACTGATCAAAAGATACTAACCAAAATATTAGCACAAAGACTAAGCACAGTTACCAATAAATTAAATCACCTGGATCAAACAGGATTTATACCAAAATGATATTCCTCATATAACCTGAGGCGATTATTCAATATTATATATTCGAAAAGAGGTACTAATAAAGATCTAGTAATTATATCGTTAGATGCGGAGAAAGCTTTTGACCAGGTGGAATGGTCTAATTTGTTTTCGGTCATGGAAACTTTTAAGTTGGGAGAGAAGTTTATTACTTGGGTTAATTTATTATACACTAATCCTCCAGCCAGAATACTAACAAATCAAATGTTATCAACTAAATTTAATTTATTCCGAGGCTGCAGACAAGGTTGTCCTTTATCCCCGCTCTTGTTTGCACTTGTAATAGAACCATTAGCTCAACGTGTGAGATTACATTCTGAAATATATGGGTATGACACCAGAGATACTGAAAATAAAATCTCCTTATATGCGGATGATGTATTACTTTATATTACAAAGCCGGAAATTAGTATCCCAAATTTATTAAATTTAATAACTGAATTTGGATTATTTTCAGGCTATCGTATTAATTGGATTAAAAATGAACTTATGTCAATAAGGGTAAATGACTTGCATATATTACAACAATTCCCTTTTAAGATAGCAAAGGAAAAAAGTCAAATATCTTGGAATTTATGTAACAAAAAGATTTGATTCTTTATTTAAATTTAATTTTCCACTTTTACTGAATAAATTAAAGAAGAATAATTTATATTGGAAAACATTACATATTTCAATGCTAGGTAGAATTAATGCAATAAAAATGATTTTTCTCCCGCAATTACTATATCTCTTCCAATTGATTCCGATATATCTTCCTAAAATTTTTTTTAAGAAGGTTGATTCTGTAGTAACCAACTTTATCTGGGATTATAAGAGTCATAGAATAAATAAAAAACATTTATGTAAATCAAAAATAAATGGAGGTCTAGCATTCCCAAACTTTATGCTTTATTACTGGGCAGTTAATATTAAAAACATGAATTTTTGGTTAGTAGGGACAGATAAACAACCAATCTGGTTAAAAATGGAAAAAGAAGATTGTTCGCCTTTTGAAATTAGCTCGATTTTATTCGCTAATATTTAACTAGGTAAGAAAATCTATAGTGAAAACCCTATAATAGAAAGTGGGATACGTACCTGGAAACAAATAAAGAAAACATTAAAATTGGAATGTATACCACTAGCCCTTACCATTGTAAATAACGTTACATTTAAACCTTCAATGATGGACAAAAGTTTTTTACAATGGAAAAACTATGGAATTAATAAGATGGGAGACTTCGACAGGGAAAACTATTTCCTGTCATTTCAAGAATTACAACAAATTTATGGATTACATTCAAAAGATTACTTTAAATATTTACAAATTAGAGACTATGTAAAAGCAAATAAACAGGAAATCAGAAATAGAAAGACAGAAATTTTAGATGAATGTCTAAATAAACACCCGAACACAGAAAAGTTGATATCATATATTTATAACATTTTATTGGAAAACGATGTCCCAATGACAGAAATATATAGGCAAGCATGGGAAAACAAATTAGGTCAAATACTCAGACTAGAAGTATGGGATGAAAGTATACAACATATACACCACTGTTCATTGAATGCTAGACACTCTCTTATACAATTTAAAATATTACATAGATTACACTACTCAAAATCCAAATTACATAGTATTTTTCCAAATGTATCTGCCATATGTGATAAATATCAGCACTTAGAAGCCAACTTAATGCACTAATTTACAAATTGTATAAAAATTACTAAATTTTGGACAGAAATATTTAAGATAATTTCGAATGTTGTTAATATGAATCTGATTCCTGACTCAAAATTAATAATATTGGGAATATTAGAAACAGATCAATTAATAACAACGAATCAAAGAATTTTTATTGATTACAGTCTAATAATTGGGAAAAAATTAATATTGAAATTCTGGAAAGGTCCTACATCCCCCACAATCAAAATGTGGATTACAGGAATGTCGGAGGCACTTCATCTGGAAAGATTAAGGCTTGTCCTACTGGACAGGTTAAATATTGAATATTTAAAGGGTCAAAATGGCTCGGTGCGTGAACCTGACTGAAGCCTGAATAAAGGAATGGCTGAAGAATTATACATAACAAATCATGGATATATCTCCAACGATGGATAACCTGTTGAACACTCCACTCATTTGTTTTCTTTTTGACTTTCTATTTTTGACTTTCGATCAAGTGGAATGGCCTTATTTGTTCTCGGTTATGGAAGCTTTCAAACTGGGAGAAAAGTTTATTACCTGGATCAAATAGCTATATACAAATCCGACAGCTAGAATAATAACAAACCGAATGTTATCACCTAAATTCAATCTATCTCAAGGTTGTAGACAAGGTTGCCCTTTATCCCCTTTACTGTTTGCACTGGCAATAGAACCGCTAGCTCAGAGGGTGAGATCACATCCGGAAATGTATGGATACGATACTAGAGACACTAAAAATAAAATGTCTTTATATGCGGATGATGTATTACTTTACATCACAAAACCAGAAACTAGTATTCGAAATTTGTTAAAATTAATAACTGAATTTGGATCCTACTCAGGATATAGTATCAATTGGAATAAAAGTGAACTTATGCCAATAACGGTAAATAACTTACACATATTACAACAATTCCATTTTAAGATAACAAATGAAAAAATTAAATATCTTGGAATTTTCGTAACAAAAAGATTTGACTCATTATTTAAATCTAATTTCCCACCATTATTGAATAAATTAAATAAGAATATCTTATATTGGAAAACTTTACCTATTTCAATGTTAGGTAAAATTAATATAATAAAAATGGTTTTTCTTCCACAATTATTATACCTTTTCCAATTAATTCCGATATATCTCCCTAAAAATTTCTTTAAAAAGGTGGACTCCCTAGTCACTAACTTCATTTGGGATTATAAGAGCCATAGAATAAATAAAAAACATTTATGTAAATCAAAAATAAATGGAGGTCTAGCACTACCAAATTTTATGTTTTATTATTGGGCAGTCAACATTAAAAATATGAATTTTTGGTTAGAAGAAATAGATAACCAACCAACTTGGTTAAATATGGAAAAAAAAGATTGTTCTCCTTTTGAAATTAGTTCTATAATATTTGCTAATATTAATCTAGCTAAGAAACCTTATAGTGAAAACCCGATAATAGAAAGTGGAATACGTATTTGGAAACAAATAAAGAAAACATTAAAACTAAAATCTATACCACTATCTCTTAGCATTGTAAATAATGTTACGTTTAAACCTTCAATGATGGATAAAGCTTTTTTACAATGGAAGAATAATGGAATTATTAAGGTCGGTGATCACTATAAGGAAAACTCCTTCCTTTCATTTCAAGATCTACAACAAATTTATGGACTACACTCTAAAGATTATTTTAGATATTTACAAATTAGAGATTATGTTAAAGCAAATACGCAGGAACTCAGAAATAGAAAGACAGAAATTTTAGATGAATGCTTAAATAAACATCCGAATATAGAAAAAATGATTTCATATATATATAACATCTTATTGGAAGGTGATGTTCCATCAACAGAAATAGATAGACAATCTTGGGAAAATGAATTATGCCAAATTATTAGACCAGAAGTATGGGATGAAAGTTTACAACATATACACCATTGTTCGCTAAATGCTAAACACTCTCTTATACAGTTTAAAATACTACATAGACTATATTATTCAAAATCTAAATTACATAACATTTTTCCAAAAGTATCTCCTATATGTGATAAATGTCAACATTTAGAAGCCACCTTGTCACACTCATTTACAAACTGTATAAAAATTACAAAATTCTGGATAGAAATATTTAGGATAATTTTGAATGTTGTTAATATAATTTTGACACCTGATTCAAAGTTAATAATACTAGGAATACTGGAAACAGACCAATTAATAACAATGAATCAAAGAATTTTTATTGATTATGGGTTAATAATTGGGAAAAAATTAATATTAAAATTTTGGAAAGGCCCTACAATCCCCTACAATCAAAATGTGGAATACAGAAATGTCGGAGACTCTTCATCTGGAGAGATTGAGGCTTGTCCTAATGGACAGGTTAGATCTCTTCAGAGGGATATGGTCTCCATATATTGAATATTTACAGAGTCATAACGGCTCGGTACGAGGGCTTGACTGAGGCCTGAATATTAGAATGGATGAAGAAATATATATAATAAATCATGCCTATATCTCCAATGACGGATTAATGATTAACACTCCATTCGCTTTCATATTGTCTTCATTATTTATCTCTATCTTTTCCTACTTTATAAAAAAAAATTTAAAGCGTATAGAAGCATATAGTCTTAAATTTTAATATTAATAATAATATCAATATTATTAATATCATGAAAGTATATAATGATGTATTTTCATTTATGTAAAACATTGTGATTTTCATAAATATGTTTCTTTTTTTTTTTTTTTTTCCAATTTTTTTATTGTAGAAACAATATATACCGAGTACACTCTTATACGACATTGAGAGTTGTGTAATATACAAAATTATATCATATTGATTATCGATTAATACTATTTATGTTAATTGTAATATTATCCATTATACATTTCGTGGTTATTTATTTTAATATAATTGGGAGTATATGTAGTATATTCCTAAAATAAGCAATACACTCAGATTTCTCATATCATAGATATTCTTCTAATTACCAAATAGAAATCCCCGCTAATATAACTACGTAATACCCAATCTTAAACAAAGTTTTATGATATTCATAATGTTATCAAAATATTAATAATGTTTGTATTATTGTTAACTTTATATTTCATAATTATTGTATAATTGAAAATACATAGTTTTATATATTTACAAGTTTAAGACATCTATAATCTTTTCATACGAACAGAAATAAGTGTGTACATATTAAAAATTTATATAATATGTTTCTATATTTTTTCCTTAATTAAAGATAGGAAGATAGAGAAAGAGAATAGAAAATAGAAAAGAAAATGTGAAAAGTTTGATGGAGATTGAAGTATTACTAAATAATCCATTCTTGGAGATACATTCATGATTATTATATGTATTTCTTCATCCATTCAGATATTCAGGCCTCAGTCAAGTCCCTGCGCCGAACCATTGTGACCCTGTAGATATTTAATATAGGGAGACCATATCCCCTTGAAGAGATCTAACCTGTCCATAAGGACAAGTCTCAATCTCTCCAAGTGAAGTGTCTCCGTCATTTCTGTATTCCACATTTTAATTGTTGGGGATACAGGGCCTTTCCAAAATTTTAATATTAATTTTTTCCCAATTATTAAAGAATAGTCGATAAAAGTTCTTTGATTCCTTGTAATTATTTGTTCCGTTTCCGGTATTCCAAGTATGATTAACTTTGGGTCATGAATCATAGTAATATTAATAACTTTCGAGACTATCTTAAATATTTCATTCCAATATTCTAGAATCTTCGTACAATTAGTAAATGAATGTGACAAAGTTGCTTCTAAGATTTGACATTTATCACATATAGGTGATAGTTTTGGAAATAAATTATGTAATTTAGATTTAGAATAATGTAATCTATGTAAAATTTTAAACTGTATAAGAGCATGTTTAGCATTTAAAGAACAGTAATGTATATGTTGTAAGCTTTCTTCCCATATTTCTGGACTTATTATTTGACTTAATTCATTTTCCCAGCGCTGTCTATGTATTTCCGATGATGGAATATCACTTTCCAACAAAATATTGTAAATGTATGATATCATTTTTTCTGTATTTGGATGTTTATTCAAGCATTCATCTAAAATTTCACTCTTTCTATTTCTGAGTTCTTGTGTATTTGCAGAGATATAGTTTCTGATTTGTAAATATCTGAAATATTCATTATTATGAAGCCCATAGGTTTGTTGTAATTCTTGAAATGAAAGAAAAGAATTTTCCTTATAAAGATCCCCTATATTTAAAATTCCTTTATTTTTCCATTGTATAAAAAGCCTTATCCATCATTGACGGTTTAAACGTAAAGTTGTTGGCAATTGTAAGACCTAGCGGTATAAATTTTAGTTTTAGTGTTTTCTTTATTTGTTTCCAAATACGTATTCCACTTTCTATTATCAAATTTTCACTATAAATTTTCTTAGGTACATTAATATTAGCAAATATTATAGAGCTAATTTCAAATGGAAAACAGTCTTCTCTTTCCATTTTTAACCAATTTGGTTTATTATCTGTTTCTCCTAACCAAAAATTCATATTTTTAATATTAACTGCCCAATAAATAAAACATAAAATTTGGTAAAGCTAAACCCCCGTTTATTTTAGCTTTACATAAATGTTTTTTATTTATTCTATGATTCTTATAATCCCAGATAAAGTTAGTGACTATTGAATCTACTTTTTAAAAAAAAAATTTTTAGAGAGATATATCGGGATTGATTGAAATAAATATAATAATTGTGGGAGGAAATCATTTTTATTGCGTTTATTTTACCTAACATTGAGATAGGTAAGCTTTTCCAGTATAAGATATTTTTATTTAATTTATTCAATAATAACGGGAAATTAGACTTAAATAAAGAGTCAAATCTTTTTGTAACAAAAATACCAAGATATTTAATATTTTCATTTGTTATCTTAAAAGGAAATTGTTGTAATATCTGTAAATTATTCATGGTTATTGGCATAAGTTCACTTTTATTCCAATTGATACTGTATCCTGAAATTAAACCAAATTCCGTTATTAGTTTTAACAAATTACGGATACTTATTTCCGGTTTTAGTAATATAAAGTAATATATCGTCCGCATATAACGAGATTTTATTCTTAGTATCTTTAGTATCATATCCATATATTTCTGGGTGCAATCTTACCCTTTGAGCAAGAGGTTCGATTGCTAACGCAAACAGTAATGGTGATAAAGGACAGCCTTGTCTACAACCTCGAGATAACACTAAACTTAGTTGATAACATATGGTTTGTTATTATTCTAGCTGTTGGGTTTGCATATAATAATTTAATCCAAGTAGTAAACTTATCACCAAGCTTAAAGGCTTCCATCACCGAAAATAGATAAGGCCATTCCACCTTATGTTTCTATAATAAAAAATATTTTACAAAAAAAAAAGTACTTCTTAGGATACCTTTAATCAAAATTTCACATTGCGAGAAGGTGATTTATTCCCCATACGAACTGGCAATATTTTTCCTGCCGATATGGGGTTTAAATTCACCGCAACCGCAACGTTCCAATCGATCGCGTTCCAGAAAATCCCACTCGCAAGATTATTTAAATTGCCATTAATTTATGGGAATTAAACATTAAATTCCTTCCATTTGGTCTATAAATTAATGACAATGAGATTTAAAAATCATGTTATATTGTGAATTCTTGTGTGAATATTAATTGGACACTTAGGCTATTTAAAAATGTTCATTTTTTTCTCAAGAAATTGATAGATGTTTAGATCTAGTAATTGAATTTTGTAATTAGCTACAATTGGGTAACAAACTAATTCTATGCTTTAATATCAGGTCATCTAAATAAGATTGTTTCATATTTGTTTCAGAATACTTCAATCTATAATAACTGAACATTTCTTTCAGTTCTCTTAATTTTTAAGAAAATGATGGGCTTTTGACAGTCCTCGATCACAGCTTTTGTGTTGTTAATGGAAAAGCAATAGGGAACAAGATGCTAATTTCCGAGTATGAAAATGGACATAAGTTTTTTAATACTGAAGATATGAAAGCGAATTAGGTGTCAAATTAAACTTCTTCTTATGCTTTATCTGATGGGATAAATTTTGTAACATTGCTACACAGTGATGATCAACACCACAATAAAAACAAGGGTGTGTGAAAAGCAACAGAATGGTGCAAGAATGTGGTGAATTGCGATGTAGTGCAAAATATTATTCATGTACATTACCCAAATGAGATTGAGTTCAGAATAAGAAGACAGGAACTTTTCTCTATGTTATAATATAAGATAACCAATAATGTTCAAGGCAACCCAACAGCCAATTTTCGCTGTGTAGGAAGGAACTGCAGATGCTGGTTCACATCAAATATAGACACAAAATGATGGAGTAACTCAGCGGGTCAGGCAACATCTCTGGATTAAATTCAGAGGGTCGTGAATCTATGGAATTCTTTGCCACAGAAGGCTGTGGAGGCCAAGTAAGTGGATATGTTTAAGGCAGACATAGATAGATTTGCGATTAGTACAGGTGTCAAGGGTTATGGGGATGAGGCAGGAGAATGGGGTTAGGAGTGAGAGATAGATCAGCCATAATGATGACTAGATTAGGGGGTACTATCTGCAGGAAACGTTACCCATTCCTTCTATCCAGAGATGCTGCCTGTTCTGTTGCGTTATACCAGCTCAATTTCCTTTGTTGACTATTGTACCGTTTGACTATAAATGCCTGCAGTTCCAATGCAGACAAATCCTCCAGAATTTTACAATCCCCAAAGTCACAAAGGCTGCAAAATGTTGTGACTTTCAATAACTCCCTGATGTAAGAGTGAGAGGTAAACTGTGAGAAGCGGCAGAGATTAGGAAACTATGAGCTACTGTGGCTTAAAACTCATGGACAAAGTCAAGGAGTCATTGAACACTTGTAAAGTCAAAGGGCACTTTGCGGTACAGTTAAAGAAGTGAGTCTGGAGAGTTGGTCCTATATAAAACATGGATTCAAGGTAGATGTGTTTATAGAGCCAGACTTTTCTTTGTCTCATTGCGCAGACAACCAAACACAGAGAGGAGACTAGTTTGCATTGCACTGTTATTGAGGTCATTTGGGATTTTAACACTGGAAAATAAGGTGCTATGTATAACAAACACCTGCCAGAACATCTAGACTAATTTCCAGACAGATGACGTCACTTTAATCCAGGTTAACTTTAACACCTTTGTGAAGATGTTTTTGATCTAGTATCCTTCTGGCAGTGTCGTACAATGCAAATGAAATTGCAGCTGATACATTATGGAAATGCTGCTGGATTCTATCCTTGTGATGGACTTCGTGACATTAACTCTCTGTGTGCTGATTCCATGGATGTCTGAACAATTGTATCAGGAAGTTGAGCATGGAAAGACCGATTATATTTAATTATCCCACTCCCTTTGAGGTATTCTGGCTTCCCTTATCTCATGTATTTAAATGAACAATGCAGATGATGGAAATCTGAAATACAAACAGAAAATACTGGGAACATCAATCAAGTTGGGAACAACTGTTGAAAATGAAAATAAATATTTTTTTCAGGTCAATGATAGGATACAGAGTAAGAAACTTTTTCCCCATACATAAAAAAATACTAGAGGGTATAGCTTTAAGATGAGATGGACAAAGTTTAAAAGAGATGTGCGGAGCAAGTTTTTTTACACAATGTGTGGTGAGTGCCTGGAACGTGTTGTCAGGGGTGATGGATGAGAATGATATGATAGTGGGATTCTAGGGACTTTTCTATCAACTTGCAGATATACAGGGTATGGAAGGATATGGATTATGTGTAAGAGTTGGTCTTAGTATCAGGTTCGGCACTTTAGCTTTAAAACAACAGGTCCACATCTTCTCATTTTATGCTTGTAGGCAGTGGGCCTAACATCACAAATGTGTCTAGAATTTAACTTTTGTGACCCATGACTGGCATCTACTTGAAATTTGGCACAGATTTAGATAAAACTAGAGTAAGTGTGACCCATTGGATCCCATGTTCACATGGGAGGGCTGGTCCCCCGACTCAATATTTCACCTCTCCACCAATTCCAATATTGGTGGCCAGTGGGGGAGCTTTCTGGTGCGTTAGAATGGATGTTGTGGGCTGAAGGGACTGGTTTCCAGAGGACTAGTCTGCAGATTGTGGGCCGAATGGATTCTTGGGCTAGCAGCTCAGTCATTCAGCCCTGATAGGCTAGCAGCTCAGTCACTCAGGCCTGGTAGGCTGGCAGCTCAGTCACTCAGGCCTGGTGGGCTGGCAGCTCTGTCACTCAGGCCTGGTAGGCTGGCAGCTCCGTCA
The DNA here is from genome assembly GCA_035221665.1 of Okamejei kenojei. Taxonomy (NCBI): domain Eukaryota; kingdom Metazoa; phylum Chordata; class Chondrichthyes; order Rajiformes; family Rajidae; genus Okamejei; species Okamejei kenojei. Next base: position 119,039,291 of record CM069135.1, on the reverse strand, counting down.
CTCAGTCCTGTTGAGCTGGGAGCTCAGTCACTCAGCCCTGATGGGCTGGCAGCTCAGTCACTCAGGGTTGGTGGGCTGGCAACTCTGACACTCGGGCTGGTGAGCTGGCAGATCTGTCACTCAAGGCTGGTGGGCTGGCAGCTCAGTCACTCAGGGCTGGTGGGCTGGCAGCTCAGTCACTCAGGACAGGTGGGCTGGCAGCTCAGAATTTGCCAGAAATTCAGCCCAAAACAGGTGAGAGACTGTGAATGAAAAGGAAAAGAGGGTGGAGAATCAATTTTAGACATTTTTCATCTTTTACTACAGATCACAGCAATGAAGGTGGAAAGTCTATCCTGGCCTTGAATAACAGGGAGCCAATGAAGGGAGGGAGAAAAATACTGGGGTGCGGTTTAATACGGGGGGAATACTTACTGATGTGCTGAAGGTACTCCTCCTGGGCTAGTACATGACTAATGGGATGAAGGGACTTAAAAAACTTTTCCTGGCCTGGCACGGGCCTTTTGGGCCAAAACGCTCCTCCTGGGCAAATACGGGCATTTTGGGCAAAGGGGTCTGGTTTGTAGGCTAATAGGGGCCTTGTAGCCGAAATGAGTTGTTTCAGGTCGGCCAAAGGTGGGCTGGTAGTTCACTCACTCAATCATGGCTGGTGGACTAGCAGTTCACTCACTCACACATTTCAAGCAGATCGCAGTCTAGCAAATTCAATTCATAGCATTTCTAGCAGAGCGCAAGCCACCTATTCGCAACCGTGGGTTAATACTGCAAGTCAGATCCAGGGGCTGAGTTCAGTAGGGGCAGGCCAGTGGGGCAACGAGGGTACCCACCGAGACAGACCGGGTACAATCCCAATATGAGCAGACATCAGCTTTACAGGTCAACTGTAGAGGTACAGGGACTTTTCTTAACGATAAAGTTCTGGTGGCCAATCTCTTATTGGAGGTTGATTACAATGTTTTCTAATCAATGATGCTGTATAATGTATGATATGTTTATACTAAATACTGTCTCAAGTCTCCCATTGAGTTTATCTCAGGAATAGATCCACCTCAACAGCACAAGCCTAATAAAATGTGGGTGTTTTCTGCTCCAGAGCCTGAACATATAGATAATGGTCATTGATAAAGCCATTAATCATCCTCCACAATTGTTTCTAATATTTCCCCAGATCTCAAAAACATGGGTGTTGTAGAGTAATTTTCGGCCTCAATTACTTAAATTTGTTACTGCTTAACACCTGCTATCACAGGGGTGTTATGTGGCAACTATTTGTTTGCAACATGTGTATTATTCACTGCCAATTCATGCTCATTATTGCAGGTACTTGAAATTTAATTGGATGGCACAGCTATGTCAATACAAAGCATTGACTCCTGGATTAATTTCAGCACCCAGGCTATTTATTAAATTGTTAAAACCTGTGCTGGGGCTATTCAGCCCATCATCACATTGTAATGGATTGTAATATTTAGCTGATATCTTAATTATCAGCAACACTAATGAGTCAGCTGAAGAATCGGTGCTTGAGTCATTAGGGGTTGCTCCATCCAACTAAGTTCAAGTTACAGCCAACCCAAAATATTAAGTGTACACAAAAAGCTGGAGAAACTCAGCGGGTGCAGCAGCATCTAAGGAGCGAAGGAGATAGGCGACGTTTCGGGCCGAGACCCTTCTTGGATATTAAGTATTTGGGGTTTCTTATTAATTCTGTTGCTATAACAGTAACATTACCAACAGCCAAGGTTGCCGATGATGATGATGTCTGTACTTGCCTCCCACAAATCTTTATCCCTCCATCTGAGAAGACGCTAAGGACATTGGTAAATAGGGAGCAGGTTCCTGCAGTAGATTCGGGCCTTTGCATTATCAACATTTGCAGAGAGCACGTGAACTAGCACTAAATTCGAATGCAGGCCATTTTCATCGGGTTCACCGGTTACCAACCACAGCTCTCGCAGAATCCGGTGGTGCATTGTTAATGTTCATCTAGCTACCAATAACATTTTGGGTACTAGACCCTTCACTAATCTTCCAGACGGATGGGGGGGGGGGGGGGGTGCCACGGATACCGAGTGTAGCTGTGGGGGTCACTGGCATGAATACGAAGGGTTGATTCGCCTCACCCATGGGATAAATTCTTTCGCATTCTTGGGGGCATTTTATGGGTAAAGGCATGTTGCTCCTCAATGAAAGATTTCCACATTCAACTCCAGATTGATAACATCACAGCAGTGCAATATATTAATCATATGGGAGCAGCACGGTCATTATCATGTGTTAACTGGGTACCGTCATGTGCCATTCGGGTATGTCAAGTCATATCTGCGTTTCAGCCATTTATTCACCACCTATAGCTAATGTGGTGGCCGACCATAGGTCGACTACGTTTCATACCAATATAGAGTGGATGTTCAATTCTAAACTTTCTCACACAATTGTCACTCAATTTGGGTTGCCAGCCATTGATCTGTTCCATCCAGATTACATCACCAGTTGCCTAAATATGTTTTATGGGAGCCAGATCCAGGTGAAGTTGCCGTGGATGTAGTCTCATTATGTTGGGGGCACTAAAATCTTATGCAATTTCTCCATTTTTTCATCCTGAACTGTCTCACCACAATAGAGCGAGTCTCCGCCACAGGTGGTTTGGTGGTCCCAGATTGCCCAACACAACCATTGTTCCCCTTCGTGTTTTCAATGATGGTTCAGTCATTCATGATGATTCCCAGCTGCAGTAATTCTTGGTGCATCCGGTTACAGGAGAAAGTCACCCTTTACATGACCGTATTAATTGTCGGTCTGCAGGTTCTGACCAGACAATTCCAAGGACTTGGATTGTTGAACAGGGCCATGGTGGTTCTCACTGCTGCTTGGCGAAATAGCACTCAAAACACACTACATGGTTCACATAAAGAAATGGGAACTGTTTCTGTGTACAATCCAATATGTCTTCTCATAATGTAAGCATATGTGATGTGTTGGAGTTCCTTGCTAAGTTGCATTTTGATGAGCACCTTCGTTATAGTGACATTACCAGCGCTCGGAGTGCGTTGTCCTCTTATTGGATGCAGTCTTCAGAACAACATCCTCTAGGCTCTCATCTGTTAGTATCCCGATTTATGAAGAATTTTAATAAAAATCCTCTGAAACCTCGCTAAACCGAAATCTGGGACATCACTACTGTTCTCACAATGCTTCGGCAATGGGCTCCAATTACTTCATTATTTACACAGAGATTAACTCTTGCTGTAGTTATGCTAATAGCGCTGGTTTCAGCACAACGTGTACAAACATTACAAGTCTTACAAATACCTTGTATGCATTTGTCTGTAAATGACATTACCTTCTATGTTTATGATTTAATCAAACAAAGCAGGCCCGGTCTGGCTGGAATCAAGGTGACGTTTAAAGCCTATCTTGTTCACCACTTGTTATATGTAGTTACGCCATATAACTTAAGCCAATATATTAAGGTAACAAGGCGTCTCAGAGGTTCTGAGACAGGACTGATCATTAGTCACAAAAAGACATATACAAGAGTGTCAGCACAAACTATTTCTACATGCTTGAAACAGGTTTCAATTATGCTGGAGTCAACATTCCTGTCTTTAACTTTCACTCCACCAGGGCGGCATCAATCTCCACGGCGAAGGCACAGGACGTGCCGCTAGACCAAATCTTCAAGGCTGAAGGATGGTCTAGAGAAGCAACATTTTCTCAATTTTCTGACAAACCTGTACAGACCGTGCCACGGTTTGGGCATGCTGTTTTGGGTCACATTTAATTCATTTGCTTTGTTTTCTATCATTATTTGTAATTTTCCCTGAGACAGAGGGGTTATTCCTGGCTTTAGTAATATTAAGAATAGTTATTGAATAATTCAAAGCAATGTTCAATATATTATTTCCCTACTGTGTCAACCGAAGCAGATTGTCATATGGTGTGTATCGATGGCATGAAAATACAGAGCTTTGAAATCTTCACGTAGTCACTCACGTGACTCTGAAGTAAAATAGTAAGATTAAATGAGAACTTACCATTTCGAAGTTTGATCCTTATTTTATGAGGAGTGACGTTGAGGGATTACGTGCCCTCCGCTCCCACCCTCATAATCTAAGAGGTCATCTGGCAGTTCTAGTCTTCTACAAGCCTTACTATGTTACTTCTGCTATTTGTTTTCTGTGTTTTCATGCCACTGCTTTGAAGTATGACGCGCATGCGCCTGGCGGGCCTTCTTCACGTAATCCCTCAACGTCACTCCTCATAAAATAAGGATCAAACTTCGAACTGGTAAGTTCTCATTTAATCTTACTATTTCATAGCATTTCAAGCAGAGCGCAAGCAAGCAAATTCAATTTCATAGCATTTCAAGCAGTGCGCAGGCCAGCAAATTCAATTTCATTTCAAATTGCTGGAACTATCTGTGAAATATAATATAATACTGGTGAGGGGTCAGAGAAGGAGGTTACAATTCGGACTTCCCCTCTCCCCCACTGAAAACTGTTTTCTTACCTTTAAACACCAAGTCACATCTTTTCATTTTATCTTTGAGCGTGGGTGTAAAATGGACAATATCTGATTCACAGACTCTCTCCAATTGAAAAATTCAGGACCAAAATTGGGAAAGATTGGATCTTCTCTGGTTAAAATTCCACCTTGGCTTATGATATTTCTCTGACAACCCCCTCCATCTCAGTTGGTGTGTCGGCCTGTCTTGTGGATCTTATTTCGAAAATGGGGAAGATCCCAGGCTGGGACTTGGATGTTGGTGGATGAGGAACACCACTCCCCCACCACTCAAAATACTGATGCCATTATTGACCATCCTCACTGGTTACTCCACCTTCCCCAGAGCTCGCCGTCCAGCATCAGTTAACACACCTGTCCATTTAATTGTCTGCTGCAGGGACTCAGGCTTCCACAGATTCAGCACTCTGATATTTAATGATTCCATTAGCTCTGAACAAAACAATGTTTGCATAATATATAACCTGACTTAATTTCTCAGCCACGATATTCAAAATCATCTTCATGAAGCAGTATAAAAATGTTTGTACTCAGCCCTCAGACAGCGGATCCAGCTGGAGGTGTGGAGAGTGACTAGGTGCATCCAACAGTGACCAGAGCAGAGCGCAAGATGCTGAGACTCTGTTTAACTCTCTCTGTCCTCCTGGGGCTGCAGGTTGTAGGAACAGGAACAGATGAACGTGTGCTGAAAGCGTGCAAGAGCATGATACGTTTTCCACTCACAAAAATAATTGTTCATGATATAAGTATCATCCGAAAACTATTATCTGTGGAGGTGTTTGTAACTATTTATTTTCCCGGTGAGGTACTGTGTACTGTACAATCTGATACTGAATTCACCACGTCCTCTCAGGAGTTAGTTTACTTTAGTTTACTTTAGCTTATTATTGTCATGTGTTACGAGGTACAGTGAAAAGCATTTTGTTGCCTGCTATCCAAACAAAGAAAAATACTTTACATGTTTACAATCAAGCTTGTGTGCAGCAGGGTGGCACAGTGGTAGAGTTGCTGCCTTACAGCGTTTTCAGCGCCAGAGTCATGGGTTCGATCCTGACAGCGGGTGCTGTCTGTACGGAGTTTATACGTTCTCCCCGTGACCACATGGGTTTTTTCCAATATAATCAGTTTCCTTCCTCACTCCAGACATGCAGGTTTGTAATTTAATTGGTATAAAATGTAAATTGTCCCTAGTGTGTGTAGTGTATTATTAATGTGCGGGGATCGCTGGTCGGTGAGCTGAAGGACCTGTTTCCGCATTATATCTCTAAAGTAAACTAAATTTGACAGAGGGTGCAGATACAGGATAAATGGTCTAACATTTAGTGCAGGATAAAGTCTGATTAAAGATAGTCCGCCGTAGATGGGTGGTTAGGACCACACTCTAGCTAATGAGAGGATGGTTCAGTTGCCTGATAACAGCTGGGAAGAAACTGTCCCTGAATCTGGAGGTATGCGTTTTCAAATATCTGTGCCTTTTGCCTGATGGGAGAGGGGAGAAGAGGGTGTGACCGGGGTGAGACTGGTCCTTGATGATGCTGCTGGCCTTGCCGAAGCAGTGTGAGGTGTAAATGGGGTCAATGGAAGGGGGGTTGGTTTGTGTGATGGTCTTTAGTACACCACCACCATCAACACCCTCCTCTCCAGGAGATATGCACTCTGGGCTCTATCCACATCTCTCTAAAATTTCTCAAGGTCTTGGATGAAGCTGTTCCCAAACCATGCTGTGATGCATCCCGATAAAATGCTTGCTACATCTCATCTGTTGAAGTTGCTGAGGGTTGTTGCGGACATGCCGAACCTCCTAAAAATTCTAAGGAAGTGGAGTGTTGGTGTGTTTTCTTGGTCATAGCTTTGATGTGTCTGGTCCAGAACATGGAGACTGTGGATTGATCAGACTCCCACATCACGGCTTCTAACACAGACGTTGCACCTGAACTTCACCGCTGCTCCTTTGTCTCCTCTGTTTCCTTTTACCACTCTAGAAGAACTGTATCTCCCAAAACTGCAATGGGTTTATATGTTTATTAATGGAACAGATTTGAAGACTGCAACTGATGTGGCCCTAGACAAGTTTTTTGATTATTCACAGTTTAATAACGCTGCAGGTATGTTAGATGTTTGTTCAATGTTACAGCACAGAATGTATCTTTCTTGGGGGGAGGTGATAAGATCCTCTTGTGCGGGGGCTCAGTGGGAGGGAACTCCACTGTGGGGAACACTGAGCAAAGGCAGAAATGGGCTGTTTCACCGTGTGTACAGAATCTGGTGTGTGTGGCTCTCTGTGAGTTTGTGTGTGAGTGAGTGTGTGTGAGCATGTGTCTGTGACTGTGTGTGTGAGTGAGTGTGTATGTGAGCATGTGTCTGTGACTGTGTGTGTGAGTGAGTGTGTATGTGAGCATGTGTCTGTGACTGTGTGTGTGAGTGAGTGTGTGTGTGTGTGTGAGTGAGCATGTGTCTGTGAATGTGTGAGTGAGTGAGTGTGTATGTGAGCATGTGTCTGTGACTGTGTGTGTGTGTGAGTGAGTGTGAGTGCATGTGTGTGTGTGTGTGTGTGTGTGTGTGTGTGTGGGTGTGTGTGATTGAGTGTGTGAGTGAGCATGTGTCTTGGACAGTGTGTGTGAGTGAGTGAGTGAGTGAGTGAGTGAGTGAGTGAGCGTGTGTATCAGCATGTGTCTGTTAATGTGTGTGTGTGAGCATGTGTCTGTGAGTGTGTGTGAGTGAGTGTGAGTGAGTGTGTGAGTGAGCATGTGTCTGTTAGTGTGTGTGTGAGCATGTGTCTGTGAATGTGAGTGAGTGTGTGAGCATGTGTCTGTGACTGTGTGTGAGTGAGTGAGTGTGTGTGTGAGCATGTGTCTGTGACTGTGTGTGTGAGTGAGTGAGTGAGTGTGTATGTGAGCATGTGTCCGTGACTGTATGTATGTGTGAGTGAGTGTGTGAGTGAGTGTGTGAGCATGTGTCTGTGACTGTGTGTGAGTGAGTGAGTGAGTGTGTGTGAGCATGTGTCTGTGACTGTGTGTGTGAGTGAGTGTGTGTGTAAGTGAGTGTGTGTGTATGTGTGGGTGTGTGTGTGTGTGGGTGTGTGGGTGTGTGTGATTGAGTGGGTGAGTGAGCATGTGTCTTGGACTGTGTGTGTGAGTGAGTGAGTGAGTGAGTGAGTGAGTGAGTGAGTGTGTGAGCATGTGTCTGTGACTGTGTGTGAGTGAGTGAGTGAGTGTGTGTATGAGCATGTGTCTGTTAATGTGTGTGTGTGAGCATGTGTCTGTGAGTGTGTGTGAGTGAGTGTGAGTGAGGGTGTGAGTGAGCATGTGTCTGTTAGTGTGTGTGTGAGCATGTGTCTGTTAGTGTGTGTGTGTGAGTGAGTGTAAGTGAGTGTGTGAGCATGTGTCTGCGAGTGTCTGTCTCTAGGTGTGTGTGTGTGTGTGTGTGTGTGTGTGTGTGTGTGTGTGTGTGTGTGTGTGTGTGTGTGTGTGTGTGTGTGTGTGTGTGTGTGTGCGTGGGTACAGGTATAAATAGGTGAGGGGGCTGTGTAATAAATTTAAACTGGAGAATACTTATTTGAAACGATAATTTAGACGAATGTTTACTGGTTTGATGAGGTGAGATATTCCTTTTGCCCTGAGATACTGTCCAATGCGCTGAGTTACCTGAGTTACTCCAGCTTTGTGTCTATCCTCTATAAATGCCGCGGTCTAGGCATAAGCTCAGGGACGACCGCGCTTTTGCGGTTGCAGCTCCTAGACTATGGAACAGCATCACTCTTCCCATCAGAACTGCCCCCTCCATCGATTCTTTTAAGTTGAGACTTTAAACTTATTTTTACTCTCAAGCCTTTCTTGACATCCTCTGAGGGAAGGCTGTATGTATCGTTAATCTATGAACCACTGTTTGTATAACGTTAGTACCTGTACCAAATGTAAAGCATTTTGGTCAACGAGAGTTGTTTTTTAAATGTGCTATAGAAATAAAAGTGACTTGACTTGACTTAACTAAATCCTCAGCAGGTCAGTTGGTGGCTGTGGAGATGAGACAGGGTTAATGTTTCAGGTCCATGAAGTGCATCACTACTCCACCAATGGCCTTTGCCATCCTGAACACTTTCCACGTACACTCTGTAATTGAGAATTGTTCTCTCCACAGATACGATTGTTCCCACCTCTGCTCATTGGGTGGTTTCTGCCCCATTTGACAACGGCATTATAAATCGGGAATATTCACTTCTCATTTCTCTACCACTTGAAGTCCAAAGTCCACCTGAACCAAGTGACTCATCAGTTCGTGTGCTCCATCGTTTGGAGAAGGTTATGTATGTCAGGTGAGATTTGTTAGTGTTTATCCTGTTGAATAGTTTATTGAATGTGGCTTCAAAGATAGATAAGGTGGTCATAAATGCTATCAGCACATTGGCCTTCATCAGTTAGGATATTGTTCAAAGTTGGGACGCCATGTTGCAGTTATATAAGATGTTGGTGAAGCCACATTTAGAGTATTGTGTTCTCTTCTGGGCGTCATGATATAGGAAAGATACTGTCAAGCTGGAAAGGGTGCAGAGAAGATTCATGAGGATTTTGCCAAGACTGGAGTGCCTGAGCCAAAGGGATAAGTTGAGCAGGCAGGTTAGGACTCAAAATCTTGGATCGCGGGAGCTTGAGGTGTGACCTTACAAAGGTGTATAAAATAATTCGAAGAATAGAGGTAGACGTACAGAGTCTCTTGCCCACAGTAGAGAAATCAAGAACCAGAGGACATAGGTTTAAGGTGAGGGGGGGAAACATTTAATAGGAACTAGACTAAGTGGGACCCGTTGGGAATTGGGAAAGGGTTACATCGTTAACTTAACCGAGGAGCTATTCAACATTTATTCCAAATTGTTCACAGGACATACCAGGAGAAAACTGAAGACTATGAGCATCTCGCCAATGAATTGAAGAAAGATTTGGAAAATGATCAGCGTTCCTTTTACAGTAACCTTGTCTATCTGGGAAGGTTCAACAATCGTGGACTATTTAAGATTGGGTTCCACAAAAAGTAAAACAGAATTTATCTCTCAGATGTTCGGTTACATTTGCAGATTTAAAAACAGTGAGATGTGCTAAACTCTACTCTTTACTTTAACAAGGCTCTCCCAACCACTGCAAGTTGATGGTATTTTTAAGGCGGAGATTCACAGATTCTTGATCAGTACGGGTGTCAGAGGTTATGGGGAGAAGACAGGAGAATGGGGTTAGGAGGGAGAGATAGATCAGACATGATTTAATGGCAGAGTAGTTTGAAAGGGCGAATGTCCTAATTCTGCTATGAGGATTTATGAACACGAATAACATGTGGTCTGGATTGTGGAGAGTGTAACCCCTGGGTGCTGTAGGAAAAGCAGCTAATTGACTGGAGGAGCTACTAGTGGGCCATTGCTTCTGTTAACACCAGTGCATTCTCAGCTGCTCTTGCAGCATTAATAAGCCGTTGCCTTTAGATTATTTGCATGTGTTTTGTTTTCCAAACTGCTGGAAATAATTTTCCAAATTATTCTCACTGTGAAATAAAGAGGGTGATGCATCACAACACTGGATCTCCAGGTCGATTCTTACCCAGAAACAGAACTGGTCACTGATCACAACTCCAGTCCCACAGTGACTCCTTGGCTGAGCACACAGTTGGGGATATGCACGATATGTTGCCCTTCACTGAAGGAGGACAAAACCCACTTGCTCCAAATGTGCACAACTTTCTTGAAACCATTATTCCTTGGACTCCAGTCGGAAGAAAACAAGCCTGTTCTCAAAATCACATCTCCTAATTTTAGTCTGCAGTTAATCAAACTGTACATTTAATCAAACAGTATAGATTTAATAAACAAGGAACTGCAGATGCTGGTTTAGTATAAAAAAAGACACAAAGTGCTGGAGTAATCAGCGAGTCTGGCAGCATCCCTGGAGAACATGGATCGGTGATGTTTTGGTCAGGATTATATTTCAGGCTGATTGTGGGGGGGAGTTTGAAGAGAGGCCGTTAATGGATGAATACAGGTGAGGGGAATGGGTTTGAGAGGCAGATGGCTGGAACAAAGGCCTGAAATGAGAAAAAAAATTGAAGGCATGAGACAAAGGGATTGAAGAGTTGAGAATTGTGAAGCAAGTGGATGCTTTCTGACGTGGAGGGGGGGGGGGGGGGGGAGAAATAGGCGTGAGTCCAGGTGGGGCACAGGAGGGTTCAACGGGTCAGGTATCATCACTGGCAGTCATGCATGGGCATTGTTTCAGGTCAGGACCCTTCAGCAGGCAGTTTGTCCATTCCCTCCACAAGTGGATGCTTTCTGACGTGCTGAGTTCCTCCAGCACTGTCTTACTCAAGATTCCAGCATCTGCACTTCCTTCTTTCTCCAATTGCAGCCCATGTGTACTTTTTAGCTTCGATTTACTAAAGCTTGTTTGGTTTCTAGTAATATATAAACATTGCAAAACATAGAACATCGAACAGTACAGTGATTGGCATGGTGGCGTGTCGGTAGAGATGCTGCCTCACAGTGCCTTAGACCTCTACGTGTGCTGTCTGTATGGAATTTGTACGTTCTCCCTGTGCATTGTACATTCTCCCTGGGCTTTCTCCGGGATCTCCGGTTTCCTCACACACTCCAAAGACGTAAAGCTTTGCAGGCTAATTGGCTTGGTAAATTATCCCGTGTGTGTAGGTAGTGAGAGTATGCGGGGATTGCCGGTTGGCGTGCTCGGTGGGCCGAAGGGCCTGTTTCTATGCTGTTTCTCTAAAGCACAAGAACAGCCCTTCGGCCCCCAGAGTCTGTGCCAAACATAATGCCAAGACCATCTTTTATCTCCTTGCACGTAGTCTACATTCTATGCATATCCATGTACCTATCCAAACGTCTCTTAAACACCATTAACGAACCTGCCTCCACCTCCACCCCTGCCAGCGTGTTCCAGGCACCCACCACCCTCTGTGTAAAATACTTGCCCCGCACACCTCCTTTAAATTTTGCCCCTCCCGATTTAAAACTATGCTGTCTAGTCTTAGATATTTCCATCCTGGAAAAAATATTATGACTGTCTACCTTCCCCATGCCTCTCATGATTTTTTACACTTTAACAGGTCAACCCTACTCGTGAACCACATTAGAACTGATCCTGTTGATTAGTGTAGGATTATTATTGACACTTGTACTTGGGCACTTGCCATGTGTACATAGAAAATAGATGCATGAGTAGGCCATTTGACCTTTCGAGCCAGCACCACCATTCAATATGATCATGGCTTATCATCCTATTCAGTACCCCGTTCCTGCTTTCTCCTCATATCCCTTTATTCCGTTAGCCATAAGAGCTCAATCTAACTCTATTGAAAACATCCAATGAATTAGCCTCCACTGCCTTCTGTGGCAGAGGATTCCATAGATTCACAACTCTCTGGGTGAACATTTTTTTCCTCATCTCAGTCCTAAATGGCCAACCCCTTATTCTTAAACTGTGACTCCTGGCTCCGGACTCCCCCAACATCGGGAACATTTTTCCTGCATCTAGCCTCTCCAATCCCTTAAAAATTGTACATGTTTCTGTAAGATCCCCTCTCATCCTTCGAAACTCCAGTGAATACAAGCCCATTCGCTCCATTCTTTCATTATCTGACGGTCCTGCCATCCCAGGAATTAACCTTATAAATCTCCGCTGCACTCCCTCAATAGCAAGAATGTCCTTCCTCAAATTAGGGGACCATAACTACACACAATACTCCAAGTGTTGTCTCACTAAGGTATAGAGACATAGAAACATAGAAAATAGGTGCATGAGGAGGCCATTCGGCCCTTCGAGCCAGCACCACCATTCATTGTGACCATGGCTGATCATCCCTTGATTCCACTAGCCCCTAGAGTTCTATCTAACTCTCTCTTAAATCCATCCAGTGATTTGGCCTCCACTGCCCTCTGTGGCAGGGAATTCCATAAATTCACAACTCTCTGGATGAAAAAGTTTTTTCTCACCTCAGTCATAAATAGCCTCCCCTTTATTCTAAGACTGTGGCCCCTGGTTCTGGACTCACCCAACATTGGGAACATTTTTCATGCATCTAGCTTGTCCAGTCCTTTTATAATTTTATATGATTCTATAAGATCCACCCTCATCCTTCTAAACTCTAGTGAATACATGCCCAGACTTTTCAATCTTTTCTCATATGACAGTCCCACCATCCCAAGGATCAATCTCGTGAACCTACGCTGCACTGCCTCAGTCACAAGGATGTCCTTCCTCAAATTAGGAGACCAAAACTGTACGCAATACTCCAGATGTGGTCTTACCAGAGCCCAATACAACTGCAGAAGAACTTCTCTTCTCCTATACTGAAATCCTCTTGTTATGAAGGCTAACATTCCATTAGCTTTCTTCACTGCCTGCTGTACCTGCACGCCAACTTTCAGTGACCTGTGTACAACGACACCCAGGTCTCGCTGTACTTCCCCCTTACCTAACATAACCCCATTGAGATAATAATCTGCCCCCTTGTTTCTGCCACCAAAGTGGATAATAGTAAGATTAATTGAGAACTTATCAGTTTGAAGTTTGATCTTTATTTTATGAGGAGTTACGATGAGGGATTACGTGAAGAACCCCGCCAGCCCGCATGCGCGTCAATCTTCAAGGCAGCGGTGTGAAGTCACAGATAACAGTTGTTGAACTGATGATAGTTCGATTCGAGAACTAGAACTACCAGCTGTATTTTATGAGGAGGGTTGGGAGCGGAGGGCACATAATCCCTCATCGTAACTCCTCATAAAATAAAGATCAAACTTCAATCTGGTAAATTCTCATTTAATCTTACTATTTTACTTTGGAGTCACATGAGTGACTACGTGAAGATTTTGAAGCTCTGTGACTTCATGCCACGGAACGAGTCCATGCTTCACACACTGCAAGGAGGAGTGGAAACCAAATATTCAGATATTACATAAATTTTGAACATGCTGAAAATATTTTAATGGACAAAATAAGAATAGAAACCTCTCTCACCCAAGAGGAGATTACAAAATAGAACTTAAAATAGAGTTTGCGAAATCACTCGATCTGATTACAGGATTATTATAAAACGTCTGGAACGTGCGTTCTGAGGACCATCCTGCGGCCGCTAGGATTTGGTCCACTGGGATGTCCAGGTCCCTTGCTGCGGACATAGCTGCAGCCCTGGTGGAATGAGATTTGAATATTTCAGTGTCAATTCCAGCATCAGCCAGAACATGTTTCAACCACCTGGAGATGGTCTGAGCTGAAACCTTTTTATGCGGTTTCTTGTGGCTAATAAATAATGTTAGTTTTGACCCCCTAAGACCCTTGGTGACCTTAATATATTGCTGGAGGTGTGTGACCACACATAATCGGGGGTTGAATGGGTATGCCATAAATTGTAGCTGAGAGCGGAAACACCAGGTCTGCTCTGTTTAATTGGATCATATACAAAAAATGTTATATCACTAGCAGAAGTGATCATCCTATCCAGACGCAGCTTCTGTAATGACTGGACCCATTGAGCTGATACATGCCATGAGCATCACTACTTTGTAAGTGAGCTGGAGAAGGGACAGGGATGTAGCAGGAGCCCATTGGCGAAGTAGTGTTAGAACCACACCTACATCCCATATTTCGATATATCTGGGCCTGGGAGAGTTTTAGTTAAAAATACCGCTCATGAATCTGGATATTAATGGATGAGACCCAACGGAGTGATGACCTGAGCTTGGCAACAAGTATGAAGGCAACGCACTTCTGGCACAATTCAGAGCACTGTAGCTCAACCTCTCGTCAAAATGAAGTTTTGAAAGAAATTCCAAAATGTTGGTTATGTGCGCTGTCTCCTGCGTGATATTAGTTTGCAAACAGAACTCTTCCCATCTCCTTATGTAGGAGATATATTGTTTTTTAGTGCTGTCTCTCCAGGCCGTAGTTAGCACATCCACTGTACGGTCAGCTAGTCCAATCCCGAGAAAAGGCCGCCTTAGAATCTGCAAACAAATAAGTTTAGCCGATCATGTAGACCAGGGGTTCTCAACCAGCGGGGAATTCCTCCCAGGAATTTCAGGTTTTCAGGGGGGGAATTGGGACCACAGATTAGCAAACTCAAACTGTTAGAAATAAAGGATTTTCAGTATTATATGCATATTATTTGGAATGCACTTTTTGAGGCAGACAATCTTGGAAAGGGGGGGAATGACATTCTGACATATGGTGAAAGGGGTGCATGGGGCAAACAAGGTTGTGAACCACTGATGTGGAGGATGTTCTTCTCCAGTGATGGGGTGGGTTAGCAGATTCCTGCATTTGGGAACCGCCATGAAGGGTTCTATGATCATACCCAGAATGAGTGGATACCATGGCTGTGGGCCAGTCAGGGACTATTAGAATGCCCGAGGCTTGCTTAATTTTAAGCAGGCATTGACTGACAAGGCAGAATGGGGGAAAAGCATAGGAAAACATTCATCCCCAATGCAGCGAGAATGCATCTATCGCTACTGCCCCTGGGTCTGGTTCCCAAGCAATATAGTTTGGTAATAGATGATTAAGTCTGGATGCAAACAAATCTATATCCGGTGTTGCATACCTAGAGATAATTTCATTAAACACTATGATTCAACATCCATTCTGTGTTGTCATTGAATTTGCGTTACCACCATGGTTGCTGGTTGATATGCGGTGTTTACTGGTGTGCGCCAGTTGCGCATCTTAGATGTCTGTCGGCTTGAGCTTTGTCATGGAAAAGGCCTTTGGCCGGTCTTGTCTCTGTCCTTGAGCTCGTACTGGCTCCTGCAGACCATCTGCTGCTAGCAGAGGCATATGGGTGCTGCCGTCGGAACGATGAAGGTCTGTCTGCTGGTGGAGCTCTGAGTAGCCCCACCGCCTTTGGCTCATAGTCCAAATCTTTAACTTGTTTGGACAAGTCCTCCATAAATAAACAATTGGGCGGCTGCACATTTACATAATCCCGCAAATTTGGGATTGAGTACTGGACGAATAGCGTTCTTACGAAAGCAATTTATCTGAAAATGTGCATTGCACATCAGAGCCAATGCATCCTGTTGAACCTCTGACAGGGAGCTTGCATCTACTGACCTGGCTAAGGCAGTGACTCCAGAAGCTAGCAGGCTCAGGATTCTTTGGAGTTTGACCTCCTGAGTCTTGATGTCTTCTCCCATGTAACTCCAAATGGAGCTATTGACGGTCGGGACTCTGAGCGAGGCGCAGTTGCTGGGTGTCTGATATTTCATAACTGTTTCCAGCATTACCTGCTCCTGTAGCTGGTTGTAGGTCAGGTAATTGATACTGGCCGCCAATTCTGCATTCAACGGCTCACCGACTTGCGATGGCATCGCAAATTTGGACACCATGGTGGGCACTTTTGCTTCAGGTAGGTCTTGTGTCGTGGAACAATCCGACATGCCACTGAAGTGTGAGTCAGCCCAGGACTGATGACCTACACTCCCTTCCTCCAGGGAGATATAACGCAGCCCTGCATCAGGCGCTGCCACGGGTCCCCTAAGCCCGTGCTGATATGACTCCTGTTCATGGAGTATATCATGCTGGAGCATCTTATCCATAATATGCTCCATTCGGGAAATACGTCCGAAGACGTTCCCTGTTGGGGGAGGCGAGCCCTCCTGGCCGGACTCGTCCAGGTCAACCGGTCCATTGGTTTTCTGCTTGGTCTTCCCGACTCTCGGGGTAACCAAGGTGCCATCTATAGGTACTGAGTCTGAAGATGCTGGCTGTACTGCCAGCGACCGAGATGGTGAGACCGACGGCCGCCTGCTAACCGCACTCCTGCGGTCTTCAGTAACGGTTCTCCCCGCAGCCCGTCTGGACTTCACCCTAGTCTTGTCCATTGTAGTTCGTTTCTCGAGCTGAAACACAGAAATGAAAAACGACCGTCGACTAAGTTCGAAAACGTACCTGGAAGTCTTTAAACTTACCGTTGGAGGAGCACCGCGCCTACCAGCCAGTCGTGGCACCATGCATTAGACGTAATGACGCGCATGCGGGCTAGCGGGGTTCTTCACGTAGTCATTCACGTGACTCCGATGTAAAACCTCACACTTATCTATATTATACTGCATCTGCCATGCATCTGCCCACTCACTCAAGCTGTCCAAGTCACCCTGCAACCTCCTAACATCCTCTTCACAGTTCACACTGCCACCCAGCTTTGTATCATCCACAAACTTGCTAGTGTTGCTCCTAATTCCCTCTTCCAAATCATTAATATATATGG
Organism: Okamejei kenojei; assembly: GCA_035221665.1. Taxonomy (NCBI): domain Eukaryota; kingdom Metazoa; phylum Chordata; class Chondrichthyes; order Rajiformes; family Rajidae; genus Okamejei; species Okamejei kenojei. The sequence goes on along the minus strand of CM069135.1, from coordinate 119,022,509 downwards.
TAAACAGTTGCAGCCCAACACCGAGCCTTACAGCACTCCACTCGCCACTACCTGCCATTCTGAAAAGGACGCGTTCACTCCTACTCTTTGCTTCCTGTCTGCCAACCAACTTTCTATCCACATCTGCACCCTACCTCCAATATCATTTTGGTCACCAGTTTCCCGTGCGGGATCTTATCAAAGACTTCTAAAAGTCTAGATCCACTGGCTCCCCTTCATCCATTTTACTTGTCACATCCTCAAAAAATTCCAGAAGATTAGTCAAGCAACTAATCCTTTTACTGCTATCCAAATGCCCCGTTATTACCTCTTTAATAATTGACTCCAGCATCTTTCCCACCACCGAAGTCAGGCTAACTGGTCTGTAATTCCCCGTTTTCTCTCTTGCTCCTTTCTTGAAAAGTGGGATAAAATTAGTTATCCTCCAATCCACCGAAACTGATCCTGAATCAATTGAACATTGGAAAATGATCACCAATGCATCCACTATTTATAGAGCCACCTCCCTGAGGACCCTGCGATACAGACCATCAAGCCATGGGGATTTATCACCCTTCAGTCCCATTAGCCTACACAATACTATTTCTCGCCTAATGAAAATTTCTTTCAGTTCCTCGACCCCCTGAGATCCTCTGTCCTCCAGTACTTCTGGGAGATTGTTTGTGTCTTCCTTAGTGAAGACAGATCCGAAGTACCTGTTCAACTCCTCTGCCATTTCCTTGTTCCCCATAATAATTTGACCCGTGTCTGCCTTCAAAGGACCCACATTTGACTTTGCTATTCTTTTTCCCTTAACATATCTAAAGAAGCTTTTACTGTCCTTCTTTGTATTCCTGGCCAGCTTCCCTTCGTACTTCATCTTTTCAGCTCATATTGGCCATTTTGTTTCCTTCTGTTGTCCTATGAAAATTTCCCAATCCTCTGGTTTCCGGCTACTCTTTGCTGTGTTATACATCTTTTCTTTTAGTTTTATTCTATCCCTCACCTCTCTTGTCAGCCACGGTTGCCTCCTACTCCCCTTAGAATATTTCTTTCTTTTTGGAATGAAATGATCCTGTGTCTTCCGGATTATGCCCAGAAATACCTGCCATTGCTGTTCCACCATCATTCCTGCTAGTATCCCTTTCCAGTCTACCTTGGCCAGCTCCTCTCTCATGCCTTCATAATCCCCTTTGTTCAGCTGCATCACTGCCACTTCTGATTTAACCTTCTCCTTCTCAAATTGCAGATTAAAACTAATCATATTATGACCACTACCTCCAAGCGGTTCCTTTACCTTGAGTTCTCTTATCAAATCTGGTTCATTGGACAACACTAAATCCACAATTGCCTTTTCTCTGGTCGGCTCCATTACAAGCTGCTCTAAGAATCCATCTCGGAGGCACTCTACAAACTCTCTTTCTTGGGATCCTGAACCAACATTATTATTCCCAGTTTACCTGCATTTTGAAATCACTCATCACCACAGTGGCATTGTCTTTGTTAAATGCCAGTTTTAACTCCTGCTGCAACTTACACCCTACATCCGGGCTACTATTTGGGGGTCTGTAGATAACACCAATTAGCGTCTTCTTGCCTTTGCAATTCCTCAACTCAATCCACAGTGACTCTACCTTGTCAGTCCCTATGTCTTCCCTCTCAAGGGACTAAATTCCATTCCTCACCAGAAGTGCTACCCCCCCTCCTCTGCCCACGTGCCTATCCTTTCTATAGGATGTATAACCCTGAATATTCAGTTCCCAGGCCCAATCCTCCTGCAGCCACGTCTCGGTAATCCCCACAATGTCATATCTACCTACAGAGTAGGCCTCAAGCTCATCTACTTTACTTCTTATACTACGTGCTTTCAAATACAGTACTTTTAATTCCTTACACCTCACCATTCACATCGATCCCTACTACACTTGGCCATACTCTCTTATTCCTTTGTGAGCTATCTTTCCTGTTAATTCTGGGGTCATTAACTATCCCTTTACTCCCTTTCCCTTTAACTCTGTCCTTGGCTATCCCATTTGACACCCCCCCCCCCCCCCCCCCCCCCCCCCCTTATTTAGTTTAAAACCACCTGTGTCGCAGTGGCAAACCTGCCTGCCAGGATGCCGGTCCCCCACCTGTTAAGGTGCAATCCGTCCTTTTTGTACAGTTCCCCTTACTCCAAAACAGATCCCAGTGGTCTAAGAATCTAAATACCTGCCCCCTGCACCAGTTCCCCAGCCACACATTCAGGTCCTGTATCTCCCTGTTCTTGCTCCCACATCTCTTCACAAGCACTCTATAGCTGCAGACAACATGTTAAACTTTTACCGACCTTCATCATATTTTAAATTTCAGTTGAGACTTAAAGTGAAGATGGAATACAGATGGAATCAGAATGACTTTCCGAATACTCGAACAAACTACAATAGGTGCAGTGTAGAAAATATTCTGACTGTTTCCATCATGGTGCAGTACAGCAAGTCCAATGCAGAGCAATGAAAGGAGGTTGCAGAGAGTGCTGGACACGTCCCTGTCCATTATCGACACGAGATGCTTGAAAGCATCTACAAGATGCGCTGCCTCAAGATGGCAGCACCTATCATCAGGAATCCCCACCATACATATCATCCCCTTTCTGGCAACTGCTGTCAGGCAGGAGGTGCAGAAGGTTCACCACCACCAGTTTCAGGAACAGCTACTTTCCTGCAGCCATCAGGTTCATTAACCAACCTGCATACCCCTTATCCTACCAGGCAATCGATTACTACGCACCACCTCATGCAATGATATACATTTGATGTTTTTATTGTGTTATGCATTAATATCTTTAATTTTTGATGCATTATTTTTATTTTTACAGTGTTGCAGAATGTTCAAAGTGTAATTGATGTTTTTTTGTGTTTTCTTATCCTGAGCTCATATGACATTGCAGCAAGGAAGATTTTCATCATACTTGTACCTCACCATACATGAATATGACAATCAACTCAACGTGAGATTTTACTTCGGTGTCACGTGAGTGACTACGTGAAGAGCCCGCCAGCCCGCATGCGCGTCATTATTGTCTAACGCATGGCGCACGACTGCCTGGCAGGCGTGCTGCTCCTCCAGCGGTAAGTTTCAAAACCTGCAGGTAAGTTTCAAACTTATTTTCAGGTTGTTTTTTGATTGCAGGAAGCTCTTTTACTGAGTTCTTGCTCGATGACAAACCGGGGTGAAATCCTGTGAGCCGCTGGGGAAACCTGGCTACAGAGACCGTGGGGAAACACGGCTACGGGGACCGCGGGGAACCCCGGCTGCGGAGACCATAGGGAACCCCGGCTACAGGGACTGCGGGGAAACCCGGCTCGGGGAAACCCGGCTCGGGGAAACCCGGCTGCGGGGATCGTGGGAAGACACAACACCGCGGGGAAACCGGGCTCGGGGAAATCCAGCTACGGGGACAGTGGGAAGACATGAGACCATGGGGAAACCCGGCTATGGAGACCGTGACAAGACACAGCTACGGACCGTGGAAGTGCGGGTAGCCGGCGGCGGTAGTCGCTGACAGTGCGGTCAGCGACCTCAGACTCCGGCAGCCCCGAGAGGGTGAGCAGCCAAACGTAGTCTGAGAGGCCTAGACTGCGACGAGTCAGGCCAGGAGGGTTCTCCTCCGACATGGGTACGTCCTCAGACGTTTTTATCCAGATGAAGCATGAATAGCGTCCGCAGGGTGTTCATCCCACTGAGGTGATGCTCCATCCTGATATGGTCCATGGAACAGGGCCATATCAGCGAAGTCTCTTTGGGAGCCTGCAGCAGCACCTGTTTCAGTGCTGCTTACAAATCTCCCTCTCTGTGGAGGGGAGGGCAAGGGGTCAGTGTGTGACTGACTCCAAACTCGGAAGTATGTCCATGGAACATACTGGAGTACATGCGTAAGGTTCAAGAAAACCCGGGGGGGGGGGGGGGGGGCAGAGTTTCTCCTCACGTTACAAGCTTTGTAAGCATCAGTGACCTCACGTCACATAGTGCCGGCAGTGAACAACGCTATCTGGGGAGATTATGGATGGCAGGCTATCGGACGTCCAGCAGGATGCCCTGGCGTTGATGTGCAATGCACACTTCAAAATTAAATACTTTCAGAAGAACGCCATCAGACCTGTCTTAAAAATCCCAAATTTGCAGGCTTATGTAAGGCCAGCTATATCCAGCCTCCGAATCTTCTCCTCGGAGAAGACCTAGCCAAACAGGTAAAAAACCCGCATGAGGAAGCAAAGCTGTCGAACTAGTTAAGGTACCTACGACGAGCAAAAGCCTCACAGTTTCGGCGACAACACCCCTACGCCTCCATCAGCGGTAAATGGTTCACTGAAGCTAGTGGCAGCTTGCAAGCTGATTCTCTGGGCAGAGGTCTTTCAGACCAAGGCCCAAGCCGGCCCTCAGGGAAAATGTGCAATCCACGCACCCCAGCTGTCCTATCCTCCACATCAAGGACGGAAATAGAACCTGAGGACGGAAATGGAACCTGCATCAGGGGCCTTTGGGCTTACCATAAGATCACCGGTAACCATGGAGGTAGGTGGGTCTGGTTCTTTCCGAAACATGGGGTGTGTGGACCAGTTACAAGTTAGTTACAAGTTGGTATAGATTACACTTGTTTTTGCACGTATAACAACGGATAACTTCAGATCCATTTATAACTGAGAAGATGACATCAGCTCAGTTTATACTGCACGGTATACAACGGTTCCAAATTGAATTCCTTCAGATTCACATGTGCAGTATGGACTTTTAAAATGGAAAACATCGACACGACGGTGGTGGAGGGATCACCGGTGATTTGAAATTTTACTTCGGAGTCACGTGAGTGACTACGTGAAGACCCCGCCAGCACGCATGCACGACATATCGTCGACCGCATGTCGAAGCAACAGGCAGGGAGGAGGGTCGCTCCTCCACCGGAACGGACCTGCAGGTAAGGTGAAGTAACCTGAGGTTGTTTTTTTCTTTCAGGGACTCTGTGGGACAGAGTACCCCACCAAGGGGCCGCCTCGAAAGACTGACTGCAGACCGCGAACCGCGGGCAGTCAGCGGCGGCAAAATACTTTACGGCAAGTACTACTGGGAAGTCGGGCAGCCCGTTGACCCGGCAGGGTCCGGGTTAGGAGACTCGCCGTTCGCGGGTAGCAATGGCAGAGCGGCAGCCCAACTTAACACCACTACAGCCGCAGGAACGTTGGACTGACTGCACAACAACCCGGAAGTCGGGCAAGCCCGTTGACTCGGCAGGGTCCGGGCTCGATAATCCCGCATGGAGCGGATGAGGAGCATTAGCTCCAACGTGACACACTCCAGCAGGAGTCTGGTCACCGTGGGTCTCCTAGCAGACCCACGCCAGTACCCTTTACAGGGCTGCCAAATGCTCACACTCTTCGCAGGGGAGCATAAGGAGTCAGGTCTGGGCTGACTCTGAAGAGGGGGTGTTGGCAGAAGAGTACAACATACTAGGGGTGCAAGAAGAGGAGCTACTCGGGCTGTTTTGGGGATAACCTGCCCAAACAGGTAAAAGACCTCGACAAAGAGACAACAGCCACCGGCATATTTAAGGTGCCGGCCGCTACCAGGTCCTTACATATTTGGCAGCAGCACCCCTACGCATCCGCCAGCAGGCTGTGTTATCACACCAAAAGAAAAGCTGGTGAAAGCTCGAAGGCCGTACAACCTACACAAAGGTCTTTTTCAGGCCATGTCCCAGAACGGCCTTCCTGGAAGATGTGCCAACCCCACACCACAATGCCTCCACCTCCCAGGAACCAAGGAAGGAGGAAACCAACACAGCACCACCGGTAACCATGGAGGTAGGTGAGTGGTTGCCTACGGAACATAGCATCTGTAACTTCTTCACAGGTTGGGGGAAGGTGACACTTGTACAGGGAATAACTTCTGATCTTTTCATACTGCACAGTATTCAGCGATACAAAATTGAATTTGTTGACAAATTCCTCCTTTCCGGTTCAGCATGCACCCAGCCAAAAGTTTGTGATTTAACAAAAAAGAGAAAGTGGAAGTCATGCGGAACTGTTAAAAACTATGTACTAAACGAGCTATAGAGGAAACCAAACGCGAGTCTCTTGAGTTTGTATCAAACATCTTCACCCAAAACAAAAAAGATGACGGATGCCGCATCATTTGATTTGACACAACTGAATACTTTTGTGCAGTACACCCACTTAAAAATGGAAACATTTTGTTACTGCTAAAACAACTAGTTTCCAAGTGGTGCTTCACTACAGAGAACAATAGACAAAGATCACCGCAGATACCTGAAATTTATTAGGATGGGAGCTCTGGCAGTATAAAGCGCTGCCTAATGGATTAACATCAGCCCCAGACTTTTCCAAAAATGTTGAAACCAGCTTTGGCGTTTCTTCGGAAACAAAAAACATATTGTCATGGCATATCTAGATGACATCTTTTTGTGGGAATAACTTTGGAATTGGCTGAATTTGCAGTCTCAGCCACCAAGCTCCTATTTCAAAAATCAGAGTTATTATCCATCCAGACAAATCTAAGTAAATGCCTTCCGGTGACTATGGATTTGGGATTCACAGTTGACTCTGTTCATATGTCTGTCACCTTGCCAAAGGACAAAGCAACAGACTTGATAGAGACATATAACAGCTTTGTTTGCCTCAGTAAACCACCTATTCGGCAAATAGCCAGGGTAATTGGGAAGCTCATGGCTGCCTTTTTCCCAGCCACAATTTGGACCCCACATTACCAAAATCTACAAAGGGCCAAAACTACAGCACTCAAATACTACATGTTGACCATTTTGACAGACTAGCCAAAGCAAATTGGAAATTACAATGGTGGATTAGCAATGTTCGACATTGCTCTAAATCCCATCACAGTCACAAACTCTTCGGTTGTGTTACAAACTGACGCCAGCACTTACGGCTGGGTAGCAACCAATACCACTTCCAGATGTGGTGGTAGATGGAATACACATGAGTTAACCTTACTTCAGGGTATCAATCATCTAAAGATGTTGGGAGCATTCACGGACTTCGGGCTTACTTTTCAGACATGCATCATTTGCATGTTCGCGTACAAATTGATAATACCACCGAGGTGACATACATTAATCATATGGGTGGAATTAAGTCGATATCTTGTGATGAATTGATCAATACAATCTGGCACAGGTGCATAGGAAGAAACATTTGGACACTGGCGGACACCAGGTCACGCAAATTCAATGACAACACCGAATGGATGTTGGACCACCAGTTATTTACTGACATTATAGCTCGGCATGTCACGCCAGATATTGACCTTTTTGCATCAAGAATTAATCACCAGATACCAACGTATGTTTCATGGGAACCAGACCCTGGGGCAATAGCGATGGACGCTTCTCGCAACATTGTGGGGGGGGGGGGGGGGATTGTTTTCTATGCATTTCCCCCCCCCCCCCCCCCTTCTGCCTCATCAGTCGGGTCTTGCGAAAAATTTAACAAGACTTCGCAAAGGTATTTTGGGAGTACCCGATTGGCCTACTCAGCCATGGTTCCCTGTGGTACTCAACATGGTCTCAGATCCATGGATTCCGATCTACAAATGCCCGAGTTACTGGTACATCCTGTGATGGGAGAGTCATCCATGCCATGACCGAATTAACCTATTGGGTTGCAAGATTGGTAAGACCTCTCCTGGAATTTGGGCTGTTGGACCGAACCATGAATATCATTGTGGCATCATGCAGAGTCCACCAGGAAACAGTACCTCACCTATATCAAAAAGTGGGAGGTATTTTGTACCAGGACAGACACTACTTACAACACAGCCACCATCACGGATGTGCTGGAGTTCCTGGCAAGTCTACATTTCGATGAAGGCTTGAGTTATAGTGCCATCAACTGTGCTAGAAGTGCCCTATCCTCATACCTGGGACAGGGGTTAGAACACCATGGAGGAGGATCTCACTCTCTGGTGTCAAAATGATGAGGGGATTTTTAACTCAAATTCCCCCAGGGCTCAATATTCCCAGACCTGGGATATTGTCATTGTCCTGACCCTATTCGGAGATTGGGCACCACGTCCCTCTCACTAACCAATCTCACGTATTAAATAGTGATGCTGATGGCACTTGTATGGCGCAAACTAGACTGGACGCCATGGTAACATCCCGAAATAAAGTAACCTTTCACATTTATAAGTTACTTAAACAAAACAGGCCTGGGTCATCTGTCCTCAAATTGGAGTTCCTGGCTTATCCCGTAGATAGATGCCTATGCATAGTAACCCACCTTCTACATTACCTGGAGGTCACCAAAAGTCTCAGGGGAAAGGAAATGGCTCTATTGATAAGTTTTAAACGTTCTCATCACAGAGTAACCGTGCAGACCATCTCAAGATGGCTCAGGGTGGTGTTAGGTGCAGCAGGGGTGGATAAATCTCATTCTACAAGGGCTGCAGCTACATCGTGCAGTGAGGACGATGGAAGTTCCTCTGGGCCACACCCTTGCAACCCTTTTTGATCTAATGAAACAACTTCCAGCGGTTTATAACAAACATGGGGCCACGCCTGAGAAATTTGCAGACTCTATTTTAAGTTCTGTATTATAATTTCCCTGAAGTTAGGGGTTGTTATTATTATTTGTTTAATAATACATTATTGTTTTTCAGCGCTGTCAAGTCTGAAATACGTTAACATACTTCCTCCATTGGTTATTATGGCAGTGTGTGAGCATGGACTCTTTCCCGGGCATGAAATTATAGAACTTTGAAATCTTCACGTAGTCACTCACCTGACTCTGAAGTAAGTGGTTTTGACCGAGGACAGGGATGTAAACAATGAGGGATTACGTGCCCTCCGCTCCCAACTCTCTATTATAAGGTCAACTGGTATGTTAGTTCTCTTATCTTACTATCTTCAGCCAACTCTACTATGTGTGATTTCACACCGTTGCTTTGAAGAATGTCGCGCATGCGTGCTGGCGGAGTCGTCACGTAATCCTTCATCGTAACTCCTCATAAAATAAGGATCAAACTTTGAACTGGTAAGTTCTCATTTAATCTTACTATTTAGCTGGATGGGCAATGATAGCAGTTAAAGCGTTGCAAAATTGGCTAACTTCAGCTCCCAGGTTATTTACCAAATTACCAAGCCAGTGCTTGGACTGCTCAGAGCTCAAAAACACATTGTTATGGCCTATCTGGATATTCTAAAAACACTGAATCTCGCTAAATTAGCTGTTTCAGCCGCAAAACTAATATTTGAGAAATTAGGGTTTGTCATCCATCCACTGAAATTTAAGTTGATACCAACTAGAGATATAGATTATTGGGATTTATCTTTAACTCTATTAATTTGTCTGTGACTCCGCCCTGGGGCAAGAGATCAGAATTAATGGAAACTTGTAACAATCTTGTTGTTTATTCACCAAGTGGCCAGTGTAACTGGCAATATAGTGGCTAATTTTTCAGCTGTGCATTTTGGGCCTTTGCATTATCAGAACTTACATCGTGCAAAGGAGCAAGCTCTCAAATACCATGTATGTCCTTGTTAACAGATCTATGCTATTACCAGCTGAAACTATAAGGTCACAATGATGGACAAACAGTATTCAGCATTGCTCCTGTAACTTTTGGTCATTAAACCTTCAGTTATGTTACAAACTGATGCTAGTGCTCACAGATGGGAAATTACTATACCATCTCTAGTTACAGAGGCGGATGGGATGTGCATGAATTACCAATTCCTCAGTTATATGGTATCAACTACCTAAAAGACACTAGGGGCATTCTATGGGTTAAAGGCTTATTGTGCGAATATGCATATCTGCATGTTCATCTACAAGTTGACACACTAGGGTGGTGGCATATATTAATCACATGAGTGCAATCATGTCAATATCCTGTTGTAGTTTACCTACTCTCATTTGGCCCCGGTGTGTCATCACGTAAATCAATGACAACACAAAATGGATGTTGGATCACAAAGTATTTAATGACATTGTGGCTCGATGGAACACCAAATATAGATTTGTTTGCATCTAGGCTCAATCACCAGTTGCAAAAATATATGGCATGGCAGCCATACTCAGGGGCAGTGGCAAAGGATGCAGTCTCGCTACACTGGGGAGGAATGTTCTTTATGTCTTTCTTCCATTAGTCCTCGTCAGTCGGTGCTTGCTTTAGATCCAGCAAGACTCTGCATCAGGCCTTTTGGTAGTGCCTGTCTGGCCTACACAGCCATGGGTTCACTCATACTGGGAATGATAACAGAGCCTTTTATGGCTGTTCCCAAATGCAGAAATATGCTGGTTTACCTCATGACTGGGGAGAACCATCCACTGCATGAGCAAATCAATTTGTTGGTTTGCAGACTCTGAGATTACCTTTCCTGGGGTTCGGACTGTCAGGTTCGGTGGATGTAATCACTGCAAACGTGGAGAGATAGTACCAAGAAACAGTACATCTCCTATATCAAGAAATGGGAAGTGTTCTGTTTACAGTCCAACATATCGTATGACATGGCACGTATAATAGATGTCTTGGAATTCCTCTCAGAACTATATTTTCACGAGAGATGGAGTTATAGTGCTATAAATTGTGCCAGAAGTGCCTTTTTGTCATACTTGTTGCTGGAATCGGGACACCACTCTGTCGGGTCTCAACCACTGATATCCAGATTTATGAAGGGAATCTTCGGCTCAAATTTCCCAAGGCCCAGGTACTCGGGGATATGGGGTGTTAATGTTGTGCTGACGCTGCGTCGCCGGTGGGCTCCAGCTACATCCCTGTCCTCGGTCAAAACCACTTACAAAGTGGCTATGCTCATGGCGCTGGCTTCAGCGCAATGGGTCCAGTCTGCATAAGCTGCGACTGGACATTATGGTTTCATCTGCAGATAATATAATATTTTACTTCAGAGTCACGTGAGTGACTTCGTGAAGAACCTGCCAGCATGCATGGGCGACAAGCTGGGGGAGGATTGCGCTCCTCTGCTTCAAAAAGGCCCTCAGGTAGGTTTTCACTAACCTTGAGCTGGTTAGTTTTTCTGTTTGTTGATTATTCCTACAGGAAAACTATGGAGAGAAGATCTAAAAAGAAGGCTGCGCTTGAGCATGCCTTTCAGGTCTGCCGGACTTCAGAGCGAAATCAGCGGCCAACATCCCCGGAGCTGACCGGGAAAACAGCGCAGAAGTCGTGGAGCCCCGCTCAGTCGGCAGGACCCGACATTCCACCGCAGAAGTCCAGGGAGCAGCATACTGGCGGTAGGACTGCGCGGGAGCAGGGCAGCCAAGACCCTGACTCCCTATCGCCACAGTCTGTACGGGAACTGACCAGCGGTAAAAAGGTGCAGAAGACAGGGCCCGGTTTAACGGCACACTCCGACTCTCCACCGCATCACTCCGCAAGAAGGCGGACCGGTGGGAAAACCACAACAAAGTCGCGTAGTCCCGTTGGAACGGCTGGCACCGACTCTCCACCGCTTCAGTCTGCTAGATTACGGACCGGTGGCAAAACAACACACAAGTCGTGTAGCCCCGTAGGAGCGGCTGGTACCGACTTTGCGTCACATCAGTCACGGAGACACGGGACTGCCGGCAAGCCCGCGCGGATATCGTGTAGCCCCGCTGGAGCGGCTCGCACCGACTCCTCACCTCCGCAGTCAAAACAGACAGGCGGCAGATCTACCAGGAAGTCGTGTAGCCCCGCAAGAGCGGCAGGCACCGACTATCCACCGCTTCAGTCCGGAAGACCGCGGACAAGCGGCAGATCTGTGCGGGAGTCATGTAGCCCTGCAGGAGCGGCTGGCACCGGCTACCTACCTCAGTCCCATAGACATCACCTCGACGAGGTGCGGATTGGTAGTAGAGGCCCCATAGGTTCATCAGAATCTGGGGAGATGACTTGCCATTCGCAGACAGCGGCGGCGGTCGCATAGCTCGCATGGAGCGAATGATGGAGCAGCTGCTCTAGAGGGACCCACTCCAGCAGAAGCAGGCGTCCCAAGGATCAGGCAGATCCACGGCAGGCCCTTTATCAGGACTGCCCAACATCTCTCCCTCCTCAGTAGGGAGCGCAAGAAGTCAGGGATTAGCTGACTTTGAAGAGGGGTTGGTTGAAGACCCACAGTTGCAACCATCTCAGAAAGGGCAACCTCTTCATCCGAGGCTAGCGAATAGCATAAATTACCTGACAACTCACAAGCTACAGGAGCAGGTAATTTCGGAGACATCAAGTAAATACATGGCTCCGGAAAATTGTGTGTCGCTGAATGTCCCTACCGTAAACACCCCCATATGGGGAAACCCTGGGATAAGGGCACAGGAATTAAAAATCCAAAGAATCCTGAAACTACTGACCTCAGGCATCACGGCATTTGCCAGGTCAGTCGACGGTACAGACATGACGGAAGAGCAACAGGATGCATTAGCTCTGCTATGCAAAACCCAATATGAAATCAATTGCCTTCCTCTGGCAAACCACCAGCATACCGACGGCAGCATCCATACGCAACAGCGAACAGGCCCCGGGTTCAACCCGACAGAGAGACGGGAGCAAACCCTAAGGTCGTGCCTTATCATCAGAGGCCTTTTTTAGGCCAAGGTCCACAGCGACCAGCATGGAAAATGCGCCAACCCCCCACCCCAGCACCACAGCAACCCAGGAACAAAGGACAGAAGAACAAGCCCCAACGTTAACCATGGAGTTAAGGGGGTCTGGTTCCCTTGGGAATGCTGCATGCACAACCTCACTAGTGGGAGGTAGATTGCGTCTGTTTGGGGATGCATGGTGTTCTATAACTTCTGGCACTTTTACATTGCAAAGGATTCAAGGTTACGAAATTGAATTCATAAACAGACAACTTCCCCCAGCTCAACATGTACCTAGCCGGAAATTTGTACTTTCTCACAAAGAGAAAGTAGATGGACATGCAGAACTGTTAAGGTTGTACACCAAGGGGGTCATAGAAAAAAACGATACATGAACCTCTTTAGTTTGTATCTAACATCTTTACCAAAACGAAAAAAGATGGTGGATTTCGTATCATAATTGATTTAACTCAATTGAATACTTGAATATACCCATTTCAAAATGTAAACATTTGAAACTGCCAAGCAACTGCTTTCCAGAGAGTACTCGAAGTAAAATAGTAAGATTACATGAGGTCTTACCAGTTTGAAGTTTGATCCTTATTTTATGAGGAGTTACGATGAGGGATTTCGTGCCTTCCGCTCCCAACCCTCTATCATAAGGTCAACTGGTATATTAGATCCTCTTAATCTTACTATCCCCAGTCAGTGTTACTATCTGTGATTTCACACCACTGCTTTGAAGAATGTCGCGCATGCATGCTGGCAGAGTCTTCACGAAATCCCTCATCGTAACTCCTCATAAAATAAGGATCAAATTTAAACTGGTAAGTTCTCATTTAATCTTACTATTTTATGTTCATAACTTAGTCTAGCAGAGTACACCGGAGGCGTCAGGTCTCAAACTAGTTTTCATGGCAGACCCTATAGACGTTTGGTTGTGTGTGGTCACACATCTACAACAGTACATTAGGTCACCTTCTAAACTAGCAATGTTTGTTAGTTACATAAAACCTCATAAGAGGGTATCAGTATGGGCCATCTCCAGGTGGTTAAAACGGGTTTTGGCTTGTGCAGGAGTGAACAAATCAGTTTTCAAATCTCACTCCACCAGGGCTGCAACAACATCAGCAGCGAGGGTTATGAGCGTTCCGCTGGATCACATCCTAGAGGCAGGGTGGTCCAAAGGGTGAACTTCCAAATGTTTTATAACAAACCCATTGCCAGACCAGGGGTATTTGCCAACTCTATTTTAAGTTCTGTTTTATAATTCCTCCCGGATGAGTGGGATCACGATTATTATCATTTGGTCATTAAAAAGCATCAGCATGTTTTAAATCTATGTCATGTCTGAATGCATTATTCGATTTCACTCATCCTTGGTCAACTAATGCAGTGTGTGACGCATGGACTCATGTTCATGGCATGAAATCACAGAGCCTTGAAATATTCACGTAGCCACTCACGTGACTCCAACGTAAAATAGTAAGATTAAATGAGAACTTACCAGTTTGAAGTTTGATCTTTATTTTATGAGGAGTTACGATGAGGGATTACGTGCCCTCCGCTCCCTACCCTCTCTCATAAAGGTCAGCTGGTGGTTCCAGTTTCTCGAATCTTACTATATTCAGTTCATCAACTGTTATCTGTGATTTCACACCGCTGCTTTGAAGATTGACGCGCATGCGGGCTGGCGGGCTCTTCACGTAATCCCTCATCGTAACTCCTCATAAAATAAAGATCATACTTCAAACTGGTAAGTTCTCTTTTAATCTTACTATTTGTCCACAGTACACCTTCAGGAGGCATTGTCTCATGTACATGCTTCTGATGGTGGAGAGTGGGTTGTCTGTAATGGACCAGGCTCAGTCAATCATTCTTTGTAGCCTCTTGTGATTATGTGCATTGAATTTGCCATAACCGGCCATAGTCCATCCAGTCAAAATACTCTCCACAGTGCATCTGCAGAGTTTTGGTTGATATTCGGTGACCAAACCACTTTAAACTTCAAAGAAGTGCGCTGATGTGTCTACTTCATTATCTTTATACTGCAGCCAAAACAGGCCATCCAAGATTTTAACGTCCAGAATATTAAACCTGACAACTCTGATTATATAATCCTGTTGACCAGTTCTGTTTTTCAGTAGAAATTGGCCCACAGACCGAGTGTTGTGATGCATCACCTCTTTATTTCACAGTGAGTATAGATTCCCAGCAGTTTGGAAAACAAAACACATGCAAATGCTTTGAAGACAATGGCTTATTAACTTCCCAAGAATAGGTTGTGATCAGGAGCAATGGCCCAGGAGCAAGTTTTGCTGTTCTGTAAATGGTTTACATATAATCTCTTTACAGTTTTGTATTCAAGTGTTGGACCAGGTCAGAGTGAGGTCTACATTCCCACATCGACTTCTCCATGGTTTCACCCACCACCACCCCATTGCTCTGTGTTCCCAGCTTTTCCCTTTTTCAATCAGGTCTTTTCTGATCATCACCTGGGATCAAGTGTATCCCTGGATGAGTTTCGGCAACCGCGGAGCATACATGATTAGTAAATCAGAAGGACACAAACAATCTTCCTGATATAGTTGTGTCCTCCTTAGTGAAGACGGATCCAAAGTACCTGTTCAACTCATCTGCCATTTCCTTGTTCCCCATAATAAATTCATCTTTTTCAAGTCCCTACCTGGTCGGAGAGGCTGCCTTTCTCCAAGCAGCAACTTCGACCCGTCCTCGCGGCCTTCAAGGGTCCAACTTTGGTCTTAACTAATTTTTTCCTCTTCACATACCTAACAAGGCTGCACCGAGCCTTGCGGTACCCCATTAGTCACTGCCTGCCATTCTGAAAGGGATCCGTTAATCCCTACTCTTTGTTTCCTGTCTGCCAACCAATTTTCTATCCATGTCAGCACTCTACTCCCAATACCCACGTGCCCATTTTGCCCACTAATTGGGGGGCGCTGTCCTGTACGGCTGCCAATCCTGCAGCTGTCCATTTTTTTCACTTATTTTTTATTATTTTTAGTGTGTTAAAAGTGTGGAGCAGGGGGTCTAACCTTCTTATGTGTGGGGGTGTGGGGGGGGGGGGGGGGGGGAGGGGGAAACTGCTTTTTCAAGTCCCTACCTGGTCGGCGAGGCTGCCTTTCTCCAAGCAGCAACTTCGACCCGTCCTCGCGGCCTACCAGCGGGGTCTGGAGCGGCGTTTCCAGAGGGGACCTGGCCAGAACCTCGGCTTCGGCGGCAGCACAGCGCTGGAGCGCTATCGCGGAGCCGAGCGGGCGATGCCTTGCCTGGGTCGCCGCGCTGGAGCTCCGGAATGCTGAGTCCGCCGATTGTACATCGCGGAGCTGCGGGACTGTGGAGTGGCCAGCAGCGGGCGGCGGCGCTGAACTTTTACATCAGGAGCCTGGGATCTCTCGCAGAGATCGCCAGTGGTGGAGCTCCTTCCAGCGCGGCCTTGTTGGCTTTGGAAGCCGCGGTCTCCGGTAAGGAAGCGGCTGTTCCAGGCATCCCAAGTCGCTGAGAGGGTCTACAGACGCCGGAGCACCATCACATTGGGCCTCCGAGCAGGTGACGATGGAGGCCTCATTAGGCCCGACTATGGATGGACATGGGGATGGGGACTGGACTTTGTGCCTTCCCCCACAGTGGGAACCAATGTTTTTATGTTAAACTTCTTCTTTAATGCTATGTTTTATCTTTATTAGTGTGCTGCAAGGACATCTGAATTTCCCCTGAAAAGGGGATTAATAAAGTATTTATCTATCTATCTAATCTCCTATGTGGCACCTTATCAAATGTTTTCTGAAAGTCCAGGTACACTACATCCACTGGACTTATATTGTGCGTTTTCCTAGCTACATCCTAACAAAATTCCAGAAGATTAGTCAAGCATGATTTCCCCTTTGTAAATCCATGCTGACTTGGACCAATCCTGTGAAATACTGCTAAAAAATGTGCAGCTATTTCGTCTTTTATAATTGACTCCCGCATCTTCCCCACCACCGATGTCAGGCTAACTGGTCTATAATTCCCTGTTTTCTCTCTCCTGCTTTCTTAAAAAGTGGGATAACATTAGCTACCCTTCAACCCACAGGAACTGATCCTGAGTCTATAGAACATTGCAAAATTATCACCAATCCATCCACGATTTCCGGTGCCACTTCCATATGCATCCTAGGATGCGAACCATCAGGCCCTGGGGAAAGCCTTCAGTCCCATCAGTCTATCCAACACCACTTCCTGCCTAATGTGGATTTCCTTCAGTTCCTCCGTCACCCCTGATCGTCTGGCCACAACTATATCAGGAAGATTGTTTGTGTCCTCCTTAGTGAAGACGGATCCAAAGTACCTGTTCAACTCATCTGCCATTTCCTTGTTCCCCATGATAAATTCATCTTTTTCAAGTCCCTACCTAGTCGGAGAGGCTGCCATTCTCCAAGCAGCAACTTCGACCCGTCCTCGCGGCCTTCAAGGGTCCAACTTTGGTCTTAACTAATTTTTTCCTCTTCACATACCTAAGGAAGCTTTTACTAACTTCCTTTATATTCTTGGCTAGCTTACCTTCGTACCTCATCTTTTCTCCCCGTATTGTCTTTTTAGTTATCTTCTGTTGCTCTTTAAACATTACCCGATCCTTTAGCTTCCTGCTCATCTTTGCTACGTTGTACTTCTCTTTTATTTTTATACTGTCCCTAACGTCCCTTGTCAGCCACGGTCGCCCCTTACTCCCCTTGGAATCTTTCTTCCTCCTAGGAATTAACTGATCCTACACCTTCTGCATTATTCCTAGAAATACCTGCCATTGTTGTTCCACTGTCATCCCTGATAGGGTATCTTTCCAGTCAACTTTGGCCAGCTCCTCCCTCATGGTCCCATAGTTCCCTTTATTCCACTGTAACACTGACACCTCCGATCTACCCTTGGAGAAGATCCAATTGTAGATTAAAGGGCCTGTCCCACTTGGACGTCATTTGCGCGTCACGCAGATGGTGCGTGAAGATTTTGTACATCTCAAAATCCTGGGATGCCGTGTGCGATCGCGTGTCGCTGCCTACGCCAGCATGAACCATTCGCGTGTAATGCACACCATGCATGCATCACGTGCATGTAAATGATGTCACAAAAAATACGCTCAAATGACGCCCAAGTGGGACAGGCCCTTAAACCTGACCATATTATGGTCACTACCTCCTAATGGGTCATTTTACTTTGGAGTCACGTGAGTGACTAGGTGAAGAAGCCCCGTCAGGCACATGTGCGTCATTACGTCCGACGCATGGTGCACCGACGGGCTGGAGAGCTCAGCTCCTCCAGCGGTAAGTAGTAACCCGCATGTAAGTCAATGTTAAACCTTTCTGCGAGTATTTTAAACACTGCAAGTCTGGCTCAGGAGCCAGCGAGAGTTAGTGATATGGAGGGTATTGAAAATGTAACTGCCGTAGTGGAGCTGAACCCGCGGGGACCGCGGTTACCGCTTATAGATCGGGTCGGGAGATAACGGCTGCGCTAATGCTGGCTCCGTGATTACTGCTTATAGATCCGGTTTGGAGATAACGGCTGCGCTAATGCCGGCTCCAATACCGGCTACTGTTTCTACCAGCAGCTCAACTGCCTCCATCAGTTTCCAGTGCTTCAGGGCACTGAGGCCACTCCACCAGGGAGGAATGCAAAAACAAAGTACTCTCAGGCTCATCTTATCTGATGGGTCTGATGATGTGGAAGACTCCTCTCCTTTTAATATAAAGGTATGCGGACGGCTCAACCAAATGGGAAAATGCTCCATACCTAAAGAGCCATGTAAAATTTCAATCGGGGTCGAATGCCCCAAGGATTCCCCACACAGCCTCTCGCAGAGGTCCATACAGCGATGAAGAAAACACCACTTATGGATACCAGTGGGAATCATCCTCTCCAGCACCTTGCTTAGGGCTGGAAGAGCCCTCCCTAGAGCATGACTCGGGAGTGCCAGGGCAGGAGGAGTCTGACCCTGAAGCTGGTGTCACTGCTTTTGTGCGCACACCAGGGCACATAAGTCATGCTCCAGGTGTCCCAGACGTAGCGTTAAACTTCGCTAATCTGGAAGGGACTGGTGAGGCTATGGAGGAAAACCTAGCTGACAATGTTAATTACATGGCTTCTCACTAGCTCCAGGATATGATTATGGAAGAGACGGCCAAAAGATATAAAACACCTGTTAATTGTGCGTCGCTCAAAGTGCCCACCGTAAACTTTGCTACATGGGCACAAATGAGTGCAACGATACGTGGACAAGAAATCATGTTTCAGTGGGTCCTCAAGTTGGTGGCAGCAGGCATCACTGCATTTGGAAAAATGGTCCGGGGGGGGCAGCAATGTCTGGCACACAACAAAATATACTGGCCCTGTTCTGTAACGCATATTTGAGGTCAACTGCATAAGATAAATAGCCGACTCTGAACCCGAAATTTGCTGCTTTCTGTCGGTCCGCCAACATCCAAGCCCCAGATTATTAATTTGGGTGGACCTCCTCAAACAAGTTAAGGACCTGGAGGAAGAGGCCAAAACAATCCGTCTCATGAAGACATATGTCCCTTCTGCCAGGATGCCACCTCGCAGGTCATTTTCAGCGCCAAAGGGGTCGGATCCAGGGGCAGGGCCAAGCACAGTGGGGCCACTGGGGGGAAGGTATTACCCACCTGTGTATCCCAGCTACAACCCCAATATGGGAAGAAGGAGGGCTTCAAGGCTGAATGTAGAGGTACAGGTGATTCATTCTGTCCAGGATAATATTTCTGGGTAACAATCTCCGGTTGGGGGTAGGTTGCAATTGTTTTATGATGAATGGTGCTGCATAACATTTGAATGGTTTATACCAGACACTGTGTCAGGCTCTCGAATAGAGTTTATGTCAGAAATTGATCCACCTGTACAGAATATGCCTAATAGAGTATTGGTTTTTCTGCACCAGAAACTCAGCAGGTAAAAGAAGAAATTACGATTTGTCCCAAAAAAGGGGTAATTGAGAGGACAACTTACCATCCTCAACAATTTGTGTCCAATATATTCCCCAGACCGAAAAAAGATAGGGGATGTAGAGTCATTCTGGACCTAGCCCAGTTAAATTCCTATGTTCAGTACAGGCATTTTAAAATGGACACCTTCAATACTGCTAAACAGTTGTTATCAAGGCTGTTGTATGGCAACTATAGATCTGAAAGGTGTATATTATTCAGTACCAACTCATCATCAATTTAGTTGGATGGGACAGCTGTGGCAATTTAAAGCATTGCCCAATGTGTTAACCTCAGCTCCCAGGCTTTTCACGAAATTGTTGAAACCAGTGCTGGCACTACTTCGGGCCGAGAATCACATTGTAATGGCTTATCTAGATGATATGTTATCATAACCAACACTCAGGAGACAGCTGAGGAGTCGGTTTCAGCAACCAAACAGCTGTTTGAAAGGTTGGGGTTTCTGATCCATCCAACCAAATCCAAGTTAGAGCCATCCCAAAAAATATATTATTTGGGGTTTGTCATTGATTCAGTTGATATGTCAGTGACTTTGCCTACAGCCAAGGCTGTGGAGATCAGGGAGGTCCGTACTAGTCTCGCTGAAAAACAATATCCCTCCATCCGGGAAGTAGCCAGTGTTATTGGCAAATTGGTAGCAGCTTTCCCTGCAGTGGAGTTTGGACCTCTGCATTATCAAAGTCTGCAATGAGCTAAAGAATATGCAGGTCATTTTGATAGACCTATGCAGTTACCAACCAGAGCTCTAGCTGAATTACACTGGTGGATTATCAATATTGTACAAACTACCAAAAACATTTTGGTTCGGCAACCTTCAGTGGTTTTACAGTCAGATGTGAGTGCTCTTGGATGGGGAGCTACGGACAGCGAGTCTAGCTGAGGTGGTAGATGGAGTGTGCAAGAGGATTTAATCCTGCACAGGCATGGTATAAATTACCTAGAATTGCTGGGTGCATTCTATGGATTAAATGCTTATTGTTCAACAATGAATAATTTACATGTTCACTCCAGATTCATAATACCACGGCTGTGGCATATATCAATCGCATGGGAGGAATAAGGTCAGTATCATGTGATAATCTGGCTAACCTCATGTGGCACTGGTGTATTTCCAGAAATATCTGGGTCTCAGCTATCTACCTACCAGGTAGAGATAATGTGGTAGCAGACAATAGGTCACGAAAAGTTAATGACAACACAGAATGGATGTTAAATCCCGATGTTTTAAAATGATTGTCAGCCACTATGATTTGCCAGATATTGATCTGTTTGCATCCAGGCTAAATCACCAGTTGCCTAAATACGTTTCATGGGAACCAGATCCAGGAGCAGTAGCGGTGGATGCATTCTCGCTTATTGGGGATGTACATTCTTTTATGTTTTTTTCCCCATTCTCCTTGATTAGGCAATGTCTCACCGAAATAGAGCAGGACTCCGCCCCATGCGTTTTGGTCTTCCGGACTGGCCTACACAGCCATGGTTCCCATTGGTGCTCAGAATGATGATTCAGCCATTCATGACTGTCCCCAACTGCAGTAATTTGTTGTTGCATCCATAAACAGGAGAAGTCATCTGTTACATGATCGTATTAATTTGTTAATCTGCAGGTTCTGACCAGACTGTTCCAAGGCCTTGGACTGTCGAATAGGACCATGGATGTGATAACTGCAGCTTGGAGAGATAGCACTAAGAAACAATATATGTCTCATATTAAGAAATGGGAGATGTTTTTTACAGTCAGATATGTCTTATCATACTGCAAGCATACCGGAAGAATTGGAGTTCCTTGATACATTGCATTTTGATGAACACTTGAGTTATAGTGCCATTATTAGTGCTTGGAGTGCTTTGTTCTCCTATAAGGGCAGTTTCAACAACCTATCGGGTCTCATCCATTAGTGTCCCGATTCATGAGCGAAATCTTTAACAAAAATCCTCCCAAACCCAGATATACAGAAATCTGGGATGTCAGTATAGTTCTCACACTGCATCAGCAATGGGCTACAATTACATCATTGTCTTTTCAGAAGTTAACACTTAAAGTGGTTAAGCTCATGGCGCTAGTATCACCGCAACGAGTGCAAACATTGCAAAAGTTATGACTAGATAGCATGTATTCTTCTGCAGATAACATTACGGTTTATATGTATGATTTAATCAAACAAAGCAGGCAGGAATGGCGGGAACCAAAGTAAGTTTTAAAAGCATACTCTGTTGACCAAACATTATGTGTAGTTAAGCACCTGAGTCAATATATCGAGGTAACTAAGAGTCTCGGAGGCTCTGGGACAGTAATGCTAATCACTCACAAAAAAAACTCATAAAAAGGTGTCAGTATAAACTATTTCTAGATGGTTAAAACAGGTTTTGGATTCTGCTGGAGTAGACACTCATGTGTTTAAATCTCACCCCACCAGGGCGGCATCAACATCCGCAGCGAGGTCGCAGGATGGTCTAAGGAATCATTTTTTTCTAAAAGTTATGATAAACCTGTCCTGATAGTGCCAGGGTATGGGCATGCTGTTTTGGGTTCTGTTTGATTTGAATTGCTTTGTCTTTATAAATTTAATTAAAACATGATTATTGGATAATTTGAAGCAATGTTCAATACATTATTTATTCACTACTGTGTCAACTGAAGCAGTGTGTCATATGGAATGGATCTACAGCATGAAATCACAGAGCTTTGAAATCTTCATGTAGTCACTCTCGTGACTCCGAAGTAAAATGGTAAGATTAAACGAGAACTTACCAGTTTGAGGTTTGATCTTTATTTTATGAGGAGTTACGATGAGGGATTACGTGCCCTCCGCTCCCGGCCCTCATAATCGCAAAGATCATCTGGTAGTTCTAGTCTTCTGAGTCTTACTATATCACTTCGGCTATAGTTTCTGTGTTTTCACGCCGCTGCTTTGAAGTATGATGCGCATGAGCCTGGCGGGGCTTTTTCACATAATCCTTCATCGTAATTGCTCATAATATAAAGATCAAACCTCAAACTGGTAAGTTCTCGTACTATTCTTACTATTAACCTCAAGTTCCTTTATCAAATCCAGTTCACTACAAAGCACTAAATCCAGAATTGCCTTCTCCCTGGTAGGCTCCAATACACGCTGCTCTAAGTATCCATCACAAAGGCACACTACAAAGTACCTTTTTTGGGGTCCAGTACCAACCTGATTTTCCCAGTCTACCTGCATGTTCACATCAACCATTACAACCACAGCATTACATTTTCTACATGCCAATTTTAACTCCTGGTTCAACTTACACCTTATTACCAGGCTACTGTTGCTGTGTTGCTACAGCGCAGTTGCTATAATGGACTTGGTTGAGTTCTATGCTCTCTGCAAATTCCTGCCATTCTGTGCATTGGAATTGCAGTTCCAGGCCATGATGCAACCATCAAGATTCTCTCTGCAGTGTTACAAGCATCTGCAGAGGTTTGTTAGGAGTATTCGGTGACACATTATTTATTTATTTATTTATTTATTTATTTATTTATTTATTTGTTTTTATTAGAAGAAAATACATAATAAAAAACATATTGTTTATAGTAGTCATACATAGAGACATAGAAACATAGAAATTAGGTGCAGGAGCAGGCTATTCGGCCCTTCGAGCCTGCACCGCCATTCAATATGATCATGGCTAATCATCCAACTCAGTATCCTGTACCTGCCTTCTCTCCATACTCCCTGATCCCTTCAGACACAAGGTCCACATCCACCTCCCTCTTAAATATGGCCAACGAACTGGCCTCAGCTACCTTCTGTGGCAGATAATTCCACAGATTATTATTAATACATACATTATTTTTATACATAAATTATAATTTATACACATACATTATTAATATTGTTTATATTATCAATTGTATAATAATTGTACTTCTATGTATTTTTTTTTTATATAGATAGAAAATAATAGAGAGAGAGAAAGGAAACCAAAAAAATTAAAAGAGAATGGAATAATCAGCTAATTATACATCATTGGAGATATGTCCGTGAATTATAAAATGTAATTCTTCATCTAATACTTGATTCGGGTTTCAGTCAGGTTGTCGTGCCGAACCGGTTTGCCCCTTCAAATAGTCAATGAATGGTGACCATATTCTAGTAAATAGTAAGATTAAATGAGAACTTACCAGTTTGAAGTTTGATCTTTATTTTATGAGGAGTCGAGTTGAGGGACTACGTGAATAGAAGCCCGTACAGCCGTTCGTGCGTCAATCTTCAAAGCAACGGTGTGAAATCACAGATAATAATGACTGAAGTATAATGGTAAGATAACAAAGACTAGAACTACCAGATGAGATCTATGAGGGCTGGGAGCGGAGGGCACGTAGTCCCTCAACTCGACTCCTCATAAAATAAAGATCAAACTTCAAACTGGTAAGTTCTCGTTTAATCTTACTATTTTACTTCGGAGTCACGTGAGAGACTACGTGAAGACTTCAAAGCTCTGTGATATCATGCCGTGTGAAACGAGTCTACACAACCACACCTGCTTCATTGACAAATGAAGGGAAACATTCATAATGCATTCAGTCATAACATAGATGTAAAACATGCTGATGCTGTTTAAATGAAACAATAATATTTCCATCTCTCACCCAGATGGAAAATATATCCAGAACATAAATAGAGTTAATAACCCAGGGTCAGCAATGGGTCATTACAGATGTTTGGAGAGTCGTTCGTTGGACCATGCTGCAGCCGTAAGGATGTGACCCAGCGGAACATAAATGCCCTTGCTGCTGATGTTGTAGCAGCCCTGGTGGAATGAGATCTGGAATCAGAATCCATTAGTACATAACACAACTCTGTTTTCCTCATCTGGAATGGCCTGAACAATAAGTTCTCCCAAATTATTTATGTGTCTATTTATTTATTTATTTATTGTGACTAACGACATTGCTAGTCCAGAACTCCAAGCTCTTGATGACCTTGACATATTGTTGTATATATGTGTGCTTACCTTCTCAAAGGTCCCCTGGTATGCCTGTGACTATTTTGAGACCCGACCCCCTTCTGGTCTGCTCAAGTATTTATAACATAATATTATATATTATAAATTTACAGACGTTATCATCCTGTACGATCACAATTATGTAGCGACTGAACCTGCTGCACTAAACCAGTGCCAGAAGGATAACTACCTAATAAACCCCAGCCATATTTAAGGATATAGCTGCAGCCTCCTGGTGAAACAGTGTTGATAAATGTCAACATCGCATATGGCATTATATTGGTCCTGGGACCCATGTTGAAGCCTACCCCTTGATAACCCAATTAATGGCCGTATAACTCCATAATTAACAAACGATAATTTATCATGAACTTGAAACTTTAGTAATCAATAACATTTTCCATGGAACATAAGCATAACAAACTCTTTCATCTCCTGGAAAAGAAAATTCCACGGTTTGGTGCTATGCAAATACTTTGAACACATAGAAGGATAGATGTAACCACCCAAATCTTAGGGCAGTTTATTAACCTGCAGAACATAATTTGAGTTTATCATGCAACAAGTGATTTCCCAAGCCTCAGGCTGAACCAGCAAATTACGTTTAAAATAACCAAATAATGGTATATTATTTGCGACAAACCAGGAATCAATGTGCATAACCACTCAATAGGAACCTTAAGCGGCCTCGTAATGACTTTATTTGAAACCTCAATTGATACACAAAATGGAGGGAGCCATAAAAGTCCTTCCTACTCCTTTTAGCGAAATTGTATGTTTCGTCACTGTAATGCCACTATTTTGCAACCAGTGAAATAAACATGAACCATGTTAGGTATTCCATTAACCAGAATTTCATAATATAGTGCAATTCAACACCAATTCTGTGTTGCCATTAACCTATACTTGACGATTCTCCTGTGACAACAAGATATGTAACCATTCCATGGGTCTTTAACTGATTGCACCCTCGTCACTAACATATGCCATCATCATAATGTATCAACCTGAGCATCACAATATCCACATTTGTCCAATCACTCTTTAACCCATATGATGCCCGTAGGGTCCATAGATAGTTGATACCCACAACAGACATTTTTTGCAAATCATGCAAATCTGCTCCACCTCCAGACTCGAGATGATATTTGCAACTTGGAATCTGCCGTAAACAGCAACTGTGGCCCGATTTCCGAAACGGTCTTGTAAGACAATCTTGGACCTTCTACTGAACCTGCGCAATTCTAACCGGCTTGAAAAGCTAGAACAGACCATTTTACATGATTAGACCCCTCAAATAGCTGATAATGTCTCAATCATTTGTAATGTTTAACTAAGTGAACACCTTACCAAGCTGTAAGTGGTCCCTTAATTGTAGAGTAGCACAGGTACAGCGGGTGGAACCTCTGGTCAGCCTTCATGCTGCCACCAACTTCAGTGAACCTCTTATTGCCAATAAAGACGTGGGGCGCATAATCACCAAAACTATGAAACCTTGCTCATTCCAATAGCTTGTGCTTTGTCCTCCAGGTTTCGCCAATGGAAAGGTCTTACCCGAATAGAAGATTTCGACGGCCAACTGTAATGCCCCCCTTAGAGCGGTATTCACTGCATATGTGTTTGGGATGGTAACTTTCTGGCCAGGCATAGACCTCTGGGCATATGCCCTGAATCCCTTGGGCATGCTCTATGGCTCTACCCTCAGACTTGGCATTAGACTATACTGATCCCACATGCTCTCCTCTTGCGTGAGGGAGCCATTAAGCAGCCCTGATACAAGGTGCTGCTGGCACAGCTTCAGCAATACGCCGACTTTGCCATGGCCCCAGTGTCAGATAATACTGACGCAGCATGCTCTCCTCCTACATGAGGGAGACCTTAAGCAGGCCTGCTAAAAGTGCTGCTGACACAATTTCCTATTTAAGGCCATTAGCACCATATTGTAATTTAATTGAAGATTTACTTAACAATAACTGGAGCAGTAATGAATACTGTTTGTCCATCCTTGTGACTTTATTAATTTCACCTGGAGAAACAAGGTGTGTTAACAATGACCTATAATGCACTTAATAGTTAACCATTTAACAAGATAAGTTGTCTTACTTGCACAGCTGAATCATATCTATACTTTTAACAATTAATCTAACGACTAGTAAACCTGTTACCAGAGTTTATTGACAGCCATCTGTTGCCCCGGCCGGCATCTCAGCCAATTGAATACCTAAAAGTGAATCCCAACATCCTACAAGTCTATTTGATAGACTTAATCTAGCTGGATGGAGGAGCCCAATTTCTCAAATATAGTTTAAGACTTAACAGATCCTGTTATATTGCCTTATCCTAACAATGACCCCTCATCCCCCATGATCACTGTAAATGGGAATACCCTACTAAACAGCTATTCCCATAAAGCAGCCCTGAAGAAGGTACTGCTGGCACCCATAAAGCAGCCCTGAAGAAAGGTGCTGCTGGCGCGGCCTTTCCCATAGACCAGTTTTTGCCATAGATTTGGCGTTTTCATGAAGCAGCCCTGAGCAAAGGTGCTGCTGGCACAACCTCTCCAATAGGCTAGCCTGCCATAACTTGGCATTCCCATGAGCAGTCCTGAGCAAAGGTACTGCCGGCATTGCCGGCACTGCCGGCACTGCCTCTCCAATAGGCTAGCCTGCCACAGCTTGGCATCCCCATGAGCAGTCCTGAGCAAAGGTACTGCTGGCACAGCCTCTCCCATAGGCTAGCCTGCCATAACTTGGCATTCCAATGATGCAGCCCTTCCCAAAGGTACTGTAGGCACAACCTCTCCCATAGGCTGGCACTGCCATAACTTGGTATTCCCCATAACTTTACTACTGATCCACCTCCTGCCTAAAGGAGTTTCTCTAAATTCATTCACAGAGGTGAACCTACCAAATCTTTCTTAATTACTCTGACTATTTTGTCAACTGTCCCCATATCCTGGCGATTATTGTGGTTAGGGAACCCCATAAGTGAATTTCCCCTCCCTGGGAATCAATCCCCCGGGCACCCGGGCTACTCATTTACTTGAATTAAACCCCATTTCTTGGGGACTACTCCGGTCTGGGAACTGCATACAGTTAAGTTTCCCCACCACCGGGAACCCAGGCTGACCTTTCCGGTCCGTTAAGCCCCATCCCCTAGGGACTACTGCGGTCTGGAACCGCATACAGTTAAGTTTCTCCATCACCGGGAACTCAGGCTGACCTTTCAGGCCCGTTAAGCCCCATCCCCTAGGGACTACTGTTGGAACCGCACTATTCTCGGGTATCCCCTCCCCGGGAACCCAACGTGTGGAGTCACTGACCGCGTTATCAGTGACTCCGATCGCTAACCCGACATTCGACAGCTCCCCGCTCCCGCGGTCGGGCCAGGGTTTTCCCCCAAAGCCCTAGGCTGGTTCACTCGTCGGCCTCACGACCATCCCGCAAGAACCCCGGAGGTTCCTGAAGGAAACCTAGAACAGGTAAGAAATAGCACTTACCTGAAACTTTTTTAGACTTACCGTTGTAGGAGCAGCGCTGCTCCACAGTCGTCTGCACGAGCGTCTGACCTAATGACGCACGAACGGCTGTACGGGCTTCTATTCACGTAGTCACTCACGTGACTCCGAAGTAAAATAGTTCTTGTTTGTCCATTAAGACAAATCATAATCTTTCCATATGTAGGGTCTCCGACATTTACATAATCCACATTTTTAATTGTGGGGGTTATAGGGCCTTTCCAAAATTTTAATATAAATTGTTTCCCAATTATTAAACTATAGTCGATAAAGTTTCTTTGGCTTGTTGTAAATATTTGATTTTGTTCTAGTATTCCTAATATTATTAGTTTTGAATCGGGGTCCAATTGGATGTTGACAACTTCCGAAATATCTTAAATATTTCCGTCCAAAAATTATTAATTTTTATGCAACTTACAAATGTGTGTGTTAAGTTAGCCTCTGAGTGCTGACATTTTTCACAAATAGGAGATATGCTTGAGAAAATTCTATTTAATTATGTTTTTGAATAGTGCAATCTATGTAATACTTTAAATTGTATTTTACTTCGGAGTCACGTGAGTGACTACGTGAATAGAAGCCCGTACAGCCGTTGGTGCGTCTTGACGTCAGACGCTGGTGCAGTCGGGCGGTTGGAGCAGCAGCGCTCCTCCGAGCGGTAAGTTTAAACGGGTTACACGAAAAGCTGGAGAATTCAGCGGGTGCAGCAGCATCTAAGGAGCGAAGGAGATGGGCGACGTTTCGGGTCGAGACCCTTCTTCAGACTTCACCCTCGATTCTCCAGCATCTGCAGTTTTCGTTAACAAGTTTAAACGGAGGTAAGGTTTGTTGAAATATTTTACCACAGGTCATTTTCTGCGACGGTTGGGAGTAGATATGTTGCAGAAAGTGAAGAAGGTGTCGGCGAGGCGCTCCGGGGGTAGAAAGGAGAGTGACCAGGAGAGTGTTGAGGATGGAGGCCCTTCTGGTACACCTGGTCCGGTGCTGGCTACACAGCCAGTGGTTGCGGACCCACTGCCGGGGGGCAGTGGAGGCTTGCACAGTAGGGCGGAAGGCCACTGGCAAGTCTCTGTGGCCCGTAGATGAGTCGGGCCTGGAGGTTATACCCTCCATAGGAGAGTCCGTTTGCTCACGGCTCTCCCACGTCGAGATTCTATTACAAAAGAATGCTCGACAGGGACCAGCTCCGTGAGGAGGAGTGGTGCCCAAGCCAGGCTGATGGAGAGCTTGTGCTAGCAGCACCTGTTTCAGGGCTGCAGAACTATCCTGCCTGTGAGGAGGATGTTCCAGCTCCTTGAGGAGGAGTGGTGCCCAAGCCAGGCTGATGGAGAGCTTGTGCTAGCAGCACCTGTTTCAGGGCTGCAGAACTATCCTGCCTGTGAGGAGGATGTTCTATCAGGGCCGTTTGCTGACACTGTTTCTATGCTAGGGGAGAGCAAGGTGTTCGGTTGGAGGTAATTCCGAACATTGCTGGGAAGTTTGCTGAGTGTAGATGGCATGGCAGGAAAGGCGATTGATGTAGAATTGGCCGAAGCCATTCAGTATATGCTCTCCCACCAGTTACAGGAGCTAGCTATGGATGAAGTAGCAAAAAACTATAAAGCTCCTGTTAATTGTGATCTCCTGAAGGTACCGGTGGTTAATCACCAAATTTGCATAGATGGGTTTGCCTGCTAGGGCCCAGGAGATGAAGTTTTAAAAAAGTGCTTAAACTGTTGTAAGCAGATATTACAGCTGTGGTGAAAGTTATTGATACAAATGATATGGTTGTAGCACACCAGGATGAACTGGGACTCCTTTGTAATGCATTTTGAAATTAATAATGTCGGGAGGGCCGCTATTAGGCCAGTGCTAACCCGAATTTGGCGAGTTGTGCAAACCGACCAGTGTACCACCACGAAATCTGTTGTTTGGTGGTAACCTTGCAAAAAGGGTCAAAGACTGTTATGAGGTTGTTATAACCATGGCCCTCATTAAGCCAGCTGGAAGCAAGGCAAAAAAGGTTTCTCTACAAGAAGTCGAGGACAACAAGGCCGCAAGGAAAGATGCTGGTAAGGAATATAACATTGACAGACGATGAATTAACTGATGTTCCTGTTCAAATTGGGGAAGGTTAAAATTGTTCTCAAACAATGGCAGCAATTGACATCAGATTTGTTCATACTTAGTGTATTGAAGGGGTGAAAAATTGGATTTTACTATGACAGTCTACCTAATCAACATTTTCCTAGTCGTAAACTTATTTTTCAGATGAGGAAAATGTGCTTATTCAAGCAGAGATTCAGTCGTTACATAAGAAGGGGTAATTGAGCCTTCTGTCTATCAAAGTCAACAATTTCTGTCAAGTATATTTCCCAGATCTAAAAAGACTGGGGGATGTAGAATTATTCTGGATTTATCGAATTTGAACAAATTTGTTTGTTATAGGCATTTCAAAATGGAGAACTTTACCACGGGCAAACATCTAGTGTCCAAAGGGTATTATATGGCAACCATTGATTTAAAGAATGCGTATTA
Source organism: Okamejei kenojei (assembly GCA_035221665.1). NCBI lineage: Eukaryota > Metazoa > Chordata > Chondrichthyes > Rajiformes > Rajidae > Okamejei > Okamejei kenojei. The sequence goes on along the minus strand of CM069135.1, from coordinate 118,991,922 downwards.
CGCAGTGTCTATTCATGGTGATGATAGAAGATATTTGAAATTTATTTGGATGACTGAGCTGTGGCAATTCAGGACATTGCCGAATGGATTAACTTCAGCTCCTAGATTATTTACTAAATTGGTAAAACCTGTGTTAGCATTGCTTAGAGCTCAGGGGCATGTGGTAATGGCCTATTTAGATGATATTCTGATTGTTGGAAAGACTCATGCTGAAACTCAATCATCAGTTTCAGTTGTTAAAATCACTTTTGAACAAATGGGATTTGTTATTCACCCAGATAAATCTAAATTATCACCAGTCCAAATTATTGATTATCTGGGATTTACCATTAATTCCAATCACATGTTGGTAACTTTGCCCAGGGATAAATTGAATCAGTTAATTGAGGACTGTGTTAATCTCGTTGGAGAACAACGGCCTTCGATTAGACAAGTAGCCAGTTTTATTGGGAAGTTGTTGCAGCCTTTCCAGCTGTGCAGTATTGTCCTCTGCATTATCAACAATTACAACCATCAAAGGAACAGGCACTGAGAATACAAAGGGGCTATTTTTGATAGGCCTATGCAGTTGTCAGCTGGGGCGATTGCTGACATACAATGGTGGATAGTATATGTTTCAAAAAAATTTAAGGAAGGTTTGGTGGAATCACCGTCACTGATATTACAGACTGATGTGAGTGCACTGGGTTGGGGTGCAACAGATATGTCTTCTAGTTGTGGAGGCAGATGGAATGTGGATGAGACATCACTTCCTCAATTAAGAGGGATTGATTATTTAGAGTTGTTGGGCACCTGGTATGGGCTCAAAGCTTATTGTTCTACAAGGAGGGATCTGCATGTGCAGCTCAGATTGACAACACCACAGCAGTGGCATATGTAAACCACATGGGTGGAGTTAAGTCACAGTCTTGTGATAGACTGGCTAACCAGATTTGGAGCTGGTGTATTGACCAAAATATCTGGCTTTCAGCACTTTATTTGCCAGGAAGAGGTCACATCAGTTTAATGACTACATTGAATGGATGTTAAATCAGAATGTATTTAACCAAATGATTGATCAGTATGCATTGCCAGATATTGACTTGTTTGCATCTCGATTAAATCATCAGTTACCTAGATATGTTTCATGGTAACCAGATCCTCGGGCAGTAGCAGTGGATGCATTTTCGCTGCATTGGGGGAGGAATGTTTGTGTATGTATTTCCTTCATTCTGTCTCATCAGCAGATGTTTGCAAAAGATCAAGGAGGACTCCGCTTCAGGGGTATTGGTAGTGCCAGATTGGCCTACACGAGCATGGTTTCCCATTGTATTACAAATGGCTAGGGAGCCTTACATGCTTATGCCCAAGAATAAAAATCTACTGGTAAATCCAGTCACTGGGGATCAACATCCTTTATAGGATCGTATTGATCTGTTAATTTGCAGATTTTAAGGAGGCCATACCTGGGGAGAGAACTGTCTCATTGGACGGTGGATGTTCTCACGTCGGCCTGCAGGGATAGTACACAGCAGCAATATATCACCTATATAAGGAAGTGGGAGCAATTCTGCCTACAGCAGGATATTGTATATCACACGGCAGGGGTCACGGATGTATTGGAGTTTGTCAACTCTTTATTTTGACCAAAAAATTAAGTTACAGTGCAATTAATTCAGCCAGAAGTGCTCTGTCTTCTTATTTACCTATGAATGCAGAATTGCATACAGTAGGGACACATCCGTTAGTTCACGATTCATGAAGGGAGTTTTCAATTTTACTTCGGAGTCACGTGAGTGACTACGTGAAGAGCCCGCCTCACGCTGGTAACGGCATGACGTCAACGCTGACGGCGGAAGGAGGAGCTGCAGTAAGGAGCAGCTCCTCGCAGCGGTCGGAACGGCCCGCAGGTAAGAGCAGTAAAGTTGGGATGTCTTAGCGGGCGCTGGGTAGGTCCAGCAGTATAGGAAATATATTAAATCAGGTCAGAGTCATATTAGTGCTGGATAAGCACAGATGATGAAGTAAACGTATATTCGCGGGTTAAATGCTTCCTGGGGTGAAAAAATAAATATACGGGAAAGCTAGTGCGGAGCCGGTTCCGATACCGGTGGCCGTAGATATACCCGTTAGCGAATTAGTTTACAAAATGATAACCACGGAGAGAAATGCTCCCGAATATGAAAAATGGAAAATAAAATAAAATAAAAAATCTGAGAGGCCCGTGGTTCTCATGACTCTGATATTGAAAGTCCTCCAGATAAGTAAACTATGTGGAACTGATTATGGAGCATATGGAGAAAGTTCTCCAAATAATTATGAGACTAGGGTCAAAGTACCCTGAAGGTTCCTAAAAATAGCCCTGAGGGGTTTAATTATTCTGAATATGGCCATGGGCCTAATTGGAAGTTGGAACTCCGGACCCAGGATTTGGGCCGGAAGAAGTCTCATGGGATGAAATCCCAATTGATTTAGGGCTGCAGAAGGCAGACCCTCTTGATGGTGATTTGCATTTGAAAGCACACCACAAAATAAAAATAAAAATAAAAATAAAATGAAAAAAAAATATTAAAAGAGGCCAAAGAAGCCTGGGATAGCAAAAGGTTTTGCTATATATGAAGGAAGTGGTGAGGCTATGGAAGAAAACCTAGCTGCCAACATATATATATGGTATCTCACCAACTTCATGATTCTGTGATGATTGAAATATTAAAATTGCACAGCACAGGAAATTGTGCCTCATTGGAAGAGCCTACGGTTTATCCGTTAATATGGGCATCCATGACTCCAAATATGAGAGCGTCAAATAGTGAGGTTTAAAAAATCCTCACAAATTATTCTGCTGCTATTATGGCTTTTGGGCAGATGAAAGGAAAACAAAAAATAAAGACGCTATTGTGCAATTCTTTCTATGAAATTTTGTATAAAATAAATGGCTATTTGGCCCATTTTTCACCCAAGGTTGCATACCTGTGTCGAGCAAGTGGTGTTTAAGCTCTTGGTTGGAGTAATCTGCCTAACTTATTGAAATTAGATGAAAAGCTAAATATTTTAGCTGCATGAAACCTTCGTCTTTGGACGAAAAGGTATTTTCGCCCAGAAGGGGATTTGATATTGGAAATAGAGGCAGAAATATGTCAAGGAAGTTTTATTGTACTGCACAGCCAAATACTTACCCGAATTCAGGGGATAAGGAGACCACCACGCTCATATGGAGAGGAATTAAAGACTTGTTCTATGCTTAAAGAAACTGCGGATTAATCTCCAGTTAGAGGGAGATTACAAAAAGCTTATTAAGACTGGCTTACTATTATTTTTGATCAGTATATTACGAGCAGTTTCATTAACTACTATTACTTTTAAAGAAGGGGTTAATCCTCCTGTACAGAATAAACCTGCTTATGTTTTCGTGTTTTCTGCAATTGAAAAAGCAGAGATTAATGTCCACATTGCCTAATTATCTGGAAAAGGGGTAATGGAAAAGATTTTTGAACACGAGCATAAATTTGTCTTTAATGTTAGAAGGCATTACAGATGATGGTTGCAGAAGTATTCTGGACCTTACAGGTCTAAATAAGTTTGTAGAATACAAACATGTTCAAATGGAGACATTGAATACTGCAAAATATTTAATTCAGCAGGTTGTTATATGGCTAAGATTGATGAAAAGACGCCTATTATTCTGTACCTATGCATCAGGTTTCGGTGGTACTTAAAATTTAATTGGTTTGTGACAATTATGGCAGTTAAGCTTTGCCAAATGGACTGAGTTCAGCTTTTTAGTCTTTACGAAACTGTTGAAACCAGTTTAGCCCAATTAGAGCACAAAATGCACATCATTATGGCTTATCTCAATGACATTCTGGTCATTAGTGATTATCAGGAGTCAGCTGAGGACTCAGTTTCAGTTACTAAAGCTTTGTGGTAAGCTAAGGTTCTTAATTCATCTAATTAAGCCCCAGCTGCAGCCAGCACAAACAATTTACTTTTGGGGTTTGTAATTAACTCAGTGACTATGTTAATATCTTTACCAACAGATAAAGTCGATGATATTTTGGTAACTTGTCATTATCTCATTCAAAAACCTTATCCTTCCATCCGAGAAATGGCGACAACCATTGGTGAACTGCTAGCAGCATTTCCTGCAGTAGAATTTGGTCCATTACATTATCAATATCTTCGAAGGTACAAGATACGAGCTCTCAAAGAGAAGGCAGGCCATTTGACAGGCCTATGTAATTAACAAAAGAAGCTGTATTGGAATTACAATGGTGGGTTAAATAAAAAAAAAAAATGTCCCACAAGCTGCTAATAAATATTATGATTAAACAGCCTGAAATGGTTTTACATACAGATGCTAGTGCTCTCGGATGGGGGGCAACAGACTCGTCCTCCAATTGTGGAGGTAGATGAAAAAGCTCAAGAAGAAGCGTTTCTTCAAGCTGATGATATTAACTATTTGGAGTTATTGGGTGCTTTTATGGACTAAAAGCATATTGTTGTGCTAAATAAGGTGTTTATGTGTTCATGGGGGGAGTTAAATCAGTATTATGTGATTGTCTGGTCAGTAGATATGGTAATGGTGTATTGGTCGCCAAATATGGATTTCAGCAAGCTACATTCCAGGTAAAGACAATGTGGAGGCAGATAAAAGATCAAGGATATGTAAAGATTACACGGAATGGATGCTTAAGCCAGCAATATTTAAAAATATTGTACACCAATTTGGGTTACCAGAAATTGACTTGTATGCATTAAGGCTTAATCATCAATTACCTAAATATGTGTCTTGTGAACATGATCCAGATGCAGTAGCAGTAGATGCTGTTTCGTTAAACTGGGGGGAAATATGTTCTTTTATGTTTTCCACCATTTGCTTTGATTCAGAGATGTCTGAAGAAGATAGAACAAGATTCTGCCTCTGGATTGTTGGTAGTTCCAAGTTGGCCAACTCAACCTTGGTTCCCTGTAATGCTGAATATGATTAATGAGCCATATATGTCGATTCCTAACGGTAGTGATATTTTGATTCGTCCAGTAACTAAAGAAATTTATCCATTATATGTATATGAATTTATTAATCTACAGGTTTTGACCAGACCACTGTAGGAGCTGGGATTATTGGACAAAACAATGGATATTATAGTCGCATCATGGCGAGATAGCACACTAAATCAATATATGACACATATTAAGTAATGGGAAGAATTTTGCACACAGTCAAATATTTTTATGATATTGTGAATATTGCAAATGTTTTGGAATTCCTTGCCAATTTGCATTTTGAGCAACATTTAAGTTACAGTGCCATTAACACTGCACGCAGTGTTTTGTCATCCTATTTAGGATTTATGACTGAGCAGAAAACTAATTGGGTCACATCCATTAATATCTAGATTCATGAAAGGAATCTTTAACATTAATCCACCCAAACTAAGATACACAGAGATTTGGGATGAGAGCATTGTACTTACTCTAATTAGACTATGGACTCCAATTGAAGGATTGAATATTGGAAAGATTAACATTGAAATTAATGATGTTAATGTCACTGGTCTCCGCTCAAAGAGTGCAAACTTTACAAATGTTGCGTTTAGATTGTATGCATGTGACTACAGATAATATTGTGTTCTATGTTTTACGAGCTGATTAAACAAAGCAGACCAGGGAGAACTGGAGCAAAGGTAACCTTTTAAGCTTATCATATTCATCCTACTTTGTGTGTGGTTAGACATGTGAACCAATATATTAAAGTTACTGAGACTCTCGAGGAAATGAAAAAACGTTAATGGTTACGCACAAAAAACCACACACAAGAGCTTCAGTTTAAACTATCTTAAAGTGGTTGAAACAGGTGTTGCTTTTAGCGGGAGTAGACACTGATGTGTTTAAAATCTCACTCCACCAGGGCGGCAGTTACGTCCGCGGCAAAGGGGCGGGACGTACCTCTCGAGCATAATTTTTTAAAAGTCGCAGGGTGGAGTAAATAAGAAACTTTTTCAAAGTTCTACAATAAACCTGTTCACACTATGACAAGCTTTGGACACGCGGTGTTGGGAGCACTATAATCACCTACTTTGTTTGCTATTAATTGCTATTAATTGCTATAATCAGTTGTGTAGTCACTGATATCTTTTGTCACTTGTAATCATTTTCCCTCAAATATAAGGAGGGTATTATATGGTCTTTCAACCATTAAAAAAGTTAATTGTGAAAAGATCTAACATTTGTCTGCTTTCTCATGTAATGTGTTTACTTAGCCGGACTGTCGTACGGATTAATTCTACGACATAAAAAAACACAGAAAGCTTTAAAAATCTTCACGTAGTCACTCACGTGACTCCGAAGTAAAATAGTAAGATTAAACGAGAACTTACCTGTTCGAAGTTTGATCATTATTTTACGAGGAGTTACGATGAGGGATTACGTGCCCTCCACTCCCACCCTCGTAAAATAAATGATCAAATGGTAGTTCTAAGTCTTTTTATGAGCCTTACTATGTTACTCCGGCTTTTGGTGTTCTGTGTTTTTCATGCCGCTGCTTTGAAGTATGCCGTTACCAGCGTGAGGCGGGCTCTTCACGTAATCCCTCATCGTAACTCCTCGTAAAATAATGATCAAACTTCGAACAGGTAAGTTCTCGTTTAATCTTACTATTCTAATCCTCCTAAACTCAGGTATGCCGGTATTTGGAATGTGAGTGAGGTTCTTATGCTTCTTCGCCAGTGGGCTCCGGTTACAAGCCTATCTATAGCCAAATTAACTATGAAGGTGGTCATGCTTCTGGTGTTGGTTTCAGCCCAACGTGTACAAACATTGCAAAAGCTACGGCTAGATAGAATGCATGTGTCGGCTGATGCCATTATATTTTATGTCTATGATTTGCTTAAACATAATAAAAGAGGAAGACATAAATAATCTGCCTGAAATAGCAGGGGACTGTGGGTCAAAGGAGGAATTGAGTGAAATCCAGGTCAGTCGGGAAGTGGTGTTGGGTAAATTGAATAGATTAAAGGCCGATAAATCCCCAGGGCCAGATAGGCTGCATCCCAGAGTACTTAAGGAAGTAGCTCAGGAAATAGTGGATGCATTAGTGATAATCTTTCAAAACTCTTTAGATTCTGGAGTAGTTCCTGAGGATTGGCGGGTAGCAAATGTAACCCCTCTTTTTAGGGAGGAGAGAGAAAACGGGGAATTACAGACCAGTTAGTCTAACATCGGTAGTGGGGAAACTGCTAGAGTCAGTTATTAAAGATGGGATAGCAGCACATTTGGAAAGTGGTGAAATCATTGGACAAAGTCAGCATGGATTTACAAAAGGTAAATCATGTCTGACAAATCTTGTGGAATTTTTCGAGGATGTAACTAGTAGCCTGGATAAGGGAGAACCAGTGGATGTGGTATATATCTGGACTTCCAGAAGGCTTTCAACAAGGTCCCACATAAGAGATTAGTATACAAACTTAAAGCATACGGTATTAGGGGTTCAGTATTGATGTGGATAGAGAACTGGCTGGCAAACAGGAAGCAAAGAGTAGGAGTAAACGGGTCCTTTTCACAATGGCAGGCAGTAACTAGTGGGGTACCGCAGGGCTCAGTGCTGGGACCCCAGCTATTTACAATATATATTAATGATCTGGATGAGGGAATTGAAGGCAATATCTCCAAGTTTGCGGATGACACTAAGCTGGGGGGCAGTGTTCACTGTGAGGAGGATGCTAGGAGACTGCAAGGTGACTTGGATAGGCTGGGTGAGTGGGCAAATGTTTGGCAGATGCAGTATAATGTGGATAAATGTGAGGTTATCCACTTTGGTGGCAAAAACAGGAAAGCAGACTATTATTTAAATGGTGGCCGATTAGGAAAAGGGGAGATGCAGCGAGACCTGGGTGTCATGGTACACCAGTCATTGAAAGTAGGCATGCAGGTGCAGCAGGCAGTGAAAAAGCGAATGGTATGTTAGCTTTCATAGCAAAAGGATTTGAGTACAGGAGCAGGGAGGTTCTACTTCAGTTGTACAGGGTCTTGGTGAGACCACACCTGGAGTATTGCGTGCAGTTTTGGTCTCCAAATCTGAGGAAGGACATTATTGCCATAGAGGGAGTGCAGAGAAGGTTCACCAGACTGATTCCTGGGATGTCAGGACTGTCTTATGAAGAAAGACTGGATAGACTCGGTTTATACTCTCTGGAATTTAGGAGATTAAGAGGGGATCTTATAGAAACTTACAAAATTCTTAAGGGGTTGGACAGGCTAGATGCAGGAAGATTGTTCCCGATGTTGGGGAAGTCCAGGACAAGGGGTCACAGCTTAAGGATAAGGGGGAAATCCTTTAAGACCGAGATGAGAAAGACTTTTTTCACACAGAGAGTGGTGAGTCTCTGGAACTCTCTGCCACAGAGGGTAGTTGAGGCCAGTTCATTGGCTATATTTAAGAGTGAGTTGGATGTGGCCCTTGTGGCTAAGGGGATCAGAGGGTATGGAGAGAAGGCAGGTACGGGATACTGAGTTGGATGATCAGCCATGATCATATTGAATGGCGGTGCAGGCTCGAAGGGCTGAATGGCCTACTCCTGCACCTAATTTCTATGTTTCTATGTTTCTAAGAGGCATGACAGGATGTAAGATTGTGTTTTCAGCATACCCCGCAGATGATCGCTTCTGTATAGTCTCACATTTATCTCATTACATTGAGATTACTAAACCTCTGAGAGGAACAGAGTTGGCTTTGTTTATTAGTCACAAAAAACCACACAGTAAGGTGTCGGTGCAAACGATTTCAAGGTCCTCGCGGCCGCAGGATGGTCCAGTGAGCTAACTTTTCAGAGGTTTTGTCACAAGCCGATTTCAAGGCTCGGGGTGTTTGCTGATTCTGGTGTCAGTACTGTTACATTTTTCCTCTGAGTTAGAGGGGTTTGTTATGATTTGTTTGTAAATAAACTGTTATTTCATTTAACAAATGTATTACTGATGCATGATTGATTGTTAACGACTTTTGAGTCAATCCAGGCAGTGTGAACGTCGGATTTGAGTCTGCGGCGTGAATTCACAGTGCTTTGAAGTCTTCACGTGGTCACTCACGTGACTCCGAAGTAAAATAGTAAGATTAAACGAGAACTTACCAGTTTGAAGTTTGATCTTTATTTTATGAGGAGTCGAGTTGAGGGACTACGTGCCCTCCGCTCCCACCCTCATAGATCTCATCTGGTAGTTCTAGTTTTATCATCTTACCGTTGTACTTCGGTCATTGTTAGCTGTGAATTCATTCCGCTGCTTTGAAGATTGACGCACCAACGGCTGTACGGGCTTCTATTCACGTAGTCCCTCAACTCGACTCCTCATAAAATAAAGATCAAACTTCAAACTGGTAAGTTCTCGTTTAATCTTACTATTAAAGAATGTCTAGCATTTAACGAACAGTGATGTATATGTTGTAAGCTTTCGTCCCAAATATCTTGCCTTATTGGTTGGCCTAGTTAATTTTCCCATGATTGCCCATATATTTCCATCATGGGTGCATCGTTATCTAATAGGATATTATATCAATTTTTCTGTGTTAGCGTGTTTGTTCAAACATTCATCAAGAATTTCTGTCTTTCTATTTCTATAGTCCTGTGTATTTGATTTAGCATAGTCTCTAAGTTGTAGGTATCTAAAGTAGTCATTTGAGTGAAGTCCATAAATTTGTTGTAGCTCCTGAAATGAGAGGAATGTACCTTTCCTGTAAAGATGACCCATCTTTGTAATTCCGTGATTTTTCCATTGTAAAAAAGCTTTATCCATCGTTGAGGGTTTAAATGTAGGGTTATTTACAATGGGAAGAAGTAGCGGTAACTTATCCAATTTTAGTGTATTTTTAAATTGTTTCCAAATGCGTATTCCACTATATATTATGGGGTTTTCACGATAGGTTTTTTTGCTTAATTTAGTAATAGCAAATAAGATCGACCCAATTTCAAAAGGTAAACTGTCTTCCTTTTCCATTTTTAACCAATCTGGTTGTTGGTCCAGTTCTTCCAACCAAAAATTCATATTTTTAATGTTAACTGCTCAAAAATAGAGCATAAAATTCGGTAGGGCTAAACCATTTATTTTTGATTTACATAAGTGCTTTGTATTTATTCTGTGGTTCTTATAATTCCTGATAAAATTAGTGACTATAGAGTCAACCTTTTAAAAAAAAGTTTTTGGGAGATATATCAGGATTGATTGGAAGAAGTACAATAATTGCGGGAGAAAAATCATTTTTATTGCATTAATTCTACCAAACATTGAGATAGGTAATGTTTTCAAATATAAAATATTCTTATGTCATTTGTTCAATAAAGGCAGGGCGTTAAGTTTAAATAAAGAAGTATATGTCTTTGTTACATAAATTCCAAGATATTTAAATTTTTCCTTTACTATTTTGAAGGGAAATTGTTGTAATATATGTGGATTACTTTCAATTATTGGCATGATTTCACTTTTATTCCAATTAATTCTGTATCCTGAAAAGGAGCCATATTGGGTTATTAAATGTAATAAGTTTGGGATACTAACTTCATGTTTTATAATGTAGATTAATACATAATCTGCATATAAGGAAATTTTATTCTCAGTATCTTTAGTATTATACCCATATATTTCAGGATGGGACCTAACGCTTTCTGCTAGTGGCTCTATTGCGAGTGCGATTATTAACGGGGATAACGGACATCCTTGTCTACAGCCTCTGGATAAATTAAGTTTAGCTGATAACATTTGGTTTGTTGATATTCTAGCTGTTGGATTAGTATATAAAAGTTTTACCCGTGTACTAAACTTCTCGCCCAATTGAAAATTTTTCATGACTGAAAATAAATAGGGCCATTCCACCTGGTCGAATGTTTTCTCAGCATCTAACGAAATAATTACTAGATCTTCGTTAGTGCTTCTCTTCTCTTTGAGTATATAATATTGAATAATCGTCTCAGGTTATATCAGGAATAGCATTTTGATATCAATCCTGTTTGGTCCGGGTGTATTAATTTATTAATCACTGTGCTTAATCTTTGTGCTAGGATTTTAGTTAATATTTTTTGATCAGTATTTAGGAGAGCTATAGCTCTATATGAACCTCCATCATCCAAGTCATCTATTTTTGGTATAAGTGTTATTATAGATTCATTTAGCATTTCTGGTAGTTTCTGTTGGGTATAGATATGTTCATACAGTGTCTTTAAACGCGGAGTAATCAGATCATAGAATTATTTATAGAATTCGGAGCCTATACCATCGGGACCTGGGGCTTTACCGTTTTTTAGAGATCTGATAGACTCTTCAATTTCTTTTACTTTTATTTCAGCATCTAGTAATTCTCTATCTTTCAAATCTAACCCTTTAAGGTTGCACTTTTGTAAGAATGCTTCTATTCCTGTCCGGTGATCTATTGTTTTAGCTGAATAAAGGTTTTGATAATATTGCAAAAATCTCTCATTAATATCCTTAGATTGTACTAGTGGTTCTCCTGTTTCTGTGAAATCCTATGAATTGATTTTTCCCTGTCCAGTTTCCGTAGTTGACGAGCCAATAGGTTTTGAGGTTTATCACCGAATTCAAAATGTAGTTGTTTAGTATATTGGTAAAATTTTATAACTTGGTCTGAATATATTTTATTTAATTTATATTTCAATGCTGCAATTTTATTGTGTTTTATCATAGTTGGTGTAGCCACATTTTCTATGTCTAATTGTTTTATTTCCCTTTCCAATGCCTGTTGTTTAGCCCGATTTTTTTTTTATTATGAAATGCTTGGGAGGAGATCATAGCTCCTCGAGTAAATGCTTTAAATGTTTCCCAAAGTAGGGAGGCAGACGTTTCAGGGTTATCATTCATTTCAAAGAACATATTAATCTGTTTAGTGAGATATTCCTTACATACTTTTTCCTTTAAAATTTGTGGGTTAAGTCTCCATTGTGACTGTTTCTCCATCCTTCCATTTAATTTAATCATAAATGTTAAAGGAGCATGGTTCAAGATTATAATATTGTGATATTTTGAGTTATAAGTAAATGGAATAAGCTTGGAGTCCACCAAAAAATAATCTATTCTTGAATATGTTTTATGTACTGACGAATAAAATTAATATTCTCGTCCGGTTAGGTTTTCTATTCTCCAGACGGTGACACATTCTAAAGTGATATGATCAGAGTTAACAGCTTTAATTTTTTGGATGTGAAAATCTGAGATGACCAGTCCTTGGCCCAGCACATAGATTTAGTCGCAAAGATAGCAAATCAGCACCTTTGCTTTCTGCAAAGCTTATAGAGATTCTATCTCTGATCATATCACTTTGGTGATCATTTCTCTTTCTGAGTAAGAATCAACCCGGAGAACCTGTGTTGCGATGCATCACCCCCTTTATTTCACAGTGAAAATACATTCCCAGCAGTTTAAAAAGCAAAACACACACAAAGACAGAAGACAACAGCTTATTAATTTCATAAGAGCAGCTGTCAACAGGAGAAATGGTTAGGAACAGGTTTTGCAATTTTGCAGATGGTTTACATTCAAACTCTTTAAAGTCTCAGTATTAAAATGCCACAGAAATACATGCTGTTATTGTTGTTGGTGGGAGACCCTTGTTAAAGTTAGGTAAAGACTTTAGCACATCTCACTGTTTGTAATCTGTAAATGTAACAGAACCTGTAAGAGCGGTATTCTGTGACATTACAAATCCAACGTGCATTAGTCCATCTACATTGTACCAACTAATGAAGGCACCAGTGTTGTCAAAGGAACGATTGTCATTATCCAAGTCCCTTTTGAATTCATCGATGAGATGATCATAGTCTTCAGTTTTCTCCGTAAAAGTCCTGTGAACAATTTGGAATAAATATTGAATAGCTTCTCGGTTAACTTAACGATATAACCGTGTCCCAATTGCTGAGGTTAACAGCAAGCTGGTGTCATCAGTCCATCTGGGCCCCAGACAGTGAAAAGTAGTGCATGGGTGGGTCTAAACTCGCTCTCCCACGCACAGTCTCTATTATCCTCCACCCTCATCCTCATCCCCTCAGAATGTGAAACTACAGGGTTCCAACACTCTCAATCTCACAGAAGTTACATGGTGCCCAATCAATCTGGACCCTTCCCAAAGAACTGGGTCCTCATGACGGGACATTGGCTTGGGTGATGATGCTGACTTTGGTTCCCCAGTCCTGCCAGTGAATTTTGGACAGTATTAGCGGTATCTCACTGGTACTTTGAAGGAACAAATGGAATGTACCAAATAGGGTTAATTTCCTTTGTGTATTGTATTGCTGGTGTTGTAAAGTCTGGGTAATGTTTTAGTTTGGCACATTGGGACATGCCCAGCCAACTGAATATCTCACAGACACCCCACCATACCTCTCTTTACTATCTTGCAGAATATATATCTAGCTTCAGTATGGTTTGCGTTTTTACGTGTCGTCATGTGTCCATTTGCCTGTGATGCTGCTGCAAACAGGTGTTTCATTGTATCTGTTCCTCACTGTACTTGTGCTTATGGCAATAAATGGACTTGACTTGATTGCACCCGACTTATCACTCACTGCTACCTAGACTAACACTTTATTTCTCACTTCTAATGAAGGGTCTCAGAGGTGAAACATTATTTGCTTCTCTTTCCGTATTTGCTGTTCACTTGACGAATGTTTCCAACAGCTTCTAATTTTATTTCAGATTTCCATTTCTTGCAGTCTTAGATTTTCAATAGAACTAATGTTATATATTGGGTGCACCAAGGATCAAAGATAGTCCTTACCCAAGATTGCAAACCTGTTCTGTGTGTATGAAGATAGACACAAATCACTGGAGTAACTCAGCAGGACAGGTAGCATCTCAGGATAGAAAGAATGGGTGACGTTTCAGTTCGAGACCCTTCTTCAGACTGAAAGAGTTAAATTCATCTGAATTTAATCCAGCATCTGCAGTTCCTTCCTACACATTGTGTGTGTAGGAATCTTTGAAATGTGGGTGTCAGCATTATTTGGTGCAGTGTTTAATACCAGTGGGATAATCTGCCTGGGGAATTGCCAATTTTGGGCACCATTTCTGAGGAGGATGATCTGGCTCTGGAGAGGGTCCAGAGGAGTTTTACAAGAATGATCCCAGGAATGAGTAGGTTAACACATGATGAGGGTTTGATAGCACTGGACCTGCACTCACAGGAGTTTAGAAGTATGAGGGGGGACCTCATTGAAAAATATAGAATAGTGAAAGACTTGGATTAAGTGGATGTCGAGAAGATGTTTCCACTAGTGGGACAGTCCAGGACTAGAGGTCATAGCCTCAAAATTAAAGGACGTTCCTTTAGGAAGGAGAAGAGGAGGAATTTCTTTAGTCAGAGGGTGATGAATCTGTAAAATCCTTTGCCACAGAAGGCTGTGGAGGCCAGGTCAGTGGTTACATTTAAGGCAGAGTTAGATGGATCTTTGATTAGTGCAGTTGGATAAGGCAGGAGAATGTAGTTAAGAGGGAGAGATACATCAGCCATGATTGAATGGCAGAGAAAAACTTGATGGGCCGAATGGCCTATTGTTGCTCCAATCACTTTTGATCTTATGAAACAATGATCTTCTAAACTACACCATCAGGAAAATATTTCTCACTAGAGATCGGGTCAGAGGAATGTGTGTGTGTCAGTCACATCTCGTCTCCAGCTGAACATGTCAGTCTGAGAGGGAGTGAAGGTTGTGAGTCAGGAGCCAACTCATTCTTACCACCACTAATGATCGTCACAATCCCTACCCGTGTGGACCAGCCCACTCACCACAGTCCCACCGTTCATGAGTGTAGTGTTGTTGGGAAGACAATGCTGACATGAGCAACAAATCATACCTGACATAAAAGTGTAATTCAGGAATTTGGAGGAGATGAACTGATGGATCGTTTGGAGCAGGTGGATCCACGATCCCAGCAGGCAGTGAATTGAAAATCATGAATCCCTGTATTAGAAACTCATATGTTAAAGGGTCCGAAATTGTCCAAGGTGTACCAAGGGGAACGATCGTACCTGTGGAAAAAGTAACAATTTTCAGTACCGTTACATTAGCAGAGCATTCCCCACTTTTTCAGAGTGGGAGGGTTTAAAGGCATATTGACAATATTTTATTGACCCATAATGACGGCTCGCAGATGAACCTCCCAAAGCTGAAATATTAACTCTGTTTCTCTAACATACCACAGTCACGACCTGATCTGCCGAGTATTCTCTGTTTTTACTACAGGTAGTTGCATGGTGAATGGTACTGGAATAATCTCATCCCACTCATCAAACAAAATTCAACAACCATGTCCACCACACACAGTGCACACTGCGCAGATGTCCCTTCGCTCAATCTGGAGGGATTTTCAGAGAAACGAGGACCTGGAAATGAATTGGACTAAGGTAGGAATAGTCTTTATTAACCTTTACATCTTTTTAAAATATCGTTACTTTCAGATTTTCAATGTTCTCACACTCTCAATCCCTCAATCTCTCTCTCGATTTTTCTCATGCGCACACTTTACTATCGTTTCCTTATTTCCTCTCATGATATTTCATCATTTCTCAAACATGCAAGTTGTGCTTTAAACCCAGTTTGGTTTTCTTTCTAACTTTGTGACACACATTCTTTCTCTCTGCCTTGCTCTCACTTCACTCACTTTCACACACACATTTACACCCACATTTACACACATATACACCCACATTTGCACACACACACACACACTTGAAGCTCAAACTGGAATGGAATGGGTGATGAATAAAGTCACAAGTCACATACAATCTGGCCACCTCACCACAGGAAAGGATCGATAAGATGGAAATTGGGAAGAGCCCAGTTTGCCCCTTTTGCCCAGCACGGTCAGGAAGGGCCGACTGGCCTCCTTCTGTCTTGTGTCCTTGAGTCCCTCCATGAAGCACAGAAAACCACCTAGTGCTGAAATGTGGACCATGTCTGCCTGTCTGCACACTGGTTTGTAATAAGATGGGTCAGACACTATAAGATATGTTATGTGCTGTTACATTGAAGAAACATCTTACGTACCTGCGGAATTCTTGAAACGGGAATATTCGAAAAATCTAGAGTGGGCGATTTCTATTGCAGTGTTCAGATCTGCTTCTTTAACAAACGTGGAGAGCCATCGCAGCGGTGGGAGGTCATGTTCTTCATAGGTCTAAAGTGGTGAAAGGAAACATATGAGTGAAAGTAAACAGCAGTGAAACATCTGTGTTGGGAGCTGCGATGTGGGCGTTTGATAAGGCTGCAGGCTCCATGGACTGAACTACTGAGCGAATGTGTAGAATTTACAGGACTCGCTGCTCATGTAATCATTTTGTTTTCTGTCGCCTGTTCTCCACACTCAGACATCCTCAGGCAATAGATCACATTGTTGTAATATTTCAAATATTGGCAGACTCCACATTAGTGAATTCACTCTTTCGTTTGTCCTCATATTAAACCGTTACTTGATTTTCATCATGTTTTAACTTTCAGCCCTATCACCATTTTTCAGGCTGAAAATGGAAATATTGATGCCAACATTATGTCAACAGGAAACGTCATCACTCCCCACCCTCTCTGGGATAAAGTCCTGCATTTCTGACCATCACCCTGGAAATACTCTAACCGGACTGGGAATTCTACTGTGGGATCAGAGGGACTGAGCTTCACGCAGACTGTGCTGCCATCACTGAGCTGACACCTAGTTTATCATGTAACACTTTGACATGCCCTTTGTGTGAGCACTTGTCTTCTGATACCACTTCCTGATGGACCGGCTTTAAATGAAAGATCAGACCCCCCTTGTTCTCTTTTCCTGTTTTCACTCTATCTCACTGTGGTCAATAAACAGTTACAAACACCACCACAGGCAATACATTTTCCCCACAATACTTACTTCATATTTAATGATATTTTTGAATGGGAAACAAATGCTTCTCTTGCACGCTTCCACCACACGGTCATCTGCTCCTGTTCCTGCAACCTGCAGCCCCAGGACAACAGAGAGAGTTAAACAGAGACTTAGCATCTTGGGCTCTGCTCTGGTCACTGTTGGATGCACCCAGTCACTCTCCACACCTCCAGCTGGATCTGCTGTTTGAGCCCTGAGTTCAAACCTTTTTATATTGTTTTATGCAAATAATTTGAATATATTCCAAGCAATGAAGTCACCTAAGATATTATGCAAACATTGTTTTTACCAAGCTTAAGTCGGATTGCGTAAAAATTATTAAAAAAAATATTTTTATTAGAAGCAAATAGATATTATGGTAGAAAACATTTAATATGTATCAATCATACATTATTAATATTATCAATTGTGGCTTCATTCTGCTAATTTTTTTTTAGTAGATAGAAAGTAAGAAAGAAAAAAAGGAAAAAAAACACAAATGTCAAGATAAAAATAAAAGAATGGAATGATTTACTAATAATACGTCATTGGAGTCACGTGAGTGACTACGTGAAGAAGGCCGTCCCCATGCATGCGCGTCATTACGTCTGACGCATTGCGCAATGACCGACTGGCAGGCGCGTTGCTCCTTCCAGCGGGTAAGTTTAAAAGATCCAGGTAAGTGTTTTTTCAAACAGCTTTTGCTGGAATCATTGCTCCCGGTCCGGAGTACGTTTATTGGAAAATTCTTGTATTGTGTTTTGTGCAAATATGTCTAAGGTGAAGAGGCGAACCACGACCAAAACGGCAGCGGAAGTCCACTGGCCTGCGGGCTGCGTGAGACCGCCGAATTCACCTAGAGAGCCGCTGGCAGAGTAGCCAGCAGCCACAGACTTGGTGCGGCCAGAAGGCACCTTGGCTACTCCACGGGGGAGGAAAGCCACAAGAAAGTCTGTAAGGGGCCTGGACTCTGAGGAGTCGGCCAGGGGGAGGTGGACGAGTACCCTCCTCAGGGCAGTGTTACCGGCAGGCTGGCCCAGCTGGAGAGCCTTGTGGAGAGGTTACTCCAGCACGATACGCTCCAGAGGAAGGAGCTATCGGAGCCCGTGGAGTTTATTGTACCCGAGGCAGCAGAGCCTGTGTCAGGGCTGCGTGATATCTCCCTGTCAGATGACACAAGCGTATGAGGTCAGAGCTATGCTGACACAGAGTATGGAGGCACAGTTGGGCTAGAGGGATCATCGGGTCATAGCATCCAGATTTGCGGTCCCAGCCCTCACCGACGAGCCATTGGACGCAGAGCTCGCCGAGAATATCAATTATATGACTTCCCATCCTCTGCAAGAACAGACGATGGAGGAGACCACTGCCAGATACACTACTCCACAGAATGCGCCTCACTGAGTGTCCTCATAATAAAACAATCTATATGGGGGCACATTGGAGGGGGCGTCAGAGCCCAGGAGGTAAAATTGAAGAAAGTACTTCAGCTACTCGCCTTGGGCATCACGGCCTTTGTAAATCGGGAATAGTTCAACCCCCAGACCTCCTATTCGGAGAAAACCTGAGTAAACAGGTGAACGATTTGGACGAAGAGTCTAAAACTGTTGGGCTCATCAAGGTGCCTCCGAAAGGGTCATCTTTTCGCAGACTGTACCTCTACCCTCAGGGGCCTGCCAAACGGTTCACTGGGTATGGTGGACGTAGGACGTAATCTACACAGAGGCCTTTTTTAGGGCAGGGCCCGAGCCGGGCCATGTTCAAGATGCGGCGCTCTCCAGCTGTCCTACCGCCCAGACCTCAGGGGCAGAAGCAATGACGTTACCGTTGGTAAATCCTAAGGTAGATGCGGCTGCAATGGGTACGTTACAAGTTGGGGGGAGATTGCAATTTTTCTTACATGAATGGCAGTGGATAACTTCTAACCCATTTATACTGCATAGTATTCAAGGTTTTCAATCTGAGTTCATTTCTGACTTACCTCCTCCTACTCAGCACACACCTGGCCGTACAAAAAGAGCTATTAGTGTACAAAAAGAGCTAGAGTCTTTGTTTAAAAAAAGTGTAATTGAAAGGGCAAGGCATGAGTCTTATCAATTTGTGTCCAACATCTATATGAGGCCCAAAAAAATGGAGGATGTAGAATTATTTTAGATTTGACAGCTTAACACTTTTGTGCAGTATAAACATTTCAAAATGGAAACGTTTATTACAGCTAAACAACTGCTTTCCAGGGGATGTTATATGGCAAGCATTGACCTCAAATATGCTTACTATTCAGTGGCCATTCATGAGCAGCACAGAAATGTTTTGACGTTTAACTGGATGGATCAGTTTTAGCAGTTCAAAGCTTTGCCTAACGGATTAACTTCGGCTCTCAGGCTATTCACAAAATTGCTCAAACCATTCCTGGGGTTACACAGAGAACAAAATCATATTGTCATGGCATATTTGGATGACATTTTAGTCAATGGGAGGACTTTCGAATTAGCTGAATTTTCTGTGCCAGCTACAAAGCTCATTTTCGAAAAGATAGGATTCATAATCCATCCAGTTAAGCCTAAATTGGTGCCATCTACGATAATTGACTATTCGCGGTTCACCGTTAACTCAGTACACATGTCAGTGACTCTGCCTCAGGGCAAGCAATTAGACTTCATTGAAGCGTCCAGGAAACTCATTGTTGATAATCACCCGTCTATTGGACGTGTGGCTCAGGTAATTGGAAAATTAGTGGCAGCATTCCCAGCTGCTTCTTTCGGGCCTTTGCACTAGCAACATTTACAGTGTGCAAAGGAACAGGCACTTAAGCTTCAGAGAGGTCATTTCGATAGACCCATGCAGCTATCAGCTGACGCTCTAACTAAGTTACAATGGTGTATAGCCAATATTCAGTGCTGCTATGGTACTATCCTAGTCAATACACCATCAATTATCCTGCAGACTGATGCCAGTGCACTATGTTGGGGTGCTACTGATAAGGTTTCAAGCTGCGGTGGCAGATGGAACCTGCAGGAAGCATCCATGCTTCAATCACACGGCATTAACTATTTAGAGTTGTTGGGTGCACTCTATGGGTTAAAAGCCTTTTGTACCAACAGGCATCATGTGCATGTCCAACTTCAGATTGACAATACTACTGCGGTAGCGTACATTAACCTCATGGGTGGCAGTAAGTCTGTATCCTGTGATAGGTTGTCCAATCCTCTCTGGCACTGGTGTATTGCAAGAAACATCTGGGTTTCAGCTATCTATTTACCAGGAAGGCATAACACAGTGGCAGACACCAGGTCACGAAAGTTCAATGATAACAAAGAATGGATGTTAAATCACAAAGTGTTCAATGATATTGTTCTTCGTTATGGTGTGCCAGATATTGATCTGTTTGCTTCCCGGCTTAATCATCAGTTACCAATTTATGTGTCATGGGAGCCAGACCCAGGGGCAGTAGCTGTGGATGCATTCTCGTTACATTGGGGTGGAAAATGTGTTTATGTATTTCCCCCATTCTGCCTCATTACCCAATGTGTGGCTAAGATCCAGCAAGATTCTGCCACTGGTATTCTGGTAGTGCCAGACTGGCCTACTCAGCATTGGTTCCCTCTGGTGCTAGCTTTATGGCAGTGCCCAAGAGCAGAAATCTGCTGGTACACCCAGTGACAGGGGATAGCCACCCTCTTCATGACCATAACAATTTGTTGATTTGCAGATTCTGAGGAGATCGTTCCTGGTCTCCTATAAGTAAATGGGAGATGTACTGTTCCCACTCTCACATTTCATACCACACAGCTACAATCACTGATGTCTTGGAGTTTCTATAATCACGCTATCATGATAGCAAACTGATAGTGCCATTAACAGTGCCCGCAGTGCTCTGTACAATTATCTACTGCTGGGGTCAGCACATCACACGGTAGGGTCCCACCCTTTAATAACTACATTTATGAAGGGCGTCTTTAATTCCACTCCACCTAGACCCAGGTGCACTCATATTTGGGATGTCAGCATGGTCCTCACACTGCTCCGTCAGTGGGCTCCAGTTTCATCTCTGTCCCTACACCATCTGACATTGAAAGTAGTTATGCTCATGGCCCTGGCCTCAGCACAACGGGTCCAAACACTACATAAACGTAGACTGGACAGTACGAGTTTGTCCGGCAATAATGTCACCTTTTTCGTTAGGGGCCTCATCAAACAGAGCAGGCCAGGGCTACTAGGGCTCAAGTTGAGTTTCATGGCATATCCCTCAGATCCACGAGTGTGTGACGTATCATCCATAACCCATTACATTAAGGTCACCAGGAGCTTGAGAGGCTCAGACCACCCCCTTTTGGTCAGCTACACCAAACCTTACAAACAGGTTACAGTGCAGACCATCTCTTGATGGATCAAACAGGTTCTGGCGTGTGCAGGTGTGGACACTGACATTTTTAAACCTCATTCCACCAGGGCTGCATCGACGTCAGCAGCAAGGGACATGGACGTTACTCTTGACCAAATTCTGGCGGCTGCGGGATGGTCGAATGAGAGGACGTACCAGAGGTTTTATAATAAGCCTGTCGCCAGATAAGGGGGTATTGCTGACTCTTTAAGTTCTGTTTCACAGTTTCCCCCTGGGTGAGTTGGGTCACTGTTTGTTTTTTTCTTTTCTGTTATTAAACCATTACTATTGTTAAAACATGTTATGTTTGAAAGCATTAATTTTCTCACTCGTCCTTGTCAATTGATGCAGCTGTGATGCGTGAATTCGTTCCTCAGCATGAAATTACAGACCTTCAAAGTCTTCACGTAGTCACTCACGTGACTCCGAAGTAAAATAGTAAGATTAAATGAGAACTTACCAGTTCGAAGTTTGATCGTTATTTTATGAGGAGTTACGATGAGGGATTACATGCCCTCTGCTCCCTACCCTCATAACTTAATGATCATCTGGTAGTTCTAGTCATCTATAATCTTACTATGTTAGTTCAACAACTGTTATCTGTGACTTCACACCGTTGCTTTGAAGATTGACGCGCATGCGTGGGGACGGCCTTCTTCACGTAATCCCTCATCGTAACTCCACACAAAATAACGATCAAACTTCGCACTGGTAAGTTCTCTTTTAATCTTACTATTATAAAGTATAACTTTTCATCTAATCCTGAGTTCAAGTTTCAGTTAGGTTCCCGAGCAGAACCAATCTACCCTTTCAAATAATCGATGAATGAAGATCATATTCTAACAAAAAATTCTTGTTTGTCCATGAAAACAAACCAGATTCTTTCCAGGTGTAGGGTCTCCGAAATTTCCATAATCCACATTTTAATTGTGGGGGTTATAGGGCCTTTCCAAAATTTTTATATTAATTTCTTCCCAGTTATTATACTGTAGTCTAGAAAGTTTCTTTGGCTTGTTGTGAGCGTTAGACTTTGTTCTGATATTCCAAGTATTATCAGTTTTGAGTCGGGGTCCAATTTAGTATTAACAACTTCAGAAATTATTCTAAAAATATCAATCCAGAAATTTTTGATTTTTATACAATTTGCAAAAGTATGTGTTAAGTTAGCCTCATGCTGACATATATCGCAGATAGGCGAGATATGCGGGAAAATTCTATTTAGTTTTACTTTAGAGTAGTGTAATCTGTGTAAAACTTTAAATTGTATTAAAGCATTTCTGGCATTTAGCGAACATTGATGTATATATTGTAGACTTTTGGCCAAATATCTTTTGTTATTGGTTGGCCTAATTCATTTTCCCATGTATGATTCCATCAATGGGACCTTGTTATCTAAGAGGGTATTATAAATATTAATTGTTAATTTTTCTGTATTAGGATGTTTATTCAAACATTCATCAATGATTTCTGGTTCTCTACTCCTATAATCATGTGTATTAGATTTAACATAATCTCAAAGTTGTAGAAATCTATAAAAAGTTATTTGAGTGTAGTCCATAAATCTGTTGTAACTCCGGAAATGAAAGAAAAATTCCTTTCTTATAAAAATTTACCATCTTTTTAATTCCGTGATTTTTCCATTGTGTGAAACCTTTGTCCAATATGGAATGTTTAAATAAAGGATGGTTTACAATGGGAAAACAGAGTGATATATTATCCAATTTTAAAGCCTTTTTTAATTGTTTCCAGATTTGTACACCACAATGTATTATAGAGTTTTCCCTATAAGTGTTTGTGTGCAATTTTGTGGGTGCAAACATAATCGAACCAATTACAAAAGGCATACAATCTTCCTTTTCCATCCTTAACCAATCTGGTTGCTGATCCATTTCTTCCAGCCAGAAATTCATATTTTTAATATGGACTGTCCAAAAATAAAACAAAACATTTGGCAAAGCTAAACTTCCATGTCTTTGATTTACATAAATATTTTTTGCTTATTCTATGATTCTTATAATCCCAAATGAAACTTGTAACAATGGACTTTAAAAAAAAAAATGGGGATATATATCGGAATTGACTGAAATAGGTACAGTAGGAGAATGGGATTCTCATTTTGTCGGATACACCAGGCTGCATTGAAATTTCTTGTTCACATGAAAATCACAGTGTAACAGTATTCACACAGTGATGATCAACACCACGATAAACACAAGGGTGAGTGCAAAGCAACAGAATGGTGCAAGAATGTGGTGCAATGCAATGTAGTTCAAAACATTATTCATGTACATTACCCAAATGAGATTGAGTTAGCAATAAGAAGACAGGATCTTTTCTCTGTTATAATATAAGATACCCAATAATATTCAAGGCAACCCATCAGCCAATCTTCGCTGAAGGAACTGCAGATGCTGGTTCACATCAAATATAGACACAAAATGACAGACTAACTCAGCGGGTCAGGCAGCATCTCTAGATTAAATTCAGAGGGTGGTGAATCTGTGGAATTCTTTGCCACAGAAGGCTGTGGAAGCCAAGTAAGTGGATATGTTTAAGACCGAGATAGATAGATTTGCAATTAGTACAGGTGTCACGGGTTACAGGGAGGAGGCAGGAGAATGGGGTTAGGAGGGAGAGATAGATCAGCCAGAATATTGCCTAGATTAGGGGTACTAGCTACAGGGAACATCACCCATTTCTTCTATCCAGAGATGCTGCCTGTTCCACTGCGTTACTCCAACTCATTTTCCCTTGTTGACTATTGTACCGTTTGACTATAAATGCCTGCAGTTCCAATGCAGAAAAATCCTCCAGAGTTTTACAATCCCCAAAGTCACAAAGGCTGCAAAGTGTTGTGACTTTCAATAACTCCCTGATGTAAGAGTGAGAGGTAAAGTGTGAGAAGTGGCAGAGACTAGGAAACGAAGAGCTACTGTGACTTAAACCTTGCAAAGGGCACTTTGCGGTACTGTCAAAGAAGTGAGTCTGGAGAGTTGGTCCTATATAAAACACGGATTCAAGGTAGATGTGTTTATAGAGCCAGACTTTTCTTTGTCTCGTTGCTCAGACAACCAAAGTTGAAACACAGAGAGGAGACGACTTTTGCATTGCATTGTTATTGAGATCATTTGGGATTTTAACACTGGGAAATAAGGTGCCACGTATTACAAACACCTGCCAGAACATCGAGACTAATTTTCAAACTTGTCTTTATACATCACTGGCAGGCAATGGTTTGGAGGCTGTTTTCTTTATTGTCACGTGTAGCAGGCACAGTGATTTACATATTTTGCACACAGCAATTCAAGACTATCCCTGTACATGAGCACAATCACTACAGTCAGTACAGTGCGCACTGAACATGCATTGAGTCCATATGCAAGAGACACCACTTTGGCGCAATTGTACAGTCCCAGCTACAGCTGGTCACAAAGGCCTGTTGCAGCCGTCACCTCCATCACAGGCGATGAGCATATCTTTGCCCTTTTTGTAAACAATCTGGAAATCAAAACGCTGGAGCTGCATCATCATGCATTGTAAACGTGCAGGTGCTGCATGAATAGGCTTGTTAAGGATGGTGACCAGGGGCTGGTGGTCAGTTTCAATTGTAATAGTTTTGCCAAAGATAAAGTCTTTAAACTTGGAACATGTGAAAACGACAGCTAGTAGCTCCTTTTCAATTTGGGCACAGCGCTGCTCGGTGTCTACAGTGAGTAGACTCACTGATAATGTACTACACTGTAATCTAACTACTCTCGCACAGTTACTCCATCACCTAGATTCTAAGGCACAGTTAATGAAGGGCAGTTTCCAGTGTAATGGGGAATTCTGTTGTTGTTGATATGTATAAATGATCTGGACATATATGTAAGGTAGACACAAAATGCTGGAGTAACTCAGCGGGTCAGGCAGCATCTCTGGAGAGAAGGAATGGGTGACGTTTCGGGTCAACAACCTTCCCAGGGCTGCCAACTCTCATGCATTGATCGTGTGACTCACGAATTTCACAAAATTCGCACGCTCTCACACTGATCACAGAATTTCTCACTCAAAAAAAATAAAATTAAGAAAAGGTAAGAAAGTCATGAACAATTTAATTTGCCCAAGGCTTCCAGATCTTCTCCACACTCACCAATGAGAATAATTTTCTGTCGGCGGATTTCACGTAAAGAATGAGCAATTTGATTGTCTTAAGCCCACCGCACACTATTTAAAAGCACTACTGATGATTCCACTTGACATTCATGGAACCAAAATCTGCAGGTGCTGGAAATTCAAAAATTGTTTTAGAGATGAGTAAAAGCCATGAGGGAAATATATAAGGCAGGGCTGCCAACATTGGGTGAGCGTTGTGAGTGAGAAATTGCGAGGGAGCGTAGCGACCGGGGGGGGGGGGGGGGGGGGGGGGGGGGAGGGTGTTGGAGGGGAGTGTCCCCCCTCCTATGGTAGTGAGCTTTTGCATTTTTCAGCTTGAAATTGTGCAATCTGGTGCATACTGACTTTTAACTTACACTTGAATGCAACATTTCTGCTTTAAATTGGATTAGGTATGAATAAGGTTAGGCTAAATTATATTCCTAATTACTAGCGCCAGGATTTTGCCATAAATGCCATAAGCGCCTTTTCATGCCTTTTTTGATGATGTAAGTAAGTAAGTAAGTTTATTGGCCAAATATTCACATACAAGGAATTTACCTTGGTGCTCCGCCCACAAGTAACAACATGGCATACAGTGACAGTTACGAATGACTCAGAAAACACTAAACATTAATAATAATAAACCGTTAATGATAAAACACCATTGATCAAGCATGTGAACCAACAAAATACCAGATCAAAGGGAGGCTACATAATTTTGGCTGTTGAGTAGAGCAACTAACTACTCATGGATAAAAACTGTTTTTATGTCTGGCTGTGGTAGCTTTGACAGTCCGGAGTCTCCTTCCAGAGGGAAGTGATTCAAAGAGTCTGTGGTCAGGGTGAGAGGGGTCAGAGATGATCTTGCCCGCTCGCTTCCTGGCCCTTGCAGTGTACAGTTCATCAATGGAGGGAAGGTTGCAGCCAATAACCTTCTCTTCTGATCAGACAATTTGCTGCAGCCTCCAGGTGTCGTGCTTGGTTGCTGAGCCAAACCAGACCATGATGGAGAAGGTGAGGACAGACTCTATGATGGCCGTGTAGAATTGGACCATCATTGCCTGTGGCAGATTGTGCTTCCTCAGCTGCCGTAGGAAGTACATCCACTGTTGTGCCTTTTTGACTGCAGAGTCGATGGTAGCCCCCCACTTAAGGTCCTTGGAGATGATGGTTCCCGGGAACTTAAGACTCCACAGATGTGACTGTGGTGTTGTTGATGGTGAGTGTGGTGAGGGGAAGGGGAGCTCTCCTAAAGTCTACAATCAATTCCAGAGTCTTAAGAGCATTGAGCTCCAGGTTGTTGCGATGGCACCAGGACGCCAGCTGTGACACTTCCTGTCCATAGGCAGATTCCTCCCCATCCTGGATCAGTCCAATCAGGGTTGTGTCATCTGTAAACTTGAGAAGCTTGACAGAGGTGTCTGTGGAGGTGTAGAGTGAGTAGAGGAGAGGAGAGAGTATGCAGCCTTGCGGTGCTCCTATGCTGAGCGTTTGCGGGTCCGAGATGTGCTTTCCCAGCCTCACATGCTGCTTCCTGTCTGTCAGGAAGCTAGTGATCCACCGACAAAGGGGTTCAGGCACAGTCAACTCGGAATGTTTGGTGTGTAGTAGCTCTGACACAATGGTGTTGAATGCAGAGCTAAAAACAACAAACAGGATCCTCGCATAGGTCCCCTGGAGATCTAGGTGCTGTAGGATGAAGTGCAGGCCCAGGTTGACTGCATCATCCACAGATCTATTGGCCGATATGCAAACTGCAGAGGGTCCAGCAGGGGGGTTGTGATATTTTTCAGCTTGGCCAGCACAAGCCTTTTGAGTGTCTTCATGACTACAGAGGTCAGTGCGACAGGCCTGTAGTCATTAAGACAATTAATCCTTGCCTTTCACCAGGATAATGCCTTTTTCACAATCGAGTGCCTAAATCAGCCATTTTTTGCTGTTTTGCTAATAGGTTGTACTATTTTCTCTAGTACCATGATTACAATGTCATTTTCACGTTAATATTAATGTTATTATTAATGTGTTAACATAGTATAACTTACAAGAAAAATTCCACCACCGGCCGAAACCTGGGGCGCCACCATCGGTCGTTCATTCATTCGTGCTGCTGCCCGCTGGTTCAGTCTTCTCCAAGATCTATTTAAGAAAGAACTGCAGATGCTGGAAAAATTGAAGGTAGACAACAAATGCTGGAGAAACTCAGCGGGTGAGGCAGCATCAATGGAGAGCAGGAATAGGTGATGTTTCGGATCGAGACCTTTCTTCAGACTGATGTGGGGGGGTGGAAAAAATAAAGGAAGAGGTGGAGACAGTAGGACTAGAAGGAGAGCTGGAAAGGGGAGGGAAAGAGGGAGAAGACAAGGGCTATCTACAATTAGAGAAGTCAATGTTGATACCACTGGGGTGTGGACTACACAAGCGAAATACCCAAACTTGTCTCCTCACTACATTTACTGCAGTCTCCAGTCGCAAACCTGAATTTTTGAGTGATCTGTGCAAGGCATTCATTGATGCTGGAATTCCACTGTGGAAATTGGAAAACAAATCTCTCAGAGGTTTTTTTTATAGAAATACACAGAGGAACATATACCAAGCGAGTCATCATTATGGAAACATTTTGTTGACAACAACTTCAACATTGTTGTGCAGAAAATTGGAGATGAAGTTGCATGCAACAAAATGTGGTCATCGGTACATGGAGGCAGGTCAACCATGAAAGGAGTATTTGTTGACATTGGTAATATTGGAGAAGTCAAACAACTCAACTATTGCTCAGTTGTTTACATCTTCACTTGCTGTACTTTGGCCAGAAGGTAAAAAAACACAACAATGTTCTTGTTTGTGACTCATACAGCTCTGTACATGAAAAAAGCTGCTCATGCTCTTAAAGTTTTATTCCCCAAAATATTGCATTTGACATGCTTAGCTCAAGGACTTCATAGAATTGCCAAAAACATTCGTAGCTTGTTTACAAATGTCGATCGCTTAGTTTCCAATGTCAAGAAAATATTCCTCATGTGTGCAGTTGTTCAAGGAAATGGCACCCGAGATTCCGCTACCGCTTCAGCCTGTTTTGACAAGGTGGGGTACATGGCTCTCTGCTGTACTCTACTCTGCTGCATATTTTGAAGAGATAAAATAAATCATCAACTGTTTTGAAGACAAAGAATCTGCTGCAGTCAGAATTCTCAGTGAAATAATGCAGAAAAAATCCCTCCGCCTCGATCTTGTGTTTATTGATTCCAAATTATCAAAATTCCCACAAGCTATCACTTCCCTTGAGAAACATGGCGAAACATTAGGGAATGTTTAACACCAGATAATTTGAAAAAAATGCTAGTAATTATGTGCAACCAGGCAACTTTGGTCATTTGATGCAGTGTACCTTTATATTATCATTTTTATCCATATTTTGATGGAGGAAATACAAGCCTTCTTATGCCTTTTTTTGTAAATAAATGCCTTTTTCGTGCCTTTTCGGTAATTTTATTATGTCTTTCTGCCTGCCTCTTTCAGACTTTTTTATGCCTAACCATCCTGGCTCTACTAATTACATTCCACAGTGGAGCGAGGCTTTGATCTGGTGCAGCACATGGATGACCTTAGTATATTCATGAATGGAAATCAGATTATAATTCATCCTGTTATGCATTTATATATAGAAAAAAACCCATAGAAACAAGGCAAGAGGAGTTGGATTTCCATCACTGCTCTGAACAAATAAATCAATCAACCTTACCCTTTCACTATAGAAGTAAGACGAAAATATTGCCACTAATTCAACTAAGTATATGGTTCAATGTAATTAAGATAGATATGTAAAATTGTCGCACAACAAATCCCATTGAAGCTAAATGTTCAAACGTTCCATCATTAATATGTGACCAGCTTAGTACAAGATTCACTTTCTCTAATCTGTGAAATTTGGTCTGAATGGACACTGTGTTCTTAATTTTACTTCGGCGTCATGTGAGCGACATCGTGAAGACCCCGCCAGCACGCATGCGCGACATATCGTCGCGCGCATCTGCATCGACAAGCTGGGGGGGAGTGCGCTCTCTCCACCAGCTCCTTCAACAGACCGGCAAAAGTAAGTATACTAACCTTTGTTGGTTGCAGGAGCAACGGGAAGGAAGGCAGCCTTCCCAAGACCCGCGGGTCACCGACAGGCCAGAGGCCATTTTTCCCCCGGAGCTGCGCGACCCGCCGGCAGCATCACGAAGGTCAGGGGTGAAGAATGCAGAAGTCGGGCACTCCCGTTACTTCAGCGCCCGACTTACTACCTAAAGGCCTTCCCGCACCGGAGCTGGATCCTGCCGACCCAGACTTCGAGCCCCCATCCCCAGGAAGTGGGGGGGGGGGGGGGGGGGTGTAACATTCAGATACGTGGAAAGGAGCTTTGCTTGTTGCCGGTGACCTCACCCCGAGCGGGGACCGGTCCGGGGAACGGCTGCGCTACAGGGGAGCCCAGCAGCCGCACTCTGCCACGTACAGCTGCCAGGGATATCTGCCGTAGGGCAGTCTGGCAGGACTACTGCTGCGTTGAGCAGGTCTGCAGGAGCAGGTGCTGCCAACATAACACCTTGTCAGGCTGCGGTCAAGGGCGTTGGTGGCAGCAGTAGACGGTCGGGTAAGCTTAGCACTGGCAGCTGCCGTCCATGCGCCTCCACGTAAAATTGGGCGATAGTGGAGGTAAGCCTGCACGGACGTCGGGGAGCCAGGTACCGGGGACCGGCGCCGACTCATCTCCACTGCCTTCCTACCAGGCAGGTGGACCGCCACAGTCCGCTCGAAGGCCGACTAGCAGAAAGTCCGTGCGGGAGTCGTATGGGCCTGCAGGAGCGGTAGCCCACGACAACCTACCTTCGGACCCTAGTCTGCACCTTATGGAGGTGTTGTCCGCCGGTAGAAGCCCCAGAGAAATTGCAGAACCTGGGGAAGTCGGCTAGTCCACCGCGAGTAGCAGGGACGGTCGCATTGCCAGGTTGGAGCTCTTGGTGGAGCAACTAGTCCAATGTGATATGGACCGGAATGAACGGGAGTCTCGGGCCTCCACAAGCCACGCCAGGAGACCGCCCAGCATATCGCCTTCTCCAGCCAGACGCACCAGAAGTGCTGGATGCTGACTACGATGACGAACCAGGGATGCCGGAGGCCGCAGAGCCAGTCCTAGGTGCGGACCTACTGGATGTCGTGGGGGGGTAAAATTGCCACAGCTACCCACAATGGGGAGCCGCTGCACCCCAAACTGGCGGGAACCATTGACTATCTGCCCACACACCAGTCCCTGGGTCAGGGAGTCACTGACACCCATGGACGCATTCAAACCGCCTGACAACTGCATCACATTAAGTGTGCCCAGCGAGCCACAGGATGCCCTGGCACTTCTCTGCAATGCGCAGTTCAAAAATTAACTGCCTTCGTAAGAGCTCCATCCAGCCGACACTCAACCCGTAATTTGCAGGGTTGTGCCGTTCCTCCACCACTCCACCACCTCATCAGCTGTTTGGGGAAGATTTCTCCAAGCAAGTCACAAAACTCGACAAGGAGGCCAAGCCCGAGGGCTTTATGAAACCTCCACCGGTAAAGTTCACCCATATCAGATGAGGGGGCCACCGCCATGACACCACCGCAACGTTCCCCCAAAACGCCAAGACCACTGTTAACCATGGAGGTAAGGGGTCAGGTTCCTCTAAGGCAGTAGCACTTCTACCCGCACTAGTCGGGGGTCGGTTGGGAGCATTTCGTGGTGCTTGGGGTGCAATCACCACAGCCACGTTATCCCACAAAGTGTTCACGGTTATGTCACAGCATTATTGATGGTAAACTTCCCCCTACACAGCATGAACCTCGGCGCATTTTACGCTCACTCAGATTGAGATAAAGGAGGGACATGCTGAAATCTTACGGCTGGCAGCATAAGCGGTGATTGGCAAAACGACACACGAACCCCTTGAGTTTGTGTCGAACATCTTTACGAAAACCAAAAAAGATGGGGAGGAGTCGGATTATCATAGACATAACCCTGTTGAACATTTTTTTGTACCATATCCCATCTTCACATGGTTACCTTCGAAACAGCTGAACAGCTACCTATATGGGGTGCTTTATGGTTTGCATCAATTTAAAAGATGCATCCTATACATTCCCCATCACAAAATCTCACAGGAAATCCTGAACTTTGTCTGGAAGGGACAGTTGTGGCAATACAAAGCCTTACCCAATGGGTTGCCCACAGCCCAGACTATTTCACAAATTAGTAAAACCATATTGGCACTCATCCAATAACAATTCTATCATCATGAAATATTTAGACGATATCCTTAGCGTGGGACAGACCCACGAATTGGCTACGCTGGCCGTTCCAGCGACCAAAATTTTTTATTCGAGACGTTAGGGTTTGTAACTCATCCAGACAAATCCACCCTGAACCCCTCTCAAGTTATGGATTACCTGGGTTCACCATTGACACAAATTTACTGATGATCACAATCTCGACCAACACAGCTTTAGACATACAAGAAGCGTGCTACAGCCTTGCTTGCGCCAGGGTACCGACTATCCGACAAATGGCAAAAGAAATTGGGAACCTGGTAGCTATGTTTTCAGCTGCTCAAATTCGGACCGTTACATTACAAAAAATTTACAAAGAGTATGGAGGCAGCATTACAAGCAAATGCTGGGAACTTTGATAGACCAATACGGTTGCCAAATTTGGCTAGAGCTGAGCTACAATGGTGGATTTACATTAATAGTGAGTGTCACAGACACATCATTGTTAGCAACCCATCCGTCGTGCTACAGACTGACGCAAGCGCACAAGGCTGGGGTACAACTGACACCGTGTCCAGTTGTGGTGGCAGATGGGACCCTCACGAGTCTCCGCCCCTCCTCCAGACAACAGGGATAACTCATCTGGAGATGTTAGGGGTTTTCCAGGGACTGCGGGCTTACTGTCCTAATTCACAGCACTTATATGTCCGCCTCCAAACAGACAACACTACGGTGGTGGCTTACATATTTCATATCGGTGGTATCAGGTCGTTATCTTGGGACAAATTGGAAAGTACAATCTGGACTGGTGCATTAAGAGAAATATTTGGATCACAGCGACCTACTTACCCGGGAGTTCACTACAGTGAGGGACACCAGGTCATGAGTGTTCAATGATAACATCGACTTGATGTTGAATTCCCCAAATTTGCTGAAATTATAGCTCACTTTGGCACGCCAGATATTGACCTCTTTACGTCCAGGTTGAGCCATCTGATACCACCGTATGTGGCTTGGAACCCAGACCCTGGGGGAGCTATGGATGTTTTTCTCTCCATTGGGGGGGGGTAATGGATTTACTCCGTATTTCCCCCATTCAGCCTCATCATTTGGGTATTGCAGAAAATTCAAATGGATTCTGCAACTGGCATTTGATCATACCCGACTGGCCTACTCAGCCATGGTACCCGATGGCCCTCCAAATCTTGCAACATCCATGGATTCAGTTTGGTAAAAATCCCACATCGAATACTAAACCCATTACGGGGCACAGTCACCTGAGCCTTGGTCACCTAAACATGTTGGCCTACAGGCTCTAAAGAGACCGTTCGTCAAGGCCGGCATATCACCAAGAGCCATGGACCTCATCTCAGCGTCCTGCCGAGCATCAACCAGGAGGCAGTACCTCACCCAGGTCAGGAAGTGGGAGACATTCCGCTCACGTACCTACACGACCTACAACACGGCAACGATCCCTGATGTCCTGGAATCCTAGCGGGCCTTCATTACGATGCAGGCCTTAGCTCCAGTGCCATCAACAGCGCCAGGAGAGCATTGACCTCTTACCTAAACATTGGTATAGGCGCCATCCACCTGGTGTCTAAATTCATGAGGGGAGTGTTTAACACCAACCCTCCACGGCCCAGATACAACATCACCTTGGACGTAGGGATCGTTCTGGCCCTACTTCAAAGTGGTGATGCTGATGGCACTGCCTACAGCTCAACGAGTCCAGGCATTACAAAAGCTGCGGCTGGATAGCATGGTCTCCACCCCTACAAAGGTGAATTTCATTGTCCAGGACCTATTGAAGCAGCACAGACCTGGGGATCATGGGCTGCAGTTGGAGTTTCGGGCGTAAGCCACTGATGCCACCCTCTGCATAGTCACCCGTCTCCGCCTCTACATCCGCACTACAGGAACCATCCGGAAAATGGAGCAGGGGCTCCTCATCAGCCACAACTCTCCACATCACCGGGTGACTATCGTAAGGTGCCTCAGGACGGTGTTGGGTACAGCAGGGATTGGTAATAACATTTTTGTTTTAAATCTCCCTTTCCCAGGGCTGCATCCACATCACCGGCGAGGGCCATGGAGGTGCCCATGGACCACTGCGGGCTGGGCCAGTGAAGCAACTTTCCAGCGGTCCTACAATAAGCCGCTGGTTGGCCCGGCGACATTCGCGGAAGCCAAGCTGGGAGCCGCTCCGTCAATGATTTGTCCCCGAATTAGGGGTTTTTTGATTGTTTTTATTTGTGTTAATGACTGTGCATTATTTTTCAGCCTGTTCAGTCTGGAATGCATTAACTGTCTTCCTCCATCAGTATTGCGGCAGTGTGATAGCATGGACGATGTCCAGGGCGTGAAATCACATCTTTGAAATCTTCACGAAGTCACTCACGTGACTCTGAAGTAAAATAGTAAGATTAAACGAGAACTTACCAAGTTCGAAGGTTGATCTTTATTTTATGAGGAGTCGCGGTGAGGGATTTCGTGCCCTCTGCTCACACCCTCTATCATAAGGTCAACTGGTATGTTCTACGATCTTAATCTTACTATTTCCAGTCATGGTGCGTTCTGTGATTCCACACCGCTGCTTTGAAGAATGTCGCGCATGCGTGCTGGCGGGGTCTTCACGAAATCCCTCACCGCGACTCATCATAAAATAAAGATCAACCTTCGAACTTGGTAAGTTCTTGTTTAATCTTACTATTTTATGTCCTTGAATCCTAGTAATAGTGGTGATAACTATATGCGATAGATATATACAGTTGGCGCTCTACTGCTATGGAGTTGCAGCGCAAACATCCATAAAATGTCGCCAATTGTGAATACAATATAACCAGCCTGGAAATTACATCAAACAGAAAAAAATCCTGCTGCGTCACAACGTTCGATGCTTGGTGACATACAGCTGAATGAAGTATCAAAGTCAGTCCTTACTGGGGGCTAATTAGCAAAGCGAACCTCTCATCCAGTCTTGATGGCACGTCGATACAGGAGGGTTGTATTTGAAAGGATGGGCAGGAAGAAACAGCTTGACCACTCAACAATGTTCCTTATTGCAGCTGTAGGTTCTGAAGGAGGTATCATCTATCCTCATTGACTGAGGACTGTAGATGCTAAAAGCAAGCATTCAGTGGTAGAGGGAGTGAAGATACCTCGGTCCCGGAATTTTGAGATAATAGCCATCCCATTCCTTAGCACATACAGGTACACACTGCTAAACGCATAATGTAAAGCTTCAGTCTGTTCCTACTATTAACATTATTCACGAACTGACCGAAGACACATATAGATTGGTCATGGGGCAGCGTACAAACTCCGTACAGACAGCACCTGTAGTTGTCACCTCTAATCTATGAACAAACCGCATGGAAACCTTGGCTGGGGCGCAAAATTTCCAGAGGTTTCCGTTCAGGTTTCCTAAGTGGGCCTCAGGTTTCCTAAGGCAATTTACAGAGGGCCAATCAACCGACAAACCTGCACGTCTTTGGGATGTGCGAGGAAACCGACGCATCCACGAGGTCATAGGGAGAACGTGCAAACTCCACATGGACAGCACCCGAATGGGGGATAATCTTATAGAAGTGTACAAAATCATCAGAGGAATAGATTAGGTAGATGCACAAGGGGAATCGAGAACAGGTGGACATAGGTTTAAGGTGAGGGGGAAAAGATTTAATAGGAACCTGAGGGGTGACTTTTTCACACAGAGGGTGGTGGGTGTATTGCCAGAGGAGGTAGTTGAGGCAGATACTATTGCAACGTTTAAGAAATATTTAGACGGGTACATTGATCGGACAGGTTTAGAGGGCTATGGGCCCAACGCAGGTAAGTGGGACTAGTGAAGATGTATCATGTTGGTCGGTGTGGGCAACTTGGTGGTTTACAAAAGAACGACACAAAATGCTGGAGTAACTCAGCGGGGCAGGCAGCATCTCTGGAGAGAAGGAATGGGTGACGTTTTTCGGGTTGAGACCCTTCTTGACCGACTTTGTTGCACGTACCCACTGCTCCCAGCTTCCTGTTGGATTGGCTGATTTAAATGGCTCTAGAAGAGTCTGACACGCAATCTGTAGGAAAAGAGAGAGAGGGTTTGCTGGTAATTGATGTGAAGAATGGTTTAAAATATAGAGCCAGTGTATGTGTAGTACCGGGACGGGACGTTGAAGGACGAGAAGCCGAAGGAAAGAAATGGAAGCCAAGATACCGAAAGAAAAAGACACCGAAAAGCCAAGATACTGAACGGGCATGTCGCTGCAAGGATACGAAGCCAAACAGACACCACGCCGAACGGACAAGACGCAGAACGGACATGACGGCGCAAAGCCACCGAACGGACATGACGTCTCCGGGGACGGGATTTGTCCGAGACCTTGTCAGCGATTGGTCCAGCTCCCCGCGTCCATCACATCACTGGTCAGGAGGGGGAAACGGGAGGGTGGGGAGGAGCTTGAGCTCGCATTTGTAAAATGGTGGCAGTGACTCCAAGCTGCTGCGATTGCCACAGGCGCAGTGATGTGCATCACTGGCCGGGGGGAGACGGGAGGGTGGTGAGGAGCTTGATCTTGTGTTTGTAAAATGGTGGCAGTGACTCCAAGCTGCTGCGATTGCCACAGACGCAGTGATGTGCATCACTGGCCGGGGGGAGATGGGAGGGTGGTGAGGAGCTTGATCTTGTGTTTGTAAAATGGTGGCAGTGACCCCAAGCTGCTGCGATTGCCACAGAAGATTTTCGACGTCATGTTCGTTCGTTCCCCATCAGATTTTAAGCCAAAAAACAATCTGACGCCGAACACACAAGAAGCCGAAATGATAAATAGGTATGAAACACTGAAACACTTTGAAAAATCTATATTTGCTGCAAGAATACACAAACAATGTATTATTTTACAATTTTAAAATGTAACATTAAAGGTACAACAATTTAACTATTTACGAACATGACGTTTGAAAAGCCTCTGCGGCAATCGCAGCAGCTTGCAGTCACTGCCACCATTTTACAAATGAAAGCTCAAGCTCCCCCCCCACCCTCCTGTCTCCCCCCGGCCAGTGATGTGGTGGGCGCGGAGATCTGGACCGATCACTGACAATGTCTCGGGAAAATCCCGTCCCCGGAGATGTCATGTCCGTTTGGCAGCTTTTCGACGTCTTGTCCTTTCGGCGTGGAGTCCGTTCGGTATCTTGGCTTTTCGGCGTGATGTTCGTTCGGCTTTTTGGCTTCCACCTCTTGGCCTCGGCTTCTCGTCCTTCGACGTCCTGTCCGCACACGGTATGTTTACTGGGTTTGGTCTCTTACCTTAATTGCCATTCCATTCATATCGGAGCTGGCAGAGGCGGCAGTCGGGCTTGTGTTCGGAAACCGTGTTGGTGCTTGTCTCACAGATGTGTATCCAGGACACTGGAATACCCAGCACTTTACTAGCAACCTGGATAAACCACAGCATTCATTCACACAGCTCATTAATGCAAGCTCAGTGCAAATGGGAGGCTGATGGTTGGTGCGGACCCGCTGGGCCGAAGGGCCCGTTTCCGTGTCGTATTTTTGTTTAGTTTAGTTTAGTTTAGAGATACAGTGCCCCTTCGGGCCCACCGAGTCCGTGCCGACCAGCGACCCCCGCACATTAACACTACCCTACTCACACTGGGGACAATTTATATTTCTACCAAGCCAATTAACCTGGAAACCTGTACATCTTTGGAGTGTGGGAGGAAACCGAAGCTCTCGGAGAAAACCCACGCGGGTCATGTGGAGAACGTACAAATTCTGTACAGACAGCACCCATACGGGATCGAACCTGGGTCTCTGGCGCTATAAGCGCTGTAAGGCAGCAACTCTACCGCTATGCCACCGTGCCGCCCCATGTCTCTCCGTGTCTCTGTGGACGGCTTCTTAGTCAGCGTGGATTCAATTCCCGCTCCAGGTAACTGAGGACAAAGCCCAGTAAGACATTCCTGTGCCATGAGGCAGTAGTTTGTCAGACTCGGACCTGGAATGGACGGGTTGTCTCCTGGGGAAGGTGAACTATGGAAGATGACTTTATAAGTCTAGTCACGCATGAATCCTTGATGGGCAAACCATTGGCCCATTAATCTGCCACATCTAACAGGGAGGTTTGAAGCAAGACATTGCAGGCACTATCCCCCCTCCCATCCCTGGATCCGAAGAATCTGAAGGTCTGAAGAAGGGTCTCGATCCAAAATTTCACCCATTCCTTCTCTCTAGAGATGCTGGCTGTCCTGCTGAGTTAGTCCAGCACTTTGTGTCTATCCTGGATCCCATGAGACAGCCGAGAAACTGAGTATAGATCTATTCTGGTGAAATGTCACCAACCTGAAACTTATGGGCCTGTCCCACTTACGCGGCATTTCCGGCGATTGCCGGCACCCGTCATAGGTCGTTGCTGGACGCGAACATTTTCAACGTTGAAAATCCAGCGGCGACCAGAAACACGCAATGACTCTTTGGGCGACTGAAGAGACTACTCACGACCATACAGGCGACACCCTGGCGACATGTCGCGGAGTGGTGGTATGGTCGTGAGTAGTCGCCCAGAGTCATACCTTGTTCTGGTCGCTGCTGGATATTCAACATGTTGTACATTTTCGGCGACCAGTAGCAACCTATGACGGGTGCCGGCAGTCGCCAAAAAAGTTGCGTAAGTGGGACAGGCCCATTAAACTCTCTTAAACTCTCAGTGGGTATCTGATGGCATTTTCAGTTTCATTTCAGATTTCTCGCATCTGCCGGTTTCTGGCAGTCGTCAAACCCCTGGGCTAAAAGCAGATTCTATCCTTCTCATCTGTAGATGTCCACACATTTACAACTTTAAGAAACATAAAGTCACAAACTGCCCGGTTCTCCTGCAGAAATGGATCCCGGTCCTGTTTCCTGGGAGCAAGGGCATTATGGGTACCTGCACCATCTTGGTGTGGAGCCCTTGGCCCATTTCCGTGCCGCCGTGGGTCAGGAGCACCGAGCCGTCAGTGTAAATGTGAACTGTTTGGCTTTCAGTTGGCTTTCATTTCCTGTGAAAAGTTTTGTTTGGAAGGAACTGACGATTCTGGTTTAAACCAAAGACAGTCACAACATTTTGGAGTAACTCAGCAGGATAGGCAACATCACTGGTGAGAAGGAATGGGTGATGTTTCCGGCCGAGACCCTTCTTCAGACTGAGAGCCAGGGAAGAGGAAGACACAGAGATAAGTGTAAGGTTGACTTCTCTAACTTCAAGTAATACTTGCTTTCCCTCTCTCTCCACTCCTCTCCCTTTCCCAGTTCTCTTACTGGTCGGAAGGTCTCCGACTACATTTTATCTCTGTTTCGACAAAAGTGCTGGAGAAACTCAGCGGGTGCAGCAGCATCTATGGAGTGATGGAAATAGGCAACGTTTCGGTTTGAAACCCTTCTTCAGACCCATCTCTGTTTGCTTTGTTGTCAGCTTCTCCCAGCTAACAATAGTCTATTCTACATTTGTCTTGTTCTCCGCCCCTTGTCTCATTTTCACACTTTACACTTCCTTATCTCTGTATCTCCCTCTCCCCTGTCTCTCAGTCTGAAGGGGGGTCTTGACCCGAAAAGTCACCCATTCCTTCTCTCCAGAGATGCTGCCTGTCCCGCTGAGTCACTCCAGCTTTTTGTGTCTTGTCACAAGTTTTGTTTTAATCTTTTGTTTTCACCTTCTCCATATTCACTCCTCCCTCAGATTCATTTCTCCGTCTATTAACTGTCAGCCCTTATCTCCATTGGCAACATCACCACTCATTCCCTCCTGATCTCCACCTCAACATGGAGCCTTTCCTTTCCTTTTGCTCTCTCTGCCCCTCCAATTTCCTCTGCAACTTGGTTCATGTCTAACAGTTTTAGGGGTGGCACGGTGGTGCCGTGGTAGAGTTGCTGCCTTACAGCGCCAGAGACCTGGCTTTGATCCTGACCATGGGTGCTCTCAAGTCAAGTCAAGAGAGTTTATAGTCATGTGCCCCTGACAGGACAATGACATTCTTGCTTTGCTTCAGCACAACAGAACATAGTAGGCATTGACTACAAAACATCAGTGTGTCCATATACCATTATATACGTAAATACACACATGAATAAATAAACTGATAAAGTGCAAATAACAGATAAAGGGGTATTAATGTTCAGAGTTTTGTCCGAGTCAAGTTTAATAGCCTGATGGCTGTGGGGAAGTAGCTATTCCTGAACCTGGTCGTTGCAGTCTTCAGGCTCCTGTACCTTCTACCTGAAGGTAGCAGGGAGATGAGTGTGTGGCCAGGATGGTGTGGCTCCTTGATGATATTGCCAGCCATTTTGAGGCAGCGACTGCGATAGATCCCCTCGATAGACAGGAGGTCAGAGCCGATGATGGACTGGGCAGTGTTTACTACTTTTTGTAGTCTTTTCCTCTCCAGAGCGCTCAAGTTGCCGAACCAAGCCACGATGCAACCGGTCAGCAAGCTCTCTACTGTGCACCTGTAGAAGTTAGAGAGAGTCCTCGTTGACATACCGACTCTCCGTAATCTTCTCAGGAAGTAGAGGCGCTGATGAGCTTTCTTAATAATTGCATCAGTGTTCTCAGACCAGGAAAGATCTCCAGAGATCTCTGTACGGAGTTTTCACGTTCTCCCTTTGACCATGTGGGTTTTCTAAGGGTATTCCACTTTCCTCCGACATTCCAAAGATGTACAGGTTTTTAGGTTAATTGGCTTTGGTAACATTTGTAAATTGGACTCGGTGGGCCGCAGGGCCTGTTTGCATACTGTGTCTCTAAACTCTAAAAACTCTAAACCCTCTCATTATTTACTCCCCCCACCCTCACTCCTTCTGTACCTGATTGAAGAAGGTGAGGGAGAAGCTAATTCCAAACATGGTGGGGATTATCGCCAGCCCCCTCTTCTGTAGTTGTCACCTCTAATCTATGAACAAACCGCATGGAAACCTTGGCTGGGGCGCAAAATCTCCAGAGGTTTCCGTTCAGGTTTCCTAAGTGGGCCTCAGGTTTCCTAAGGCAATTTACAGAGGGCCAATCAACCGACAAACCTGCACGTCTTTGGGATGTGCGAGGAAACCGACGCATCCACGAGGTCATAGGGAGAACGTGCAAACTCCACATGGACAGCACCCGAATGGGGGATAATCTTATAGAAGTGTACAAAATCATCAGAGGAATAGATTAGGTAGATGCACAAGGGGACCGAGAACAGGTGGACATAGGTTTAAGGTGAGGGGGAAAAGATTTAATAGGAACCGGAGGGGTGACTTTTTCACACAGAGGGTGGTGGGTGTATTGCCAGAGGAGGTAGTTGAGGCAGATACTATTGCAACGTTTAAGAAATATTTAGACGGGTACATTGATCGGACAGGTTTAGAGGGCTATGGGCCCAACGCAGGTAGGTGGGACTAGTGAAGATGTATCATGTTGGTCGGTGTGGGCAACTTGGTGGTTTACAAAAGAACGACACAAAATGCTGGAGTAACTCAGCGGGGCAGGGCAGCATCTCTGGAGAGAAGGAATGGGTGACGTTTTTCGGGTTGAGACCCTTCTTGACCGACTTTGTTGCACGTACCCACTGCTCCCAGCTTCCTGTTGGATTGGCTGATTTAAATGGCTCTAGAAGAGTCTGACACGCAATCTGTAGGAAAAGAGAGAGAGGGTTTGCTGGTAATTGATGTGAAGAATGGTTTAAAATATAGAGCCAGTGTATGTGTAGTACCGGGACGGGACGTTGAAGGACGAGAAGCCGAAGGAAAGAAATGGAAGCCAAGATACCGAAAGAAAAAGACACCGAAAAGCCAAGATACTGAACGGGCATGTCGCTGCAAGGATACGAAGCCAAACAGACACCACGCCGAACGGACAAGACGCAGAACGGACATGACGGCGCAAAGCCACCGAACGGACATGACGTCTCCGGGGACGGGATTTGTCCGAGACCTTGTCAGCGATTGGTCCAGCTCCCCGCGTCCATCACATCACTGGTCAGGAGGGGGAAACGGGAGGGTGGGGAGGAGCTTGAGCTCGCATTTGTAAAATGGTGGCAGTGACTCCAAGCTGCTGCGATTGCCACAGGCGCAGTGATGTGCATCACTGGCCGGGGGGAGACGGGAGGGTGGTGAGGAGCTTGATCTTGTGTTTGTAAAATGGTGGCAGTGACTCGAAGCTGCTGCGATTGCCACAGGCGCAGTGATGTGCATCACTGGCCGGGGGGAGACGGGAGGGTGGTGAGGAGCTTGATCTTGTGTTTGTAAAATGGTGGCAGTGACCCCAAGCTGCTGCGATTGCTACAGAAGATTTTCGACGTCATGTTCGTTCGTTCCCCATCAGATTTTAAGCCAAAAAACAATCTGACGCCGAACACACAAGAAGCCGAAATGATAAATAGGTATGAAACACTGAAACACTTTGAAAAATCTATATTTGCTGCAAGAATACACAAACAATGTATTATTTTACAATTTTAAAATGTAACATTAAAGGTACAACAATTTAACTATTTACGAACATGACGTTGAAAAGCCTCTGCGGCAATCGCAGCAGCTTGCAGTCACTGCCACCATTTTACAAATGCAAGCTCAAGCTCCCCCCCCACCCTCCTGTCTCCCCCCGGCCAGTGATGTGGTGGGCGCGGAGATCTGGACCGATCACTGACAATGTCTCGGGAAAATCCCGTCCCCGGAGATGTCATGTCCGTTTGGCAGCTTTTCGACGTCTTGTCCTTTCGGCGTGGAGTCCGTTCGGTATCTTGGCTTTTCGGCGTGATGTTCGTTCGGCTTTTTGGCTTCCACCTCTTGGCCTCGGCTTCTCGTCCTTCGACGTCCTGTCCGCACACGGTATGTTTACTGGGTTTGGTCTCTTACCTTAATTGCCATTCCATTCATATCGGAGCTGGCAGAGGCGGCAGTCGGGCTTGTGTTCGGAACCGTGTTGGTGCTTGTCTCACAGATGTGTATCCAGGACACTGGAATACCCAGCACTTTACTAGCAACCTGGATAAACCACAGCATTCATTCACACAGCTCATTAATGCAAGCTCAGTGCAAATGGGAGGCTGATGGTTGGTGCGGACCCGCTGGGCCGAAGGGCCCGTTTCCGTGTCGTATTTTTGTTTAGTTTAGTTTAGTTTAGAGATACAGTGCCCTTCGGCCCACCGAGTCCGTGCCGACCAGCGACCCCCGCACATTAACACTACCCTACTCACACTGGGGACAATTTATATTTCTACCAAGCCAATTAACCTGGAAACCTGTACATCTTTGGAGTGTGGGAGGAAACCGAAGCTCTCGGAGAAAACCCACGCGGGTCATGTGGAGAACGTACAAATTCTGTACAGACAGCACCCATACGGGATCGAACCTGGGTCTCTGGCGCTATAAGCGCTGTAAGGCAGCAACTCTACCGCTGTGCCGCCCATGTCTCTCCGTGTCTCTGTGGACGGCTTCTTAGTCAGCGTGGATTCAATTCCCGCTCCAGGTAACTGAGGACAAAGCCCAGTAAGACATTCCTGTGCCATGAGGCAGTAGTTTGTCAGACTCGGACCTGGAATGGGCGGGTTGTCTCCTGGGGAAGGTGAACTATGGAAGATGACTTTATAAGTCTAGTCACGCATGAATCCTTGATGGGCAAACCATTGGCCCACTAATCTGCCACATCTAACAGGGAGGTTTGAAGCAAGACATTGCAGGCACTATCCCCCCTCCCATCCCTGGATCCGAAGAATCTGAAGGTCTGAAGAAGGGTCTCGATCCAAAATTTCACCCATTCCTTCTCTCTAGAGATGCTGGCTGTCCTGCTGAGTAACTCCCGCACTTTGTGTCTATCCTGCATCCCATGAGACAACCGAGAAACTGAGTATAAATCTATTCTGGTGAAATGTCACCAACCTGAAACTTATGGGCCTGTCCCACTTACGCGGCATTTCCGGCGATTGCCGGCACCCGTCATAGGTCGTTGCTGGACGCGAACATTTTCAACGTTGAAAATCCAGCGGCGACCAGAAAGACGCAATGACTCTTTGGGCGACTGAAGAGACTACTCACGACCATACAGGCGACACCCTGGCGACATGTCGCGGAGTGGTGGTATGGTCGTGAGTAGTCGCCCAGAGTCATACCTTGTTCTGGTTGCTGCTGGATATTCAACATGTTGTACATTTTCGGCGACCAGTAGCAACCTATGACGGGTGCCGGCAGTCGCCAAAAAGTTGCGTAAGTTGGACAGAGGCCCATTAAACTCCCTTAAACTCTCAGTGGGTATCTGATGGCATTTTCAGTTTCATTTCAGATTTCTCGCATCTGCAGGTTTCTGGCAGTCGTCAAACCCCTGGGCTAAAAGTAGATTCTATCCTTCTCATCTGTAGATGTCCACACATTTACAACTTTAAGAAACATAAAGTCACAAACTGCCCGGTTCTCCTGCAGAAATGGATCCCGGTCCTGTTTCCTGGGAGCAAGGGCATTATGGGTACCTGCACCATCTTGGTGTGGAGCCCTTGGCCCATTTCCGTGCCGCCGTGGGTCAGGAGCACCGAGCCGTCAGTGTAAATGTGAACTGTTTGGCTTTCAGTTGGCTTTCATTTCCTGTGAAAAGTTTTGTTTGGAAGGAACTGACGATTCTGGTTTAAACCAAAGACAGTCACAACATTTTGGAGTAACTCAGCGGGATAGGCAACATCACTGGTGAGAAGGAATGGGTGATGTTTCCGGCCGAGACCCTTCTTCAGACCGAGAGCCAGGGAAGAGGAAGACACAGAGATAAGTGTAAGGTTGACTTCTCTAACTTCAAGTAATACTTGCTTTCCCTCTCTCTCCACTCCTCTCCCTTTCCCAGTTCTCTTACTGGTCTGACGGTCTCCGACTACATTTTATCTCTGTTTCGACAACAGTGCTGGAGAAACTCAGCGGGTGCAGCAGCATCTATGGAGTGATGGAAATAGGCAACGTTTCGGATTGAAACCCTTCTTCAGACCCATCTCTGTTTGCTTTGTTGTCAGCTTCTCCCAGCTAACAATAGTCTATTCTACATTTTTCTTGTTCTCCGCCCCTTGTCTCATTTTCACACTTTACACTTCCTTATCTCTGTATCTCCCTCTCCCCTGTCTCTCAGTCTGAAGGGGGTCTTGACCCGAAAAGTCACCCTTCCTTCTCTCCAGAGATGCTGCCTGTCCCGCTGAGTCACTCCAGCTTTTTGTGTCTTGTCACAAGTTTTGTTTTAATCTTTTGTTTTCACCTTCTCCATATTCACTCCTCCCTCAGATTCATTTCTCCGTCTATTAACTGTCAGCCCTTATCTCCATTGGCAACATCACCACTCATTCCCTCCTGATCTCCACCTCAACATGG
Organism: Okamejei kenojei; assembly: GCA_035221665.1. Classification (NCBI taxonomy): domain Eukaryota; kingdom Metazoa; phylum Chordata; class Chondrichthyes; order Rajiformes; family Rajidae; genus Okamejei; species Okamejei kenojei. Next base: position 118,946,926 of record CM069135.1, on the reverse strand, counting down.
AGCCTTTCCTTTCCTTTTGCTCTCTCTGCCCCTCCACTTTACTCTGCAACTTGGTTCATGTCTAACATTTTTAGGGGTGGCACGGTGGTGCCGTGGTAGAGTTGCTGCCTTACAGCGCCAGAGACCTGGCTTTGATCCTGACCATGGGTGCTCTCAAGTCAAGTCGAGAGAGTTTATAGTCATGTGCCCCTGACAGGACAATGACATTCTTGCTTTGCTTCAGCACAACAGAACATAGTAGGCATTGACTACAAAACATCGGTGTGTCCATATACAATTATATACGTAAATACACACATGAATAAATAAACTGATAAAGTGCAAATAACAGCTAAAGGGGTATTAATGTTCAGAGTTTTGTCCGAGTCAAGTTTAATAGCCTGATGGCTGTGGGGAAGTAGCTATTCCTGAACCTGGTCGTTGCAGTCTTCAGGCTCCTGTACCTTCTACCTGAAGGTAGCAGGGAGATGAGTGTGTGGCCAGGATGGTGTGGCTCCTTGATGATATTGCCAGCCATTTTGAGGCAGCGACTGCGATAGATCCCCTCAATAGACGGGAGGTCAGAGCCGATGATGGACTGGGCAGTGTTTACTACTTTTTGTAGTCTTTTCCTCTCCAGAACGCTCAAGTTGCCGAACCAAGCCACGATGCAACCGGTCAGCAAGCTCTCTACTGTGCACCTGTAGAAGTTAAAGAGAGTCCTCGTTGACATACCGACTCTCCGTAATCTTCTCAGGAAGTAGAGGCGCTGATGAGCTTTCTTAATAATTGCATCAGTGTTCTCAGACCAGGAAAGATCTCCAGAGATCTCTGTACGGAGTTTTCACGTTCTCCCTTTGTGGGTTTTCTAAGGGTATTCCACTTTCCTCCGACATTCCAAAGATGTACAGGTTTTTAGGTTAATTGGCTGTGGTAACATTTGTAAATTGGACTCGATGGGCCGCAGGGCCTGCTTGCATACTGTGTCTCTAAACTCTAAAAACTCTAAACCCTCTCATTATTTATTCCCCCCACCCTCACTCCTTCTGTACCTGATTGAAGAAGGTGAGGGAGAAGCTAATTCCAAACATGGTGGGGATTATCGCCAGCCCCCTCTTCTTCCAGCGATGCTGCCTGGCGGAAAGATGGGAGACCGTTAGTTCCTGTGGGAGGGAGTGGTAGCCGTGGAAACCGCTGGAGGTCGCGACGCAATGACCCCCCACGTCAGGAGGCCATTCGACCCCTCGAGCCTGGCTCCACCCTTCGATAAGACCATGGCTGAGCAGACTGTAACTCAATTCCATGCACCACCCCACCACCCCCAGTAACATATCAGTAACATCTGCCGCATAAACATTCAAAGAGTCTGGAACAAGAGGACCTTTCAACCTTTTCTAGTTTGTTCCATTTACTCTTTCGATCGACTCCAATGTTCCATTCTCCAATATCATTCTGATATCCTTCTCCACCAAGCTGCTTGGAGCTTGGTTGTTGACGAAAGTTGTTGGAATGCAGGCAAGTGGGACTGGTGTAAATGGGGCATGTTGGTCGGCGTGGACAAGTTGGGCCAAAGGGCTCATTTCCACGTTGAATGACTCTATGACTGCTATTCGGATGCCATGCACCAAAGCATCCACCCGACCTGTTAAATTCATCCACCGCTTTCCTCCTGCTGTGGTACGACGAGCTCTCCACACATTTCCCAATGTTTACATCTTCCATCTTTTGGCTGAAGTGGGTGATGTCTCCCTCTTTGTACAGGTTCAACCTCCGCACCTCAGGAATGGAAAGGGGTTTATTATTGTCACGTGTACCGAGGTACAGTGAAAAGGTTTGTTTTTGCATGCTATACCAATCCGATCAGACATGCCTTATGTAAATGCAATCAAGTCGAACTCAAACACAATAGGTAGAGCATAGGGAAGGATACAGTCCACAAAATATAGTTCTCAGCTCATCGTAGTGCAATAGCTCCAGAGACTAAGTCCAATGTCCGCGATGGGGTGGAGGTGAATCGGACAGTACACAAGCTTGTGGAAGGACCATTCAGAAGCTGTTTAATTCAGATAAATATGAGGTGTTGCATTTTGGTAGGACAAAACAGGGATGGACATACACAATAAACGGCTGGGACCTGAGGTGTGTTGAGAACGGTGAAATCGGTGGGTGCAGATACACCATTGCACGAAGGTGGTAACACGCTGGTGAAGACTTGCATTCATCAGTTATGGTGAGGGGTAGAGGCAAGTTTGTGTGAATGTCATGTCGCAGCTGTACAAGACATTGAAAAGGCCAGATTTAGAGCACTTTGTACCACTCCAGTTGTCATAATATTGGAGGAGTGTCATTAAACTGGGAAGGGTGCATAAAGACCATTGTAAGAAAGGTAGACACAAAATGCTGGAGCAACTCAGCGGGACAGAATTGTAAGAAGTGGTGGTTGTTAAGCAGGGAGGTGACAGGAGTTAAAATCCCATTTAAAGTGAAACGATGACTATAGATGAAGGGGCGGCAGGAATTAAAATCATGCCTGGGTTTGAAATCTGATCTTGAACAATACAGCATAGGAAAATACCGCACAGGAACAGGCCCTCCAGCCCACAATGTCCGTGCTGAACATGACGCCAGGTTAAACTAATCTCCTCTGCCTGCACGTGATCCATATCCCTCCATTCCCTGCATATCCACGTGCCAATCTAAAAGCCTCTTAAACACCACTATCGTATCTGCCTCCACCACCACCCCTGGCAGCGCGTTCCAGGCACCCACCACCGATGGGTGTAATAAACCTGCCCCGCACATCTTCTTTAAACTTTGCCCCACTCACCTTTGCCCTCTTGGTGATTTCCACTCTAGGTAAAAGGTACTGACTGTCTACCCTGTCTGTGGCTCATGGGATGATTTGTGGAGGTTGAGACACAGCAGGCCAACCTTTCCTCTCAGCCCCCAGATATTATGAGCCCTTATCGCAGCGATGGACCTCAGCGTCTTTGCCTCCCCCCTCCACCTCCCCCCGACCCCTTGCTCTCTCCATACCTGGTCTGCGGACCGTCCGCTCTTCCGGATAACAGTGTCCATCCATGTCTCAGCGATCAGCATTCCCTGAGGGCCCCCGAATCCCCGGAAGGCCGTGTAGGAAGGCAGGTTGGTCTTGCAGACGTGGCCAACTCCCCGGATGTTGGGGATCTTGTAAGTGTTGCTCATGTGGAACAGTGCCACCGTCAAGACCTGACGAGAGTGAGAGTGAGAGTGAGAGGGGGGGGGGGAGGGGGAGGGAGAAAGAGGGCGGGATGGAGGGTGGGAGGGAGATAGGGAGAGAGAGGGGGGGGAGGGGGAGGGAGAGAGAGAGAGAGAGAGAGAGAGAGAGAGAGAGAGGGGGGGGTTGGGGAGGAGGAAGAGAGAGGGAGAGACAAAGTCACACATTACACCAAACCTGTTGCTTTCAAATCATCCCATAATCTCATCATATATTCCTATAAAGCCATTGACATAATGGCCTGTCTCACTTACGCGATTTTTACGGCGACTTGCCGGCACCCGTCATAGTTGCAGCAGGTTGCTCGAAAATGTTCAACAGGTTGAAATTCCAGCGGCGACCAGGAAAAGGTACGACTCTTTGGGCGACATGTCGCTGGGTGTCGCCTGTTTGGTGGTGAGTCGTACCTTTTGCTGGTCGCCGCTGGATCCTCAACATGTTGAACATTTTCGGCAACCTGCTGCTACTCCCGGCAAGTTGCCGAAATAATTGTGTAAGTGGGACAGGCCCTTTACGGTCACACATCACCAAAGCAGGCCCTTCAGCCCACCATGGCCATGCCGATGGTTACCCAATCTAAATCAGTTTCACTTGGTCTTGAGCCCTTTAGCCTTGGTGATAAAATGCTCATCTAAATGCTCCTTCTTTGTTGTGGCTGAGAGGACATCTTCCCACTCAGGCAGCCCATTGCAGATACAAGTTCATTTTGGGTGAGTTTCTTTTCACTCAGATCCCCACCCCTGAACAAAATGCCTTTCTGGTTTTCGACATTTTGTTCTGTGTGGGGGAAAGATATTCACTATCCCACTTTATCTAATGCTGCTCATAAATCCAACATGTCTCCCCCTCATCCTCCTCCATCCAACTACAACCATCTCCACCCATTCAATCTCTCCTGATAACTGGAACATTTCATCCCAGGTAATATCCCGGTGAATCTCCTCTACACCATTGGAATCAAGTCCTTCCTCAAGTTTGGTGATGTTGTGACTAGAATACTAAACGCCAAGCGTCATCTAAATAAAGTCAGCTGAAGTTATATGTAGGAAGGAACTGCAGATGCTGGTTTACACCAAAGATAAACACAAAATGCTGGAGTAACTCAGCGGGTCAGGCAGCATCCCTGGAGAGAACGAATGGGTAACATTTCAGGTCGAGACTGAAGCAGTTTGAAGTAGAGTCTCGACCTGAAATGTCACTCATTCCTTCTCTCCAGCGATGCTGCCTGTCCCACTAAGTTACTCCAGCATTTTGTGTCTATTCTAGATAAAGTTATACCAATACTTACAATACATGCTATCGCATTATATGCCCTGGATAATAAAACCTAGCATCCCATATGTATCTTCACCTACACATCTCCAGACCTTTCCCCTCAATTGTTACTTGTATAAGCTCTGAATTCTATTAAAAAAAATTATGATCTGACGCTCCACGTTTAAAGACACTGTATGAACATATCTATACCCAACAGAAACTACCAGAACGCTAAATGAATCTATACTAACACTTATACCAAAAATAGATAAGGACCTGGAAGATCCAGGTTCATATAGCTATAGCTCTTCTAAATATTGATCAAAAAATATTAACTAAAATCCTAGCACAAAGATTAAGCACAGTGATTAATAAATTAATACACCCTGACCAAACAGGATTTATACCAAAACGCTACTCCTCATATAACCTGACACGATTATTCAATATTATATACTCAAAGAGAAGTACTAACGAAGGTCTAGCAATGATTTCGTTAGATGCTGAGAAAGCATTCGACCAGGTGGGATGGCCCTATTTATTTTCGGTCATGAAAAATTTTCAATTGGGCGAGAAGTTTAGTACATGGGTAAAACTTTTATATACTAATCCAACAGCTAGAATATCAACAAACCAAATGTTATCAGCTAAATTTAATTTATCCAGAGGCTGTAGACAAGGATGTCCGTTATCCCCATTATTATTCGCACTTGCAATAGAGCCACTAGCAGAAAATGTTAGGTCCCATTTTGAAATATATGGGTATAATACTAAAGATACTGAGAATAAAATTTCCTTATATGCAGATGATTTATTAATCTACATTATAAAACATGTAGTATCCCAAACTTATTACATTTAATAACTCAATATGGCTCCTTTTCAGGATACAGAGTTAATTGGAATAAAAGTGAAATCATGCCAATAATGGAAAGTAATCCACATATATTACAACAATTTCCCTTCAAAATAGTAAATGAAAAATTTAAATATCTTGGAATTTATGTGACATATACTTTTTTATTTAAACTTAACTTTGTATCCAGACCCACTTCTTTGACAGTACCGCAAACTGCCCTTTGACTTTGCAAGGGTTAAGTCACAGTAGCTCTTCGTTTCCTAGTCTCTGCCACTTCTCACAATTTACTTCCCTTCTTACATCAGGGAGTTATTGAAAGTCACAACACTTTGCAGCTTTTGTGACTTTGGGAATTGTAGAATACTGGAGGATTTTTCTGCATTGGAACTACAGGCATTTATAGTCAACAGGGGGGAAAATGAGTAGAGTAACACAGCGGAACAGGCAGCATCTCTGGACTAGAAGGAATGGGTGATGTTCCCTGTAGCTAGTACCCCTAATCTAGGCATTATTCTGGCTGATCTATCTCTCTCTCCTAACCCCATTCTCCTGCCTCCTCCCTGTAACCCGTGACACCTGCACTAATTGCAAATCTATCCATCTCTGTCTTAAACATATCCACTTACTTGGCTTCCACAGCCTTCTGTGGCAAAGAATTCCACAGATTCACCACCCTCTGAATTTAATCGAGAGATGCTACCTGACCGCTGAGTTACTCCGTCATTTTGTGTCTATATTTGATGTGAACCAGCATCTGCAGTTCCTTCAGCGAAGATTGGCTGATGGGTTGCCTTGAATATTATTGGGTATCTTATATTATAACATAGAGAAAAGTTCCTGTTTTTCTTTACTGCTAACTCAATCTCATTTGGGTAATGTACATTAATAATGTTTTGAACTACATTGCATTGCACCACATTCTTGCACCATTCTGTTGCTTTGCACTCACCCTTGTGTTTATTGTGGTGTTGATCATCACTGTGTGAATACTGTTACACTGTGATTTTCATGTGAACAAGAAATTTCAATGCAGCCTGGTGTATCCAACAAAATGAGAATCCCTTTCTCCTCACTGCCTTCAGCTGCACCAACCCCACTCTCTCCGTCATCCTTGAACGAAAGAAGATTCACACTTGCCATCTATTCTCCCCACTCAATAGGCCACGTTGTTTGATGTAATATTTCAAATATTGCCAAACTCTACAAACTTTGATTAACAATCTTTCATCTTTTCCTGAATTAAAATAACACTTGATATTTTTCATGAGATGATTAAATTTCAGCTGAGACATTTTTTTAGATTGTAAAGGGAATTCATTGATGCAGTCAGTGATCCGGATATGATGTGATCCGGCAAGATTCCTGCCCTCCCTTTTCCACTGGGACAAAGTCCAGAGGGAGTGAGAATGTGGAGACTCTGAGCAAACTGAGTCCATGGATGTTGGAGATACACAGCAGGTACAGAACCTTTTCACTTCTAGTTTCCCTCTCCCCTGAAACTCAGTCTGAAGGAGGGTCTCAACCTGAAACGTCACCTATTCCTTCTCTCTGGAGATGCTGCCTATCCCGCTGAGTTTACTCCAGCATTTTAGTGCCAATATTCAGTATAAACCAGCATCCTTCCTACAACCAAGCATCCTGGAATTTGGAATCATTGACCCATGGAGTGCTGAATCTGAGGACAACGATAGTGTTCTGGGAGAGAGGATGAGTTGTAACATGTGGAGCAACCCACCACTGGTATTATATCACTGGGAATTTCACAGCCTGATGGAGAGAGGTGGATTCATGTAGAAAAATCAGAGATTTCCCTGGCAACCTCCTGTGAAGAGTACTTGGTAACTTCAGGCTTCAGTACCCTCCTCCCCAATCTCATCAGTGAGAAAAGACCTGACCCTGATGGCGAGGAGCTTGATGATAGATGTCACCTTCTTGAGGCAGCACACTAATGCAGGTGCTTTTCATGTGGATATGGCTGTGTCCATGTTGTTGGCTGTGATGAGACCACCACTCTGCAGCCTAATGCCCCTCTGTAATTCTACATTCCGTGAGCACTGAAGGAAAAATAATTAAAGATTTTTTGGGTTTGAACATGCTAATTATGTGAGGCCTCTGATGCAAGAGTGTGACGTAATCTGTTGAGGACTGGTTACAAGATAGTCCGAGGGTCTTCAATGTAATTGTAGTACAGACTAGGACAATTGAAGTTGAAAGTTACAAAGGAGATAGGTTTTGTATGTGAGGTGTTTGTGGAGATTTGGGATATTAATGCTGGAAAATAAGGTGCTAATGGGCCCTATCCCGGTTAGGGCGATTTTTCAGCGTACTGCCTCGGCAACTATCAAGTTGCCGGCAGTCGCCTGAAAAAACCGGAAACTGGAACACCAACTGTCAGAGTGGAACATACACAAACACATCACTTCCTTCACCAGCCCATTATGCAGATGGGGGATAAGGCAAGCGGGGGGAGTGCTGTCTAAAAAAATTCCAAATGGTGCAAAGCCGAGGTGAAGCAGAGACATAGGAAAGTGAACGCTTGTTTTGTAAACAGATGGCTCAGGCACAGTGTACGGTAAGTCCTTTAAAAGAGGGGGGAAGGGGGGTAGAGGGGGGGTAAAAGGGGGTACACTGCTGTGAAGCTTGGCGGGACATTTAACAATTCCCTGGAGCAGCTATCCTTGGTTTCGAAAACTGCTGCTTACCTTTTTTTTCCCAATGAGCCATGAAAATTCACCGGTCAGCACCAGCTACAAACCTATGAGAACCTCCGAGAACCTTCGACCTCCTGGGCAACCCACCTAAAGCTCGAGAATTCTCGCTAATTTCCATGGCGTCTTCATTCTAGTCGCCGTTAATTTTTCAGTATGTTGGAAAATTTCACGGGCGACCATAATGAGGCCGTGACTAATTCCAGAATGCGGGAACTCCTCACCGGACGACATGAAGGCAACAACCCCGGCAACCACCCCGCGTACATGTGGCGACCATGTGGTGCCCACATAGTCTCCTGCAGTCGCCTAAGTGGAACAGTCCCATAAGTAGGACAAACACCTGCCAGAACATCAAGACTAATTTGCAGACAGGTGATATCACTCTGCACCAAGTTAAGCAAATTTCACACATTAATAAAGATGTTTTATTGATCCAGTGCCCTCTATGGCAGATGGTACAATGCAACTATAAGGACAGGTTATATGGAAATATTGTGTTAAGAAGGGAACTGCAGATGCTGGAGATAATCGAGGGAACACAAAATGCTGGAGCAACTCAGCGGTGCAGCTGCATCTAAGGAGCGAAGGAGATGTAGGCAACGGTTTCGGGTTGAGACCCTTCATCAGACTGGTCAGGGATCAGGGAAACGATGAGATATAGATGGTGATGTGGAGAGATAAAGAACATATGAATGAAAGATATGCAAAAAAAGTATCGATGATAAAAGGGAACAAGCCATTGTAAGCTGTTTGTGGTGTGAAACATGAGAAAGCAGTGATCAAACAGTGACATTAGTGGCCGGGACAAACTCGTACTGTCTAGTCTACGTTTATGTAGTGTTTGGACCCATTGTGCTGAGGCCAGGGCCATGAGCATAACTACTTTCAATGTCAGATGGTGTAGGGACAGAGATGAAACTGGAGCCCACTGACGGAGCAGTGTGAGGACCATGCTGACATCCCAAATATGAGTGTACCTGGGTCTAGGTGGAGTGGAATTAAAGACGCCCTTCATAAATGTAGTTATTAAAGGTTGGGACCCTACAGTGTGATGTGCTGACCCCAGCTGTAAATAATTGGACAGAGCACTGCGGGCACTGTTAATGGCACTATCAGTTTGCTATCGTGATAGATTGATGATAGAAACTCCAAGACATCAGTGATTGTAGCTGTGTGGTATGAAATGTGAGAGCGGGAACAGTACATCTCCCATTTTCTTATGGGAGACCAGGAACGATCTCCTCAGAATCTGCGCCGAAACCAACACATTTAATTACTTGGTCTGAAGAGGGTGGCTATCCCCTGTCACTGGGGTGTACCAGCAGATTTTGCTCTTGGGCAGCACTGCCATAAATATCTCTATGCACCAGAGGAAGCAATGGCTGATAGGCCATCTGGCACTACCAGAATACATGCAGATTCTGGCTGGATCTTACCACACACGGTATGAGGCATAATGGTGAAATCATAAACAAATTTTCCACCCCAATGTACGAGAATGCTTCCACAGCTACGCCCCTGGGTCTGCTTCCCATGACACATTAATTGGTAACATGATGATTAAGCCAGGAAAAGCAAACAGGCAATATCCGGAACTCCATAACAAAGACAATAACATTGAATACTTTGTGATTTAACATCCTTTCTTTGTTATCATTTGAACTCTCGTGACCTGGAGTCTGCCACATGTTATACCCTTTCCTGTAAATAGATAGGCGGAAACCCAGATGTTTTCATGCAATACACCATAGGCCAAGAGGATTGGGCAACCTATCACAGGATACAGACTTACTCCCACCCCCATGTATTAATGTACGCTACCGCAGTAGTATTGTAATCTGAAGTTGGACATGCACAGATGCCTGTTGGTACAAAAAGCTTTTTAACCCTAGAGTGCACCCAACAACTCTAAATAGTTAATATGCCCATGTGATTGAAGGCATGATGCTTCCTGCTGCAGGTTTCCATCTGCCACCGCAAGCTTGAGACAGTATATATCACCCCAACATAGTGCACTGGCATCATTCACCGATAATTGAGGTGTATTGACTAGGATAGTACCAGAGCAGCACTGAATATTGGCTATCCACCATTGTAACTCAGTTAGAGCGTCAGCTTAAGCTGCAGGGTCTATCGAAATGACCTCGCTGAAGCTTAACTGCATGATCCTTTGCACACTGTAAATTTTGCTAGTGCAAAGGCCCAAATCCGAGCAGCTGGGAATGCTGCCACTAGTTATCCAAATACCCGAACCACACGTCTAAAAGACGGGTGAATTATCAAAAAGAGTATCCTGGAGGGCTTCAATAAGTCTAATTGCTTGCCCTGAGCAGAGTCACGTGACAATGTGTACTGAATAAACGGTGAACCCCCCCGAATAGTCAATTCTCGTAGATGATGGCACCAATTAGACTTAACGGATGGATTATGAATCCTATCTTTTTCGAAAACGAGCTTGTAGCTACCAGAAGTTCAGCTAATTCGAAAGTCCTCCCGAATGACTAAAATGTCATCCAAATGTGCATGACAATATGAATTTTGTTCTCTAAGTAAGCCCAAGGACTGGTTTGAGAAATTTATTGTGAATAGTCTGGGATTCCGAAGTTAACCGTTAGGCATAAGCTTTGAACTGGCCAGAACTGATCCATCCAGTTAACCGTCAAAACATTCTGTGCTCTCATGAATGGCCACTGAATAGTATGCATCTTTGAGGTCACTGCCTGCAATAAAACATCCCCTGAAAGCAGTTTTTTTAGCTGAAATAAACATATTCCCCATTTTAAAAATGTTTTATACCTTTGCATAAAAGTGTTAAGCTGTCAAATCTAAAATAATTCTACATCCTCCATTCTTTTTTGCCTCATAAAGAAGTTGGACACAAATTGATAAGCCTCATGCCTTGCCCTTTTCATTACACTTTTTTAAAACAAAGACTCCCTAGCTCTTTTTGTACACATTGCCTTTTTTTTGTACACAACCCTACGGCAGGTTGGTGCTGATTAGGTGGAGGCAAGTCAGAAATGAACTCAATTTGAAAACCTTGAATACTATGCATAAATAAATGAGGTTTAGAAGTTTATCCACTGCCATTCATGTAAGAAAAATTGCAATCTCCCCCCAACTTGTAACGTATCCATTACAGTCGCATCTACCTTAGGATTTACCAACGGTAACGGCATTGCTTCTGCCCCTGAGGTCTGGGGGGTAAGGACAGCTGGAGAGCGCCGCATCTTGAACATGGCCCGGCTCGGGCCCTGCCCTAAAAAAAGGCTCTGTGTAGATTATGTCCTACCGTCCACCATACCCAGTAGAACCGTTTTGGCAGGCCCTCTGAGGGTAGGGGTACAGTCTGCAAAAAGATTACCCTTTCGGAGGCCCCTTGATGAGCCCACAGTTTTAGACTCTTCGCGTCCAAATCCGTTCCCCTGTTGGTAATCAGGTTTTCTCCGAAAGAGGTTCTGGGGGTTTTGAACTGTACCCGATTTACAAAGAGGCAGTGATGCCCGAGCGAGTAGACGGAGTAACTTTCTTCAATTTTACCTCCTGGCTGACGCCCCCTCCAATGTGTCCCCATATAGATTGGATTTTATTATGGGACACTCAGTGAGGCACAGTTCTGTGGAGTAGTGGTATCTGGCAGTGTCTCCTCCATCGTCCTGTTTTTGCAGAGGATGGGAAGTCATATAATTGATATTCCTCGGCGAGCTCTGTCCAATGGCTCGCCGGTGAGGGCTGGGAACCAGCAAATCTGGATGCTATGGCCAGTACACCCAATGATCCCTCTAGTCCCAACTGTGCTCCGTACTCTGTGTACAGCATAGCTCTGACCTCATAACCTTGTGTCCATCTGACAGGGAGATATCACGCAGCCCTGACACAGGCGCTGCTGCCTCGGTACAATAAACTCCACGGCTCCGATAGCTCCTTCCACTGGAGCGATCGTGCTGGAGTAACCTGTCCACAAGGCTCTCCAGCTGGGCCAGCCTGCCGGTAACACTGCCCTGAGGAGGGAACTCATCCACCTCCTCCTGGCCGACTCCTCAGAGTCCCAGGCCCCTTACAAGACTTTCTTCTTGTGGCATTCCTCCCCCGTGGAGTAGCCCAGATGCCTTCTGGCGCACCAAGTCAGTGAGGCTTGCTGGCTACTCTGCCAGCGGCTCTCTAGGTGAATTCGGCGGTCTCACGCAGCCCGCAGGCCCGAGGTCTTCCGCTGCCGTTGTTTGGTCGTGGTTCGCCTCTTCACCTTAGACATTTGCACAAAAACACAATACAAGAAATTTTCCAATAAACGTATTCCGGACCGGGAGCAACGATTCCAGCAAAAGTTGTTTGCAAAATACTACCACTACCTGAATCTTTTAAACTTACCCGCTGGAAGGAGCGACCGCGCCTGCCAGTCGTCATTGCGCAATGCGTTCAGACGTAATGACGCGCAATGCAAGGGACGACCTCTCCACGTAAGTTCACTCACGTGACTCCAATGATGCATTATTAGTAAATCATTCCATTCTTTTATTTTTATCTTGACATTTGTGTTTTTTTTTTTCCCTTTTTTTCTTTCTTACTTTCTAGCTATTAAAGAAAAATTAGCAGAATTAATCCACAATTGATAATATTAATAATGTATGATTGATACGATGTTAAATGTTTTTTACCATAATATGTATTTGCTTCTAATAAAATAATTTTTAAAAAAAGATTACACAATCCGACTTAAGCTTGGTAAAAACAATGTTTGCATAATTTTTTAGGGTGACTTTCATTGCTTGGAACATATTCAAATTTTATTTGCATAAAACAATATAAAAGGTTTTGAACTCAGGGCTCAAACAGCGGATCCAGCTGGAGGTGTGGAGAGTGACTGGTGCATCCCAGTGACCAGAGCAGATCCCAAGATTAGCTAAGTCTCTGTTTAACTCTCTCTGTTGACCTGGGGCTGCAGGGTTGCAGGAACAGAGCAGATACGTGTGGTGGAAGCGTGCCAGAGACAGCATTTGTTTAACCCCCCAATTCAAAAAAAATACATTAAATATGAAGTAAGTATTGTGGGGAAAATGTATTGACCTTGTGATGGTGTTTGTAACTGTTTATTTTGACCACAGTGGAGATAGAGTGAAAACAAGGAGAAGAAACAAGAAGGGTCTGACTTTCATTTAAAGCCGGTCCATCAGTAGTGAATCAGAGAAACAAGTGCTCACCAACAAAGGGCAGTCAAAGTGTTACATGAGAAACTAGTTGGTCAGCTCATGATGGCAGCACAGACTGCGTGAAGCACGTCCCTCTGATCCCACATGAATTCCCAGTCCGGTTAGAGTAATTCCAGTGATGGTCAGAAATGCAGGAACTTTATCCCAGAGAGGGTGGGGAGTAATGACGTTCCTGTTTGACATAACATTAGCATCAAATATTTCCATTTTCAGCCTGAAAAATGGTGATAGGGCTGAAATTAAAACATGATAAGATCAGTAATGTTTTAATATGAGTGACGAAATGAAAGAGTCACTAATTTGGAGTCCTACCAATATTTGAAAAATATTAACAACAATGTGATCTAGTGCCTGAGGGTAACTGAGTGGGGAGAAACAGGTGACAGAAACAAAATGATTACATGAGCAGTCGGGTCCTGTACACGTTTTTCTCATAGTTCAGTCCATGGAGCCTGCAGCCCTCATCAAACACACACATTCCAGCTCCCAACACAGAAGGTTTCACTGCTTGTTTACTTCACTCAAATGTTTCCTTTCACCAATTTAGACCTATAAGAAAATAGACCTCTCCACCGCTGCGATGGCTCTCTACATTTGTTAAAGAAGCAGAGATCTGAACACGCCATAGAAAACTGAATCGCCCACTCTAGAATTTTCGAATTAATTCCCGTTTCAATAATTCCGCAGGTACGAAAGATATATTCTTCATTTAACAAGCACAAAACAAAACTTATCGTGTCGGACCCCATCTTATTACAAACAGATGCCGACATGCAGACATGGTCCACATTTCAGCACTAGGTTGTTTTCTGTGCTTCTGGAGGGACTCAGGATACAAGACAAGAAGGAGGCCAGTTATCCCAATCCTGACCAAGCTGGGCAAAAGGGGAAAAACAGGCTCTTCCCAATTTTCCATCTTATCGAATCCTTTCCTGGTGGTGAGGTGACCAGATTGTATGTGACTTTGTGACTTTTATTCATCACCCAAGTCTATTTCCCGTTGCGCTCAAGTGTGTGTGTGTGTAGTGTGTGGGTGTTGCGCAAATGTGGGTGAATATGTGTGTAAATGAGTGTGAAAATGTGTGTTTAATGATTGGGATGAGATTATTCCAGTACAATTTCACCATGCAACCACCTGTAAGTAATAACAGAGAATACTCAGCAATCAGGACGTGACCGTGTATGTTATATAAACAGAGTTAATATTTCAGCTTGGAGGTTCATCGCGAAGCTGTTTTTACGGGTGAATAAATATTGTCAATAAGCCACCTTTAAACCCTCCCAACCAGAAAAGGTGGGGAATGCTCTGCTAATGTAAGGGACGGTACTGGAAAATTGTTCTGTTTTTTTCCACAGATACGATCGTTCCCCCTTGGTACAACCTTTGGCATTACAGTCCCTTTAATTATTGATTTTCCTAACACAGGGATTCATGGTTTTCAATTCCACTGCCTGCTGGGATCGTGGATCCACCTAGCACCAAACGATCCACTAGTTCATCCTCCTCCAAATCCTGAATCCACGCTTTTATGTCAAGGTAAGATTTGTTGCTCATTGTCAGCATTGCTCCCAACTACACAACACTCATGCACGGTGGGACACTGGTGAGTGGGCTGTCCACACGGGAGGATTGTGTACGATCATTAGTGGTGGTAAGAATGAGTTTTGGCTCCTGACTCACAAACCTTCACTATCCTCTCACACTGACATGTTCAGCTTGAGAATAGATGTGATGACACACACACTTTCCTCTTTACCCGATCTCTAGTGAGAAATATTTTCCTGATGGTGTATGTTAGAAAGATCATTAGTTCATAAGATCATAAGTAGAATAGAGCAAACATTAGGCCCATTCGGCCCATCAAGTTATACTCCACCATTCAATCAGGCTGTTGTATCCTCCCTCTTAACCACATTCTCCTGCCCTTCTCCACTTAAACCTCAAACAACTACCCTAATCAAAGATCCAATCTATCTCTTAAATGCAACCACTGACTTGGGCCTCCACACCTTCTGTGGCAAAGATTTTACAGATTCATCACCGTCCCGACTAAAGACATTCCTCCTCTTCTCCTTCCTAAAGGAATGTCCTTTAATTTTGAGTCTATGACCTCAAGTCCTGAACTGTCCCCACAATGGAAACAGCTTTCTCCACATCCACTTAATCCAAGTCTTTCACTATTCTATATTTGTCAATGAGGTCCCCCATCATACTTCAAAACTCCCAAGCGAGTGCAGGTCCAGTTTATCAAACGCTCCAACACGTGGTTAACCCTACTCATTCCTGGTATCCTTCTTGTAAAACTCCTCACATCTGGACCCTCTCCGAGAGCCACTCACCTCCCAGCAATGGTGCCCAAAATTGGGCAATTCCCCAGGCAGATTATCCCACTGGTATTAAACACTGCATCAAAAAATGCTGACTACCCACATTTCAAAGATTCCTACACACACAATGTGTAGGAAGAACTGCAGATGCTGGATTAAATCCAGATGAATTATAACTCTTTCTCCTGAAGAAGGATCTCGAACTGAAACGTCACCCATTCCTTTCATCCTGAGATTCTGCCTGTCCTGCTGAGTTACTCCACGATTTTGTGTGTCTATCTTCATACACTCAGAACTAGTTTTGCATTCTTGGGAAAGGACTATCTTTGATCCATTGTGCACCAATATATAACATTAGTTCTATTGAAAATCTAAGACTGCAAGAAATGGAAATCTGAAATAAAATTAGAATGCCTGTTGGAAACCTTCCGTCAAGTCAACAGCAAATACGGAAAGAGAAGCGAATAATGTTTCATATCTGAGACCCTTCATAAGAAGTGATAAATAAAGATGTTAGTCTAGTTAGCAGTGAGTGACAAGTCAGTCCATCAAGTCCAATCAAGTCAAGTCCATTTATTATAGGCAATCAGTCAAGTCCATTATTGTCCATATGCACAAACAGTGAGGTACAGATACAATGAAAAACCTGTTTGCAGCAGCATCACAGGTAAATGACACATGTCAACACATAAAAATGCAAACCATACTGAAGCTAGATATATATTCTGCAAGATAGTAAGAGATGTATGGTGGTGTGTCTGTGAGTAGAGTTCAGTTGGCTGGGCATGTCCCAATGTGCCAAACTAAAACATTACCCAGACTTTTAAAACACCACAATACAATACACAAAGGAAATTAACCCTATTGGGCACATTCATTTGTTCTTCAAATGTTCTCCAGTTTTTTGAGATACTGCTAATACTGTCCAAATTCACTAGCAGACTGGGGAACCAAAGTCAGCATCATCACCCAAGCCAATTGTCCCGTTAATGAGGACCCAGTTCTTTGGGAAGGGTCCTAGATTGAATGTCACCATGGTAACTTCTGTGAGTTTTAGAGTGTTTGAACCCTGTAGTTTCACATTCAGAGGGGATGAGGATGAGGGTGGAGGATAATATAACTGTGCGTGGGAGAAGCGAGTTTAAGACCCACCCATAGTG
This sequence comes from Okamejei kenojei, assembly GCA_035221665.1. NCBI lineage: Eukaryota > Metazoa > Chordata > Chondrichthyes > Rajiformes > Rajidae > Okamejei > Okamejei kenojei. Next base: position 118,930,169 of record CM069135.1, on the reverse strand, counting down.
AGATTCTACTTTTCACTGTCTGGGGCCAAGATGGATCTGACGACACCAGCTTGCTGTAACCTCAGCAATTGGGACATCGGTTAGTTTTGTTAAGTAACCGAGAAGCTATTCAATATTTTTTATTCCAAATTGTTCACAGGACATTTACGGAGAAACTGAAGACTATGATCATCTCATTAATGAATTGAAAAGGGACTTGGATAATGACAATCGTTCCTTTAACAACCATTAGTGCCTTCATTAGTTGGTACAATGTAGATGAGACTAATGCAAGTTGGATTTCAAAAAATGTAACAGAATATCTCTTAGAGGTTTCTTGTTACATTTACAGATTACAAACAGCGAGATGTGCTAAAGTCTTTACCTAACTTTAACAACGGTCTGCCCACCAACAACAATAACAGCATGTATTTCTGTGCATTTTAATACTGAACTGCAAAGAGTTTGAATGTAAACCATCTGCAAAATAGCAAAACCTGTTCCTAACCATTTCTCAGTCTGTTGACAGCTGCTCTTGTGAAATGAATAAGCTGTTGTCTTCTGTCTTTGCATGCCTTTTGCTTTTTAAACTGCTGAGAATGTAATTTTCACTGTGAAATAAAGGGGTGAGAGCATCGCAACACAGGTTTCTCCGGGCTGATTCTTACAGAAAGAGAAATGATCACCAAAGTGATATGATCAGAGATAGAATCTCTTTAAGCTTTGCAGAAAGCAAAGGTGCTGATGTGCTTTATTTGCGACTAAGTCTATGTGCTGGGCCCAGGACTGGTCATATCTCAGATTTTCACATCCAAAAATTAAAGCTGTTAACTCTGATCATATCACTTTAGAATGTGTCACCGTCTGGAGAATAGACTAAACCCAACCGGACGAGACTATTCATTTTATTCATCGGTACATAAAACATATCAAGAATAGATTATTTTTTTTGGTGGACTCCAAGCTTATTCCATTTACTTATAACAAAAAAAAAAAATATCACAATATTATAATCTCGAACCATGCTCCCTTTAACATTTATGATAAATTAAAATGGAAGGACGGAGGAAACAGTCACAATGGAGGCTTAACCCACAAATTTTAAAGGAAAAGGTATGTAAGGAATATCTCACTAAACAGATTAATATGATTATTTGAAATGAATGAATAACCCTGAAAACGTCTGCCTCCCTACTTTGGGAAACATTTAAAGCATTTACTCGAGGAGCTAATGAGCCCTCCCAAGCATTTCATAATAAAAAGAATCGGGCTAAACAACAGGCATTGGAAAGGGAAAAAAAACAATTAGACAAATAGAAAATGCGCTACACCAACTAGATAAAACACAATAAAATTGCAGCATTGAAATATAAATTAAATAAAATATATTCAGACCAAGTTATAAAATTTTACCAATATAGTAAACAACTACATTTTGAATTCGGTGATAAACCTCAAAAACTATTGGCTCGTCAACTACGGAAACTGGACGGGGAAAAATCAATTCATAGGATTAGATCAAACAGGAGAACCACTAGTACAATCTAAGATATTAATGAGAGATTTCTGCAATATTATCAAAACCTTTACACAGCTAAAACGATAGATCACCGGACAGGAATAGAAGCATTCTAATAAAAATGCAACCTTAAAGGGTTAGATTTGAAAGATAGAGAATTACTAGATGCTGAAATAAAAGTAAAAGAAATTGAAGAGTTTATCAGATCTCTAAAAAATGGTAAAGCGCCGGACCCGATGGAATAGGCTCCGAATACTATAAAAAATTCTATGATCTGATTACTACCACATTTAAAGACACTGTATGAACATATCTATACCCAACAGAAACTACCAGAAATGCTAAATGAATCTATAACTAACACTTATACCAAAAATAGATAAGGACCTGGATGATCCAGGTTCATATAGAGAGCTATAGCTTCTCCAAAATACTGATCAAAAAATATTAACTAAAATCCTAGCACAAACATTAAGCACAGTGATTAATAAATTAATACACCCGGACCAAACGGGATTTATATCAAAACGATATTCCTCATATAACGTGAGACGATTATTGAATATTATATACTCAAAGAGAAGTACTAACGAAGATCTAGCAATGATTTCGTTAGATGCTGAGAAAGCATCGACCAGGTGGAATGGCCCTATTTATTTTCGCTCATGAAAATTTTTCAATTGGGCGAGAAGTTTAGTACATGTGTAAAACTTTTATATACTAATCCAACAGCTAGAATATCAACAAACCAAATGTTATCAGCTAAATTTAATTGATCTAGAGTCTGGAGACAAGGTTGTCCGGTATCCCCGTTATTATTCGCACTCGCAATAGAGCCACTAGCAAAAGCTTTAGGTCCCATCCTGAAATATATGGGTATAATACTAAAGATACTGAGAATAAAATTTCCTTATATGCAGATAATGTATTAATCTACATTATAAAAAATGAAGTTAGTATCCCAAACTTATTACATTTAATAACTCAATATGGCTCCTTTCCAGGATACAGAATTAATTGGAATAAAAGTGAAATCATGCCAATAATGGAAAGTAATCCACATATATTGCTACAATTTTCCTTCAAAATAATAAATGAAAAATTTAAATATCTTGGAATTTATGTAACAAAGACATATACTTCTTTATTTAAACTTAACTTTGTGTCTTTATTGAACAAATGACATAAGAATATTTTATATTGGAAAACATTACCTATAAAAATGATTTTTCTCCCGCAATTATTGTACCTCTTTCAATCAATCCTGATATATCTCCCAAAAACTTGTTTTAAAAAGACACTAATTTTATCAGGAATTATAAGAACCACAGAATAAATAAAAAGCACTTATGTGAATCAAAAATAAACAGTTTAGCCCTACCGAATTTTATGCTCTATTTTTGAGCAGTTAACGTTAAAAATATGAATTTTTGGTTGGAAGAACTGGACCAACAACCAGATAGGTTAAAAATGGAAAAGGAAGACAGTTTACCTTTTGAAATTGGGTCGATCTTATTTGCTATTACTAAATTAAGCAAAAAAAACCTATAGTGAAAACCCCATAATATATATTGAAATAGCATTTGGAAACAATTAAAAAATACACTAAAATTGGATAATTTACCACTACTTCTTCCCATTGTAAACAACCCTACATTTAAACCCTCAACGATGGGTAAAGGTTTTTTACAATGGAAAAATCGCAGAAATTACAAAGATGGGTCATCTTTACAGGAAAGGTACATTCCTCTCATTTCAGGAGCTACAACAAATTTATGGACTTCACTCAAATGGCTACTTTAGATACCTACAACTTAGAGACTATGCTAAATCAAATACACAGGACTATAGAAATAGAAAGACAGAAATTCTTGATGAATGTTTGAACAAACACCCTAACACAGAAAAATTGATATTGCATATTTATAATATCCTATTAGATAACGATGCACCCATGATGGAAATATATGGCCAATCATGGGAAAATGAACGAGGCCAACCAATAAGCCAAGATATTTGGGACGAAAGCTTACAACATATACATCACTATTCGTTAAATGCCAGACATTCTTTAATACAATTTAAAGTATTACATAGATTGCACTATTCAAAAACAAAATTAAATAGAATTTTCTCAAGTATATCTCCTATTTGTGAAAAATGTCAGTACTCAGATGTCAGTTGTCAACATCCAATTGGACCCCGATTCAAAACTAATATTATTAGTAACATTAAACGAGAACTTACCCATTCGAAGTTTGATCATTATTTCATGAGGAGTAACGATGAGGGATTACGTGAAGAAACCCCGCCTGGCGCTTGATTGGCATACTTCAAAGCAGCGGCATGAAAAACACAGAACATAATAGCCAGAGTAAGATAGTAAGGCTCAACATAGATTTAGAACTGCCAGATGATCATTTATTTTATGAGGGTCGGGAGTGGAGGGCACGTAATCCCTCATCGTTACTCCTCATAAAATAACGATCAAACTTAGAACTGGTAAGTTCTCATTTAATCTTACTATTTTACTTCGGAGTCACATGAGTGACTATGTGAAGATTTTGTAGCTTCCGTGTTTTTTTATGTCGTAGTCATTCCATACGACAGTCCGGCTAGGTCAACACATAAATGAGTAAATAACCTTATACCAGAATTCAGTTTTAGTTTATTTCATAAATCTTTTAATGATAAAAGAACAAATAATAACCCCTTTTATATTTGGGGTAAATCACTATAAAGTGATAAAAGATATAAAGTGATATCATAAATCGATAATATAAATCGATAATGAAACAAAGCAGGTGATTACAGTGAACCCAACACCGCGTGTCCATAGCCTGTCATTGTGAGAACAGGTTTATCATAGAACTTTAAAAACGTTTCTTCTTTACTCCACCCTGCGGCTTCTAAAATGTGTTTGAGCGGTACGTCCTGTAACTTCGCCGCGGACGTAGCTGCAGCCCTGGTGGGGTAAGATTTAAACACATCAGTGTCTACTCCCGCTAAAACTAACCTGTTTTAACCATCTAGAAATGGTTTGTACTGATGCTTTTGTGTGTGGTTTCTTATGCGTAATAAATAACGCTTTTTCATCACCTCAAAGACTCTTGGTGACTTTTATATATTGAGTCAATTGTCTAACTACACACAATGTTGGATCAATGGGGTAAGCTTTAAACATTACCTTAGCTCCAGTTTCTTCCTGGTCTGTTTTGTTTGATCAGATCATAAACGTAAAACACAATGTTATCTGAAAGCCACATGCATACAATCTAAATGTAGCAATTGCAATGTTTGCACTCTTTGTGCTGATACCAACGCCATTAACATTACTACTTTAAATGTTAATTTTTCCCAAAGACATAACTGTGATTGGAGTCCATTGCCTAAGCAAAGTAAGTACAATGCTGACATCCAAAATTTCTGTATATCTTGGCTTGGGCGGATTCTTGTTAAAAATCCTTCATAAACCTGGATATTAATGGATGAGATCCAATTGATTCATGGTCAGAAATTTGTCCAAAAATAGGTCGATAAAGCTATTAATGGCACTATAACTCAAATGCTGCTCAAAATACAACTCAGCAAGGAACTGCAATATGTTTGAAATGTTCACAGTATGGTAAGATATATTTGATTGTCTACAAAAACTTCCCATTTCTTTATATGTGTCATATATTGTTTCGTAGTGCTATCTCACCATGATGAGACTATAACATCCATGGTCCTATCCGACAGTCCAAGCCCTTGCAATGGTCTGGTCAAAAACCTGCAAATTAACAAATTCATATGAACATGTAATGGATGAATTTATTTTGTTACTGGTTGTATTAACAAATCACTGCAGCTAGGAATTGATATACATGGTTCCTTAATCATATTTAACATCAACGGGAACCATGGTTGTGTGGGCCAATTTGGAATCACCAACAGTCCTGTGGCAGAATCTTGTTCTATTTTCTTAAGACATTGCCTAACCAGGCCAAATGGAGGGAAAGCATAAAAATAACATATTTCCCCAATGTAGCGAAAATGCATCTACTGCTACCGCACCTGGATCGGGTTCCCAAGACACATATTTAGGCAATTGATGATTTAATCTTGATGCAAACAGATCAATGTCTGGTAACCCATAGCGAATTTTACTGAAACTTGTGGGTTCAACATCCATTCTGTGTTGTCTTTAAATACCTTTGATCTGTTGTCTGCCACCACATTGTCTTTACCTGGGATATAACTTGCTGAAACCCAAATTTGGTGCTCAACACACCAATGCCATATCTGATTGACCAGACATCACATGATACCGACTTTACTCCACCCATGTGATTAATATATGCAACAGCTGTCTTATTGTCTAATTGTACCTGGCCATGCAGATCCTTTTTTGTAGAACAATAGGCTTTTAATCCATAAAATGCCCCCAATAACTCCAAATAATTAATACCATATGTTTGGAGAAACAATTCCTCTTGGACAGTCCATCTGCCCCCACAGCTGGTAAATTTATCTGTCGCTCCCCTCATCCGAGAGCACTTGCATCTGTTTGTAAAAACACTTCAGGCTGCTGTATTAAAATGTTTTTAGCAGCATGTGGAACATTTTCAATCCACCATTGTAATTCCAATAAACCTTCTTTTGTTAATTGCATAGGCCTATCAAAATGGCCTGCTCGCTTTTTTAAAGCTTGCATTTTGTCCCTTTGAAAGTTTTGGTAATGTAATGGACCAAATTCCACTGCAGGAAATGCTGCTACTAATTTACCAATAGCCTTTGCTACCTCGCGGATGGAGGGATAAGGCTTGTGAATGAGACCCCAACATACAGTTGAAATATCAACAATCTTGTCCGTTGGCAAAGTTACTAACATAGTAACTGAATTAATCACAAAACCTAAATAATTAATTGTTTGTGCTGGCTGCAGCTTGGACTTAATTGGATGAATTAGGAACCCTAGTTTTTCAAATAAAGTTTTAGTTGCTGAAACTGATTTTCCAGCTGATTCCTGACTATTACTGACAATTAAAATGTTATCCAGATAAGCCATAACGATGTGCTTTTGTGCTCTTAATTGTGCTAAAGCTGGTTTCAACAGCTTTGTGAAGAGCCTAGTAGCTGAACTTAACCCATTAGGTAATGCTTTAAATTGCCACAGCTGTCCCAGCCATTTAAATTTTAAGTACCTGCAAAAAAAACGATGTATTGGTACTGAATAGTACGCATCCTTTAAATCGATTGTGGCCATATAACAACCTGCTGATATCAAATGTCTTGCAATGTTGAACGTTTCCATCTTGAAATGTTTATACTACCACCATCTTTTTTATATCTTGGAAAGATGTTTGACACAAATTGGTGTGGATGCTTAACAGTTTTTTTTCCCAATAACACATTTTTTAAACAATTTGTCAATTTCCACATTAATTTCTGCTTCCTCAACAGCAGAGAACATGAAACCATTAATAGGTTTATATTTTACTGGAGAATCAACACCTTCTTTAAATGGCATTGTAGCTCCTGAGACCATTTGTAAAATAAACCGGTCAGATCTGATGCAAAGCCATTCATCATAAAACATTTGTAATCTCCCTCCATATGAATGTGGTGGTCTCCTTCTCTGTGTATTGTACCTTTTTTGTCCAAAAACAAAAGGTCTCATGTAGCTAATAGATTTAGCCTTTTCACCCATTTCTCTGATTTGTTTAGACAGGTTTTCTCCAAATAAATAACCAGGAGTTTGAACACCACTTCGGCACAGACCTGCAAATCTAGGATGCAATATGGGCCGAATCGCAATTTTCCTCATACAATTGATTTCATAAAAGGAATTGCACAATAAGCCCAATGTATCCCATACAATTTTCCTCATACAACTGATTTCATAAAAGGAATTGCACAATAAGCCCAATGTATCTCATACAATTTTCTCCATACAATTGATTTCATAAAAGGAATTGCACAGTAAGCCCAATTTGGATTTTGATCATTTCTGACCCTTCCATTTGCTTTCCAAAAGCAGTAATGGCAGCTGAAATCAGTTTGAGGATTCTTTGAAACCGTATTTCTTGTCCTCTCATGACTGATGACATAGGTGTCCATATTGTCGGATTCACCATAGGTACCTTCAATGAGGTGAATTTTCCCGTGTTTTATATAAAATTCTGCTGTTTAAGCCATAGCAGAATCTTAAAGTTGGTGAGATGCCATATAATTAATGCTGGCTGCTAGGTTTTTCTTCCATAGCCTCACCACTTCCTTCAGGTATAGCAAAATCTACATGGCCTTTTCTTTTTTCTTTGTGGTGTGCACTCATAATCCACATCACCACTTTCAGGGTCTGTCTCTTGTAGCCCTGTTCCTCCTGAGATTTCATCAAAGCAGACTTCCTCCACCCTTAATCCTGGGTCTGGAGTTTCATATTCCCAATTTGGCACATAGCCATATTCTGGATATTCAAACCCCTCAGGGTCTGTTTGGGAAAATTCTGGGTACTTGACCCTTGTTTCATAATATTTTGGAGCACTTTCTCCATTATGTTCCATTTTAAACCATATAGCTTTATTATCCGGAGGACTTTCATTATCAGAGTCATTATCAGAAACCACAGGCCTCACGGATTTCTTTTTACTTTTCTTAGGCACATTTTCCCCCGTGATTTTAGTTTGTGGAGAAATTATAGTCTCACTAATGGGTGAATCAACAGCCGCCGGTATCGAACCGGCTCCGCACTAATCTCTTGCCCCAACTCTATAGCCTCTCCCCGGGACGATCTTTCTACCCGTGAAACCTTCCTCTGAGAGTTCTCCATTTTGTTTCAATTTTTTACTTTCTCTTTGCTGACTCTGTACACTAGCGTGACTCTGTTTTTTGTAAAAAAAAAATTACTTTCACTTTGCTGGTTCTATACGCCAGCGTAACTGTTTTTAGAACGCCCTAAAGTGAAATCAATTGCACTTACCTGCGGGCCCGTTCTTACCGCTGAGGGGAGCTGCCTCTGCAGCTCTTGCTTCTGCCGTCAGCGTCGACGTAATGCCGATCAAGCGCCAGGCGGGGCTTCTTCACGTAGTCACTCACGTGACTCCGAAGTAAAATAGGAATACTAGAACAAAATCAAATATTTACAACAAGCCAAAGAAACTTTATCGACTATAGTTTAATAATTGGGAAAAAATTTATATTAAAATTTTGGAAAGGCCCTATAACCCCCACAATTAAAATGTGGATTATGGAAATGTCGGAGACACTACATTTGGAAAGATTAAGATTTGTCTTAATGGACAAACAAGAACTATTTACTAGAATATGGTCTCCTTTCATTGACTATTTGAAGGGGCAAACCGGTTCAGCACGAGAACCTGACTGAAACACGAATCAGGTATTAGATGAAGAATTACATTTTATAATTCACGGACATATCTCCAATGGATGAGACCCAATAGGTTGTTGATCTGAAACTGCCCTAATAGGAGGACAAAGTATTCCGAGCACTATTAATGGAACTATAACTCAAGTGTTCATCAAAATGCAATGTAGCAAGGACTCCAATACATCCGGTATGCTTGCAGTATGATAAGATATATCTGACTGTAAAAAATATCTCCCATTTCTTAATATGAGACACATTTTGTTTCTTAGTGCTATCTCTACAAGCTGCAGTTATCACATCCATGGTCCTATTCAACAGTCCAAGGCCTTGGAACAGTCTGGTCAGAACCTGCAGATTAACAAATTAATACATGTAACGGATGACTTCTCCTGTTTATGGATGCACCAACAAAATTACTGCAGTTGGGGACAGTCATGAATGACTGAAGCATCATTCTGAGCACCAATGGGAACCATGGCTGTGTAGGCCAGTCCGGAAGACCAAAACGCCTGAGGCGGAGTCCTGCTCTATTTTTGGTGAGACATTGTTTAATCTGGGAGAATGGAGAAAAAAACATAAAAGAATGTACATCGTCAATAAGCGAGAATGCATCCACGCTACTGCTCCTGGATCTGGTTCCCATGAAACTGGTGATTTAGGCAACTGGTGATTTAGCCTGGATGCAAACAGATCAATATCTGGCAAATCATAGTGGCTGACAACCATTTTAAAACATCAGGATTTAACATCCATTCTAAGTTGTCATTAAATTTTCGTGACCTGTTGTCTGCCACCACATTATCTCTACCTGGTAGGTAGATAGCTGAGACCCAGATGTTTTCTGGAAATACACCAGTGCCACATGAGGTTAGCCAGATTATCACATGATACTGACCTTATTCCTCCCATGTGATTGATATATGCCACAGCCGTGGTATTATGAATCTGGAGTGAACATGTAAATTATTCATTGTTGAACAATAAGCATTTAATCCATAGAATGCACCCAGCAATTCTAAGTAATTTATACCATGCCTGTGCAGGATTAAATCCTCTTGCACACTCCATCTACCACCACAGCTAGACTCGTGTCCGTAGCTACCCATCCAAGAGCACTCACATCTGACTGTAAAACCACTGAAGGTTGCCGAACCAAAATGTTTTTGGTAGTTTGTACAATATTGATAATTCACCAGTGTAATTCAGCTATGGCTCTGGTTGGTAACTGCATAGGTCTATCAAAATGACCTGCATGTTCTTTAGCTCGTTGCAGACTTTGATAGTGCAGAGGTCCAAACTCCACTGCAGGGAAAGCTGCTACCAATTTGCCAATAACATTGGCTACTTCCCAGATGGAGGGATATTGTTTTTCAGCGAGACTAGTACAGACCTCCCTGATCTCCATAGCCTTGGCTGTAGGCAAAGTTACTGATATATCAACTGAATGACAAACCCCAAATAATAATTTTTTTGGGATGGCTCTAACTTGGATTTGGTTGGATGGATCAGAAACCCTAACCTTTCAAACACGTGTTTGGTTGCTGAAACCAATTCCTCAGCTGTCTCCTGAGTGTTGCTTATGATAAAATATCATCTAGATAAGCCATTACAATGTGATTCTGGGCCCGAAGTAGTGCCAGCACCAGTTTCAACTATTTCGTGAAAAGCCTGGGAGCATAGGTTAACCCATTGGGCAATGCTTTAAATTGCCACAGCTGTCCCATCCAACTAAATTTCAAGTATCTCCGATATTAATGATGAGTTGGTACTAAATAATATACACCTTTCAGATCTATAGTTGCCATACAACAGCCTTGTGATAACAGCTGTTTAGCAGTATTGAAGGTGTCCATTTTAAAATGCCTATACTGAACATAGGAATTTAACTGGGCTATGTCCAGAATGACTCTACATCCCCCATCTTTTTTCTGTCTGGGGAATATATTGGACACAAATTGAGGATGGTTAGTTGTCCTCTCAATTACCCCTTTTTTGGGACAAATCGTAATTTCTTCTTTTACCTGCTGAGTTTCTGGTGCAGAAAAACCAATACTCTATTAGGCATATTCTGTACAGGGTGGATCAATTTCTGACATAAACTCTATTCGAGAGCCTGACACAGTGTCTGGTATAAACCAATCAAATGTTATGCAGCACCATTCATCATAAAACAATTGCAACCTACCCCCAACCGGAGATTGTTACCCAGAAATATTATCCTGGACAGAATGAATCACCTGTACCTCTACATTCGGCCTTGAAGTCCTCCTTCTTCCCATATTGGGGTTGTAGCTGGGATACACAGGTGGGTAATACCGTCGTCCCACTGGCCCCACTGTGCTTGGCCCTGCCCCTGGATCCGACCCCTTTGGCGCTGAAAATGACCTGCGAGGTGGCATCCTGGCAGAACGGACATATGTCTTCATGAGACGGATTGTTTTGGCCTCTTCCTCCAGGTCCTTGACTTGTTTGAGGAGGTCCACCCAAATTAATAATCTGGGGCTTGGATGTTGTTGGACCTACAGAAAGCGTTGGCTATTTTTCTTATGCAGTTGACCTCAAATATGCGTTACAGAACAGGGCCAGTATATCTTGTTGTGTGCCAGACATTGGTGCCCCCCCCGGACCATTTTTTCCAAATGCAGTGATGCCTGCTGCCAACAACTTGAGGACCCGCTGAAACATGATTTCTTGTCCACGGAACGTTGCACTCATTTGTGCCCATGTAGCAGAGTTCACGGTGGGCACTTTGAGCGACGCACAATTAACAGGTGTTTTATATCTTGTGGCCGTCTCTTCCATAATCATATCCTGGAGCTAGTGAGAAGCCATGTAATTAAAATTGGCGGCTAGGTTTTCCTCCATGGCCTCACCAGTCCCTTCCAGGTTAGCGAAGTTTAACGCTATGTCCGGGACACCTGGAGCATGGCTTATGCGCTCTGGTATGTGCACAAAAGCAGTGACACCAGCTTCAGGGTCAGACTCCTCCTGCCCTGGCACTCCCGAGTCATGCTCTAGGGAGTTCTCTTCCAGCCCTAAACAAGGTGCTGGAGAGGATGATTCCCACTGGTATCCATAAGTGGTGTTTTCTTCATCGCTATATGGACCTCTGCGAGAGGCTGTGTGGGGAATCCTTGGGACATTCGACCCCGATTGAAATTTTAAATGGCTCTTTAGGTTTGGAGCATTTTCCCATTTGGTTGAGCCGTCCGCATACCTTTATATTAAAAGGAGAGGAGTCTTCCACATCATCAGACCCATCAGATAAGATGAGCCTGAGAGTACTTTGTTTTTGCATTCCTCCCTGGTGGAGTGGCCTCAGTGCCCTGAAGCACTGGAAACTGATGGAGGCAGTTGAGCTGCCGGTAGAAACAGTAGCCGGTATTGGAGCCGGCATTAGCGCAGCCGTTATCTCCAAACCCGATCTATAAGCAGAAATCAAGGAGCCGGCATTAGCGCAGCCGTTATCTCCCGACCCGATCTATAAGCGGAAACCGCGGTCCCCGCGCGTTCAGCTCCACTACGGCAGTTACATTTTCAATACCCTCCATATCATTAACTCTCGCTGGCTCCTGCGCCAAACTTACAGAATTTAAAATACTCGCAGGAAGGTTTAACATTGACTTACGTGCGGGTTACTACTTACCGCTGGAGGAGCTGAGCTCTCCAGCACGTTGGTGCACCATGCGTCGGACGTAATGACACACATGCGCCTGATGGGGCTTCTTCACCTAGTCATTCACGTGACTCCGAAGTAAAATGACCCATTAGGAGGTAGTGACCATAATATGGTCAGGTTTAAGGGCCTGTCCCACTTGGGCGTCATTTGAGAGTATTTTTAGTGACATCATTTACATGTCACAACGCACAACGCGCATATCATGCCACGCACGTGATGCATGCATGGTGTGCATTACATGCGAATGGTTCGTGCTGACGTAGGCAGCGACACGCGGTCGCGCACAGCATCCCAGGATTTTGAGATGTACAAAATCTTCACGCACCATCTGCGTGATCGCAAATGATGCCCAAGTGGGACAGACCCTTTAATCTACAAATTGGAGAGGGAGAAGGGTAGATCGGAGGTGTCAGTGTTACAATTGAATAAAGGGAACTATGGGACCATGAGGGAGGAGCTGGCCAAAGTTGACTGGAAAGATACCCTATCAGGGATGACAGTGGAACAACAATGGCAGGTATTTCTAGGAATAATGCAGAAGGTGTAGGATCAGTTAATTCTTAGGAGGAAGAAAGATTCCAAGGGGAGTATGGGGCGACTGTGGCTGACAAGGGACGTTAAGACAGTATAAAAATAAAAGAGAAGAAGTACAACGTAGCAAAGATGAGCAGGAAGCTAAAGGATCGGGTAATGTTAAAAGAGCAACAGAAGATAACTAAATAGACAATACGGGGAGAAAAGATGAGGTACGAAGGTAAGCTATCCAAGAATATAAAGGAGGTTAGGAAAAGCTTCTTTAGGTATGTGAAGAGGAAAAAATTAGTTAAGACCAAAGTTGGACCCTTGAAGGCCGCGAGGAGTTTATTTACTTCAGAAGAAATACAGATGGTCAGACAAGCAGGAATAAAGATCTGGAAAAAGGGGTTGCAGGCTCCGGGGGTAGCAGCAGACGCGGGAGCAGTGAAATATCCTATTGCCGTGCCAGATTGGAGTAACCAAACAGAAGCAGGGAGGAAAAGCATGACAGATCTCAGGGAGATAATAATCAAAGGGATCAGAGAAGCTGTCCCCATGGGACAGAATTTTGAACGAGCTTTTGAAAACCAGCAAAACAAAGACGAACCTCCGACAGTGTTCTTACAGAGGCTGAGGAGGAACATCCAGCAATATTCGGGAATAAACCCTGATTCAGACGCAGGGCAGCAGTTACTAAAGGTTAATTTCGTAACCAAGTCATGGCCAGATATTAGAAAGAAACTGGAAAAATTGGAGGATTGGAATGATAAATCATTAAATCAATTGTTAACAGAGGCTCAGAAAGTATATGTACGACGGGATGAGGAAAAACAGAAGGGAAAGGCAAAAATGATGTTGCAGGTAGTACAGCAAGGGGTAAAGAAGAAGGGAGACAAAGGTGATAGAAGGCCGGGTGCTCATGGAGACCGGGGAAGGGGAAGCGGCAGAGGCAGAGGACGAGGAAGAGGTGAATGGAGGGACCGAAGTTAGGGTCCCTGGGAAAACAAGGAACAAGGATCAGGAGGGTGGTACACGGGACCATCCCAGTGTTACCATTGTAACGAGGAGGTCCATTTCAAGAGGGAATGTCCCAGGCTACGATGGGAGGTGCAGTCGTACACACTCATGGAGGACGAATAGGGAAGTCGGGGGACCGGCTCCCTGGGGGTGTATGGGATACATACGGGAACCTCTGGTAAACTTGAAATTAGGACCCCAGGGAGAGGATATGGTATTTATGATAGATTCGGGAGCGGAGAGATCAAGCGTAACTAAGGTACCGGAAGGAATGCGATTGGGTGAAAAACAAGTCAGAATCTCGGGGGTGGGGGGGGGAAAGTGATGACTGCCCCCGAGGTAGAAGGGGTGGTGGTAAAATATGAGAATCGAGGAGTCAGTGGAAGATTTTAAAAGGAAGGTGAATAAATTTGCAAAGGAGGATAAATATCTGAGAAGTAAGAAATTGAGTTTAGAATGAGAAAGAAGGCAGATCAGAAAGGATTAACGTGGGAAGCAGAGGGATAAATTGATGAGACTGCTTTAAAAAGATAAGAGCAGGCCAGACACAGGTTATCCTTTGGGGCACCCATAAACTGAGAGGGCTAAGAAATACCTTACCCAATATTCCTGATGGGGCAGGAAATGGATTATGGCTTTGGGGGACAATTATTGGCTATGGGAGATTTGAAGGCACTGTTGGTGAAAGTGATAGGAACCACTAAACTGAGAGAACTCCTGAAGATGGCTGGTATAAAAGTGCTGTGAACAATGCAATAAACAATGGCATGCTGTTTGACACAGTCAGGCAGAGGGAATGGCAGGCCCTCAGACAAAAATCCAGCAGCCTATCTGGAGAACAAGCTGAAAAGCTGGAGACCGGAAACTGAACAAAAATAGAAGGCAACCAGTTAATGAACACTATATTTTGAACCACTGTGGTGGATGTCATTCCTCCTAAAGTCAAGTCTAGATTGGAGGAGGTGGTGGGATTGTAATCTATTTCCCACCCCTGATTCAGTGATCATTTGGTCAA
This sequence comes from Okamejei kenojei, assembly GCA_035221665.1. NCBI lineage: Eukaryota > Metazoa > Chordata > Chondrichthyes > Rajiformes > Rajidae > Okamejei > Okamejei kenojei. The sequence goes on along the minus strand of CM069135.1, from coordinate 118,915,075 downwards.
TGAGGTTGATAAATGTCGCAAAGATAGGAAAAAGACTTGCAGACCAGCAGGAAGAGGTGCAGAGGAAAATGATGCAAATGTAACTTGAAGAGCTCAAAAAAGAAAGAGCGTGAAAAAGGAAAGACAATGTTGTCAGTAACAACAGACCTGGTTGAAAAGTCTGAAATAAGTGATGCACCGACACACAGTGAGTCCTATGACAGAGCCAAACAGGGCCCAGAGATTCCATGCCAATAATAAATGTATTTGGGAGAGGGTTTCCTCAAATGCCCTATCAGGAGTGAAATAAATCTGGATATAAGCCCAGACAGGACTGGGGTCCCCAAGGAAGGGAGGGATCTCAAGGAAGAGGTCAAAGAAGGCTAATAAGCAGATAGGTAATGGATAAGATGTGTTGGGGATGTGAGCAGGTATGGTAATCAGGAAATAATAATAATATTAAGATAATGGTGAACATAGCTATGGTAAGAACATTAAGAAGAGGTATTAAATACACCTAGGCTAGGATGCGGCAGGGTTTTAAATACTAGCCCCATGATTTTAATCAGATGTTGTAGGCAGATTTGGAAGGTGTTGATATAGTATGTGGATGATTTGTTGGATTGTTCCACAAGTGAGAAGCAATGTGAGAGAGAGACATTGTAATTATCTTGGAAAAGATTGCACAGGAGGTCATAATGTATCAAGGAAGAAGTTGTTTTGTCAGCAGCAGGTAGAATATTTTGGACGAGTAATATCTAAATAAGTAAAAGCTATAGAGCAGGCTCAAATTGAAGCGATAATTGAAGTTCCCAAACCTCAGACAGTAGAACAGATGATGATGATATTGGGAATGGCAGGATATAGTTCAGACTAGATTGGGAAGTATGTTGAGATTGTGATGCCATTAAGAAAAATAATGAAGGAAGAAGGACACACACGTCTGTGAAATGTTTTACAGTCCCTTTGAATGAAGGGGACAAAAAGGTTTTGCTTGTGGATGTTTCTTGTTAAAGGGATCATAATAGCAAGTATGCAGGGTTTGAAGTGATGCATCAGGATGAATTAGAATTTAAGGTAATCAAATTGGAAGCTTGCCTGCAATCTTGCTTAGCTCAATTGGCAGAAATTAAGGCTTTAAGAGCAGTATATGTAACATGGAGTCTGGCACATGTTTGGAGCAGTAGGGAAATAGAAAGGCTTTGAGAAAAGCAACGGAGACCCCGTGCAAAGTTAGCTGTGTCCCCCTATGAAATGTTGTTTGGGTTACCTCATTTGGGAAGGATAGAAGGAATACCCACCATAGAGGGCAGTGATGTATTCTTAAGGAACTATTTACTGGCAGTATCTCGTTCTCTTACAGAATTAAAAGCTAAAGGATTATTGGCTCAAAGCCCACCACTCGACTTTCCAATACATGCTGTAAAGGCCGGCGACTGGGTACTGGTCAATAATTGGAAGGAGGAGAAACTCCAGCCCAGGTGGACCGGCCCATACCTAGTATTACTGACAACTGAGACAGCAGTACGAACAAAAGAAAAAGGGTGGACCCACGCAATCCGGGTTAAAGGACCTGTTGATCCACCCGCTCCTGATAAAGAGGAACAGTGGATGGTGAAGCCAGGAAATAAGCCCCTAACATTAACTTTTAGAAAAGAATAAATGTATAACTGCAAGTATGAAAGGAGCAGTCGTGGTATTGCTTGCTCTGTATGTAATTATGGTAAAAAGTATTAATAACTGTGATAAATGTTATCATCCTATCAGATATGGAGGGTGGACAACCAGATCATTTACCTATCATTCCCATGTGAATGATGCTTGCTATAACCTGAGGACTAGAACTATTTGTGAGGACGGGGGAAAGAAGTATTATATGGTGGAGAATAGGGGACATGTAGGGAGGTTTGGGTACGTTACCTGCCCAAAGTGGGAGAATGGGTTTGTATAACTAGGACAGGACAGTTAGGTCTCCCTTTCCATGCCTTAAGATGGACATTAGACAAAATGAAGGAGGATGTACTAACAAGGTTAACGAAAGTAGTAGTCACCAAGCCTCCCCCTCCTTAACCTACTCAGCCTCAATTGCACCAGACAATGTACGAAGAAATAAAGAAGCAGATTGAGATCCCTGAAGGAGGGAAAAACCTTTTTTTGGACTTGGCCCTCCGAATAGCTGGAACCCTGAATGTGACTAACTGTTGGGTCTGTGGCGGACCACTGCTGAGCTCACATTGGCCGTGGAGAGGATCCATTGTTGAAGTATGGGACCTGACGGACTGGAACCTGACAGTTGGATAAGACCGAGATCCCCAAGCAATGGGTCCTGACAGACGCTCCGGTTGGGACTGAGTGTATCGCTAGGCCCTGGGCAAAGGATGCCATCCTAGTAGGCAGCAGCCCCTGCCAGCGCATTGTCACCCAGTGGCCAAATCAGTCCCGAGTGTGGTGGCCAGAGGAGCCTAAATGGTATCCAACTAAGAAAGACGGGAGAATTGAAGACCGATGGAATGGAATTGAATTGAAGACCGATGGAATGGAATTGAATGGAATTCCTATTGAAGACCGATGGAATGGAATTGACTGCTCTATGGAACTACGCCGGGAACAACCCTTATCAAGGAATCCTGATGTTGCGAGACATATGGAACAAGGTTACCTCTAGTGGACCAGCCCCTGAAGGACTGTTATGGATATGCGGACACAAGGCAAACTCAGTGTTACCAACAAATTGGAGCGGGACTTGCTTTATTGGACTGGTACAACCAGGATTTTTCCTCTTAAACACCGAAGAAGGGCGGTCGCTAGGAACACCTGTATTTGACGACCTATATTGGAAGAAGAGGAAAATAGACATCGGAGAATGGGAAGATGATGAATGGCCACCCGCAAGAATCATCTCATACTATGGACCAGCCACTTGGGCACAGGATGGATCCTGGGGCTACCGAACCCCGGTATACATGTTAAACCAGATCATAAGACTTCAGGCAGTACTGGAAGTAATTACCAACCAAACTGCGGTGGCACTGGAGATGCTGGCAAAGTAGCAGACACAGATGAGAGCAGCAATATACCAGAACCAGTTGGCCCTAGACTACCTCCTGGCAGAAGAAGGAGGGGTATGCGGGAAATTCAACCTCTCTAATTGCTGTCTAAACATCGATGACAATGGACAGGCAGTGATGGACATATCAGAAGGAATCCGTAAGTTGGCACATGTTCCAATACAAAAGTGGAATTCGATTATGGGTACCCGATGGTGGGATTCCATCCTCGGAGGAACATGGTGGAGAACGGTGGGACTCGTGTTTCTATGTGCATAGGCTGGACTGATCTTTATCCCCTGTTGCATCCCTTGTTTTAGGGAACTTATTACAAGGAGCATAAATCAAATGCAGGCTGTAGTCAAGCCTATGGGAGAAAAAGGGGTAATACAGAAAATAATGATAATGCGACCAGGGAAGGTCCAGGATTCACAGGAAGAGGAGATTAGGATAATGTTACTTCAATTCAAACTGAAGGAGCTTGAAATTGAGGTTTAATCAATAGATGCATAGCAAAAGAAAAAGGGAGGATTATGAGGGATAAAATGATTAAACCCCACTATTGTAAGGGGCTTTAAAGATGATTCTAACCGACAGAGGCCAGGGAGAGGATTCTGACACAGCTGTGGATGAAGTTACCAGAACTGTCCTTGAGTAAGGATTGATAGCATTGTATAGCGGTAGAAGGGAGGGATGTAGACGACCCTTATCGGTAGAAGGGAGTGATTGATGCGACCCTTGTCAGTATAGCCTAGCTTTAGTTCTGATATAAGAGAATTGAGAGAGGTCAGTTGGAGGTGAGCAAAACAGGGGCAGGTCATGTACAACTGAGCATGCTTAATAAAATAACTGAATATTACAACACATCCTTGGTCAAGAAACTGCTCATTACCATGCACATGTATAAACATGCGATGTATGATGTGGGATATACTGGGGGGACATACCTACAGACTGTGCACCTCAGTGCCCTGATTGGAGAGGGACAGAAGGGGAGGTTAAATGTAGAATTGTGTGTATAAAGGGGCTTTACTTTCCTGACTTTGGTGTGTCTCAACTTGGAGAGGCACCCGACTCTGCAGACTCGCAAATAAAGAATCTCTTGTTTCCACGATTTAGTCTCTGAGCAGTGATTGTGAGCATACTGCATATCTCACAAGCCTACCATGGGGGACGATCAAATGCCTTCATAAAATCCATGTAGACAACATCCACTGCCATCCCCTCATTGATCACCTTACCCATCTCCACAAAACACCCAATCAAGTTATAGGGGAATTGAGGACCAGAGGATGGAGTTTTCAGGTGAAGGGGGAAAGAATTAATAGGAATCTGAGGGGTAATTTTTTCACACAAAGTGTGGTGCGTGTATGGAACAGGTTGTCAGATGAGGTAGTTGAGGCAGGGACTATCGCATATTTTAAGAAAGTTAGACTCGTGAATGGATAGGACAGGTTTAGAGGGATAAAAGCAAAATGCAGGCAGGTGGGACTAGTGTAGATGGGTCATGTTGGCCGCTGTGGGCAAGTTGGGCCAAAGGGCTGTTAATCCTGGCTAAATTGGACCAGCCAGGCCATAAAAATGGGGTTAAGTTTCAGGGTTTGCTGGGAGACTTGGTCAAATTGGAATTGCAATCTGCAGAGAAAGGACAGGCTGCGAGAAGTGCCAGGGTGTCTGGAACAGATATAATTTACCAGCAAAGAATGGGAAGCCTTGCAAGCTCTGTCAATCTGGTACTAAATGCATAGAATGGATTGGATGTCTGCAAACCAGACATACACCTTGCAAATGGCTTGTAAATAATGTTGCAGTCTGACTCTGCTAAGTATTGATTAAATGGGGTGTTGAACCTTGTCTGAGATTTCTGTTAATCAGGGTAAATGTTTTCATGTTGACTCCATCTCAAAGTCCGTTGTGAATACAATGTATTAAACTGTTGTATCATTGGGTTGGGGAAATGCCCGTTATGCATGGGGTTAATCGATATTTGTAATTGGGTGATTAAGAGACAACCTCCGTGTGGTTCAGCTCTCGAGTTCGCAGGGCATATAAAAGTCCATGGTCACAAGGCTCATCGTCGATCTTCTAGAAGAGCGCTCAGGACCACGTACCCTTTTGAAGTGCCTGTCTGCGCAATGCCTAGAGGGCTTGAATAGGTAGATGCAAGGATCGAACACGCGGTGGGATAGGTACAGTGTGTGATCTGTGACGCACTTTTGGTAAAATAAATTTTAGTTGATTCAAGTGCTTGATTCATTTTTTGTACTGAAAATAGACTGGGAGGAAGCAATTATCAGGGTCTGTTTCCACACTATCACTATGATTCTATGACTGTTAGTAACTCACAACCTGCCATGTGCAAAGCCATGCTGAATGTCCCTAAGTAACCCATTGTTTTCCAAATGAGAGTAAATCATATCACAATGAATCCTCTCCAATAGCTTTCCTACTACAAAGTTGAAGGTGGTGGAAATATCGGAGATATTTCTTGGATGCGGTGGATGGTGGGATGAAAGGTGAGAAGGGGTGTTATCTGTCCCATTCCGTCTACAGCTGCAGCCTGACTTGCCGTGTTCCTGCAGCGTTTGGTTTCATGGCTGAAGACTCCAGCATCTGCAGTTTCATATTTCTCCATGACTGGAGTATCTGAGTATGTTGACCAAACTTACACACTATATTTCCATAATGCCATTATATCTTGTAGGTCTGTCATTCTAAAAGCACTACTATTTTGCTTTCAGTCATATATTGTGATGTGGTCTCACCAAGCTGCGCAGAAAATGCAGCAAGACTTCCTGAATGCACTTTCACCAATCATCAGTGAAGGGCAACATATCATGCTCTCCCCAACCGTGTGCTGAGCCAAGGAGTCACTGTGGGACTGGAGATGTGAATCAGTGACCAGTTCTGTTTCTGAGTAAGAATCGACGCGGACACCCAGTGTTGTGATGCATCGCCCTCTTTATTTCACAGTGAGAAAACATTCCCAACAGTTTTGGAAAACAAAGCACACACATAGAATCTAAAGTCAACGGCTTAGTAATGCCGCAAGAGCAGCTGTGAATGGACTTGGTGTTAACAGGAGCAATGGCCCACTAGTAGCTCCTCCAGTCAATGAGCTGCTTTTCCTACAGCACCCAGGGATTACACTCTCCACATTGCAGAGGACAGGACACTGTTGCCCATAGGAGGCCCCCACCCGTGTACAACTGTGCAGTGTGGAGACTTAGGAACAGATATCTCTGCCTTGATGGCTCTTTCCCCAAACACCCAGATGTCCAACCAGAGAAAGCCTCACATTGTTGTGAATGTAGCTGGTTCATTGTGACTGAAGTGTGAGCCCCCTTCACTGCAGCTCTGTGGGTGGGAGGGTGGGAACTGGCAACTGCATTAGAGGCAGTGTTTATACACAGGGTAAGGGGATGGTTTCAAAACTCCAATAGTGGCAAACGTACAGGGTTCACCAATGTGTTGAAACATAGAAACATAGAAAATAGGCGCAGGAATAGACCATTCGTCCCTTTGAGCCAGCATTCAATATGATCATGGTTGATCATCCAGATACAGTAACCTGTTCCATGCTTTTTCCCCATATCCCTTGATTCCCAGAGCAGGGTTGGCTACATTAAGATGCCACAGAAATACATGTTGTTGTAGTGGGTGGGAGACCCTTGTTAAAGTGAAGAATAGAGTTTAGCACCTCTCACTGTTTGAATCTGTAAATGTAGCAGAACCTCTGAGAGAGAGATCATGTTTCATTTTATTGCAAATCCTTGTTTCCACAAGTCCCCATGTGTTGTACCATGCGATATAGACATAATTGGCTGCGAAAGAAATGGTGGTCTTTCTCCAAGTCCTTTTTAAATGATTGGTTGGTGAGTCTCTCGAAGTCTTCAGTTTTCTGCTCCAATGTGCTGTCAACAATTAATAACAATTGTTCCATAAATGAACAAAAGACCACTTTCCGGATCGCTGAGGTTGAAAGTGAGCTGGTATCATCGCTCCCATCTGGACTGGGAACACAGTTGGGGCCCCAGACTATGAGAAGCCAGAGTCTGCTACCCCACTGCGAGAAACTCGGAAATCAGTCCTGATGCAGGTTTTAGACCCGAACACCAACAATTCCTTTCCTCCTCAGAGACACTCCGACCCGCTGAGTTCCTCTGGCATAACATTTGACGGTCTGAATTAATCTTTTCCTCCCTCAGTGCATTCCTACCTCCACCCTCATCACTCACTCCTCAGATCATTGAACATCAATGTAAGGGTGCAACACCTGCTTTCCTCCTGTGTGTGACTGTTGACCTCTGTTGGAAGTTAATGAGGTGCAGGACTCAATTCAGGAATCCATGTACGTCATGGAATATCGAGCATGGAAACCGGCTCCTTGTCCCAACTTGTCCATGCCGCCCTAAAGGCCCCATCGAAGCGAACTTTCAAACAACTGAAATGAGGTTCCGTTGAGAGGCAGATTGAGTAGACGCACTAAGCGAGTAGGTAATCTTATCATTTTCATAAAATTTCTGCCCTCTACCTTTCACGAACAGAATGAAGACAGCTTTTTTACTATGTCTGACATTCCTTTAGATTAAGTGTTACTGCCTCTCTAAATGGCCTCGAAGGTACAAGGACTATCGAAAAAAAGGAGGACGCTGATGTTAGCTTGGAGGCTATTACCATGCTGCTGCACGAGCAACATCGAGAGGCACTAGCCCATCCCGAGTTCAGAACTGCGTTTGGTCGGCTCGACTGAAAGTCTAGACCAAAATGAAGCATTACGTGTGGAAAAATAGGATCATGATCAACAGTGTCTTGTCCCTGGAGCTTTCTGCAGAGGTCCTTAACCAGCCAGTCATCGTCCTTGAGAACATTTGTTCCACTCTGAGTGGTGACGATACTAAGTTAAAGGCTAAAGTGGCCGATGTCGGCTACAAAACATATTCATTTTCGGTCTACCGGAATCCACTGATAGCGGACGGCCCACTGAGCTTTTCTCAAGTTTGCTGCGAGAGGTTTTTTGGAGCAAGACGTTGACATCCCGTCCAGAAGTCGACAGAGCCCATCGCTCCCTAAACGCTAAACCGGCCGGTCACCGCGACCAGTCATTCTCCGCCTGCAGCGGTACCAGACGAAGGATCTCCTCATCAGAGAGGCACGGCAGAGAGAGAATCTCGAATTTCGCGGCAAACCAATTCGGATTGTAGAGGATTACAGCCCTGAAGTTCAGAGCCAGCATGCAGAAGTAACAGAGACGTCGTCAACTGGACTAAAAGCCTGCTCTGCTATATCCAGCATCGACTCCATCTCACGTTGTTTGTGGACCAGAAAGTGGATAAACTCAGCCGAGGAGGCCCCCAGAAATACATCGACAGCCTCCCTAAGACATCTAAACCCCCATAAAGACGCTGTTTATGGACTTTGAACCCTCTGGATAGAGAGTAACACTGTATAGCTCTACCTACTGTGCACGACGTGCAGACAAGTCAGCTAAAAAAACATCTGTGGTTTGTTTACATGTATTGCTGAACGTGCTCAATCATCCAGGTGTCTGTTCGTTTACTAAGATACTTATACAAGATGGCTACATCCAAATATCACTATATGTGCACTGTAAATTAGAAACGATTCCAGCTGGATGTTGGTGTTGCTGTTACCACATATGGCCTGGCCCTTTATCTGTGTACTGTTGCTGTTCTAACATTCGGTTCTTTAAAGCTCTTATGGGCCAGTAAGTAACTTTCAAACTGCAATCATATTTTTAAGTACATGTTAACCCACGTGAGTTTCGGTAACAATATAACCATTTAGTTCACTGTTGATACAGTACAGAGTTGGCATTATTCAGTTATTCCAAAGTTGATATTCAGTCTTCGTAGCCATATTTTTTTGGGGGCTATATGGATAAGCCAAAATGTTATTAGAGAGGTGCTTAAATGTATTTTACTTCGGAGTCACGTGATTGACTACATGAAGAAGCCCCGCCAGGCGCATGCGCGTCATTACGTCCGCGCATGTCGCACTGAACGGGCTGGAGGGCGCAATGGTAAGTAGAACTTGCAGGTAAGTGTTTTAAACAACTTTCCCTGCAGAGTATTTAACTCCGTAATGCTGGCTCAAGTAGTCAGTCGGGGTTTTAGAGCTGGATAGGTCCGGACGGAGGGTTGGCTCAAAGCGTGGGTCCAGCGACGACTCGCACTTTCGATCGGGTCGGGAGATAAGTGCGGCAACTCCGGTTCCGATACCGGGTGCCGTTTCACTGGCAGCTGAAGTCAATAGCGAATCCTCTAGGATAGTTCCTCAAACTGATCATTTGCAGGCTGAGCTGCTGAGAGCCACAGGAAGGCTAAACAAAAATCAAACAGGCCAGTATTATCAGACGAGTCTGATCAAGCTGGTGACTCTCCCCCAGGTACTAAATAACTGTGGGGCAGAATGCAACACTAGAAGATATGTTCAGATCAGAATCTGATACAACAAGGGGCTAAGTGCCCCATACTACTTCCCCCAGCTGCTGAGGCAGCAGGGCCCTTATGAAGGGGACTATATGGAATACCGCCAAGCGGAGTTCCTTCCAGCGCCTGGTATAGGACTGGGGGATGCCTCCCTGGATTATCAATTGGGAGATGCGGGGCCGGATGCAGCTGACCCTGAGTCTGGTGTCCCTGCTTATGTGCAAACACCAGAGCACAAGAGCCACGCTCCGGGTGTCCCGGACATAGTGATGATAACCATATAACCATATAACAATTACAGCACGGAAACAGGCACTCTCGGCCCTTCCAGTCCATGCCGACCATTTATTTTCCCCTAGTCCCATCTACCTGCACTCAGACTATACCCCTCCTTCCCTTCCCATCCATATACCTATCCACTTTACTTTTAAATGTTAAAATCGATCCTGCCTCCATCACTTCTGCTGGAAGCTCATTCCACACAGCGAACCACTCTCTGAGTAAAGAAGTCCCCCCTCATGTTACCCCTAAACCTCTGTCCCTTAATTCTCATGTCATGCCCTCTTGATTTGTAATCTTCCCTACCCCAATGGGAAAGCTTATTCACGTCAACTCTGTCTATCCCTTTCATCATTTTAAAACCTCAATAAGTCCCCCCCCTTAACCTTCTGCGCTCCAAAGAATAAAGACTTAACTTGTTCAACCTTTCTCTGTAACTTAGTTGCTGGAACCCAGGCATCATTCTAGTAAATCTCCTCTGTACTCTCTCTATTTTGTTGACCATTACTTCCTATAATTAGGGCGAGCCAAAATAGTACACCAGACTCCAAAAAGTCTAACCAAAGCCTTGTACAATTTTAACATTACTTCCCTACTCCTATATTCAATGCTCTGATTTTATTGAAGGCAAGCACACCAAAGGCTTTCTTTACCACCCTATCTACATGCGATTTTAATTTTTTTTTTTTCCACCTTCAGGAACTATGCACAGTTATTCCGAGATCCCTCTGTTCCATTCCACCCCCTTCCTCAACTCCCTACTCATTTACCACAGTACGTCCTATTTTGATTTGTCCTGCCAAGATGTAGCATTTCACACTTAATCACCTTAAACTCCATCAGCCATCTTACAGCCCACAAATTTCCAAATGGCCCAAATCTCTGTAACTTTGAAAATCTATTTCATTATCCACAACCAACACCTATCTTAAGTATCATCTGAATACTTACTTATCCAATTTTCCACCCCATAATCCAGATCATTGATGTACATGACAAACAACAGTGGACCCAACACAGATCCCCGAGGCATCCCACTGATCACCGGCTTCCAAACTGACAAACAGCCATCCACCATTACTCTCTGACATCTCCCATTCAGCCACTGTTGAATCCATCTTGCTACTCCGCCATTAACACCCAAAGATTGAACTTTCTTAACCAACTATTCCATGGGAACCTGTGAAAGGCCTTACTGAAATCCATATAGACAACAACCACTGCAAACGCCCTCATCAATTTCCCTAGTTACCTCTTCAAAAAATTCAAGAAGTTTGTCAAAACATGACCTTCCAGCACAAAATCCATGTTGACTGATTCCTGATCAAGACCCTGTTTATCCAGATGCATATATATATTATCTCTAAGTTATCCTTTCCATTAATTTTTGCCCCACCATTGACGTCAATCTAACATGTCTATAAATGCTAGGTTATATTATTTGAACCCGTTTTAAACAATGGAACAAACACGCGCAGTACAACCAATCCTCCGGCACTAAAGTATTCCCGTTTACCTAATGACTTTGAAATATTTCTGTCATAGCTCCTGCTATTTCTACATTAACTTCCCTCAATGTCCTAGGAATATCCTGTCAGGACCTGGAGACTTATCCAAATATTTATATTTTTCAAAAGTGTCAGTACTTCCTCCTCTTTGAATCTCATAGTTTCCATAGCTACTCTACTTTTTCCTAACCTCACAGATTACAATATCCTTCTCCTTGGTGAATACCAAAGAAAATAATTGTTATAAAAAAAAAAAAAAAAAAAAACAATAACCTCCCCCATCTCTTTGCTCAGCCAGAAGCTTGTCCCTCTGGCCTCTCTAATGGTCCAATTTTTATCCCCTTTTTTTTTTTTTTTTTTTTTTTTTTTTGGGTTTTTTTTTTTTTTTTTTTTTTTGGTTTTTTTTTTTTTTATTTTTTTTTTTTTGGTTTTTTTTTTGGGGTTTTGGGGGGGGGGGTTTTTTTTTGTTATCCTTTGCTATTAATATAGCTGTAAAACCCCTTTGGATTTACTTTCACCTTATTTTCAAAAGCAAACTCCATATCTTCTTTTTAGCCTTTCTAATTTATTTCTTCTTAAGATTCTTTTTACATTCTTTATACTCCTCTAGCACCTCCCATTTACTCCATCCTCCTATAATCATTGTAGATATCTCTCTATTTTTTTTGAAACAAGTGGTCCAATTTTCCCTGAAACCATGGCTCTTTCCAATTTTTACTATGCTCATTCCATTTTTACCACACGTCCCTCAAACAGGTGGCGCACGATCACTGCATTTCACCATGGACCAAGGGACCCGTGTATAACTCAATTACATAAAGAATGTTGGCTATGCTTGCGCAACGCTTTCTTAGATGTTAATTGTCTTCGAAAATCGCCATCAGGCCGACCCTAATCAAACGTTTGCTGCGCACTGAAGGTGACCAAAGTCCAAATGCCTGACCACCACTTTGTAAGATCTCGTGAAAACAAATCTGGATATTGACGAGAGGCAAAAACCATCGGTTCCTGTGCTGGCCCTGCAGGGGGAGACCAGGTGCAAACGAGGATAACCACCGCGCAGTTTTGCCTACTACCCCGATACGGCCAGAAAACAGCTACAAGCCACCAGAGGGGTACAGGTACATTGTGATCAGGTTAAGCAATCAGGTGTGCAACCCATCCTATTACAAATTGTAACAAAGGTATCTTACAATTGTTTATACTGAATGGTGCTGTATAAATCTAATATGTTTTAACTAAATACTCTCTGTCCGGTTCTACCATTGAGTTTAATCTCAGGGGATAGATCCACCTCACCACACAAGCTAGTAAAAATTTGGTGTTTTTCTGCTCCAAAAACTGAGCAGGTAAATGTGGGGATTCAGAAATTAATCCCGAACAGGTGTGGGATTGAAAAAGCCATTCCATCATCCTACAACAATTTGTGGTCTAATATTTTTCCCAGACCTAAAAAAAGATGGAGGTTGTAGAGTAATTCTGCACCTCACCATTAAATGCTTAGTTCTCTAAGGCATTTTAAAATGGGCACATTCGTTATGCAAGCCAGCAGATGTCACAAGGTTGTTATATGGCACCATTGATAACAAGATGCCTGATATTCGGTGCCAATTCATGCTCATTATCGCAGGTACTTAAATTTGATTGGATGGGACAGCTGTGGCAATATAAAGCATTGGCCTAATGGATTAAGTTCAGCACCTAGGCTATTTACTAATAGTCAAACCTTGCTGTGGCTATTGAGGGCCCACAATCACGTTTGTCATGGCTTATTTAGAAGATATCTTAATGTGTCCAGCAACACTACAGAGTCCGCTGAGGAATCATAGAACATAGAAACATCGAAATTAGGTGCAGGAGCATGGCCATTCGGCCCCTTCGAGCTTGCACCGCCATTTCAATAAATCATGGCTGATCACCAACTCAGTATCCTGTACCCTGCCTTCTCTCCAACCCCCTGATCCCCTTAGCAAAGGGCCAATCCAACTCACTCATAAATATAGCCAATGAACTGGCCTCAACTACCTTCTGTGGCAGAGAATTCCACAAGATCCACCACTCTCTGTGTGAAAAACGATTTTCTCATCTCGGACCTAAAAGACTTCCCCCCTTTCCTAAACAGTGAACCCCTTGTCCTGGACTCCCCAACATCGGAACAATCTTTCCTGCCTCTAGCCTGTCCAACCCCATAAGAATTTTGTAAGTTAGGTGACTTTCATGAGATCACCCCTCAATCTCTAATACCAGCGAGTACAAGCCAAGTCTATCCAGTCTTTCTTCATAAGGCAGTCGTGCCAACCAGGAATCAGTCTGCTGACCCTCTCTTACTCCCACTATGGCATGATTGTCCTTTCCTCGGATTAGGAGACCAAAACTGTACGCAATACTCCTGGGTGTGGCCTCACCAAGACTCTGTACAACTGCAGAAAACTCTCAGCTCTTGAACTCAATCCTTTGCTATGAATGCCAACATAACCATTCGCTCTCTTCACAGCCTGCTAGTCTACTTGTTGGGTAGATGGACTGACCCAGAAAACTTGCTTCTCCACACACTTGAATAAAAATCAGAATTATTGGGGCATTTTATGTTTTAAAAAGCATATTGCTCCACAATTACTGATTTACAACGTTCAAACTCGAGATAGATAACACACAGCTGTGGCATGTATTAATCATATGGAGAGCAAGATTCAGTGTTATGGATAACTTGGCTAATGTTATCTGGCAAGGGTGTAATTCAAGAATCTGGTTCTCCAACTATCGACCAGGTATAACAAAGTGTAGCTGACCTTAGTCGAGAAAGTTTAATGACAATATAGACTGATGTAGAATGCTAAAATATTTCAAACTATTTTTACTCGATTTTGATTGCCAGATATTGATCTCTTCGCATCCCGCTGAATCACCAGTTCCTAAATATGTCTTCTTGTGAGTCCAGATCCAGGAGCGGTAGCTGTTGATGCGTTCTTGTTACATTGGGGCACTCATACATTTATGCATTTCCTCCATTCTGTCTGATTGCGAAATTTCTCACAACATAGAGGTGACTCAGCCACCGGCGTTTGGTGGTCCAGATTGGCCAACACAACCAGGGTATTGCATTGGTACTGAGAATGATTGCACAGCCATTTATGATGATTCCCAGCTGCAGTAATTTGTTGAGCATCTGGTTACAGAGAAAAGTCACCCCTTACATGACCACATCATTTGTAGGTCTGTGCAGATCTGACCAGACCAATCCCATAGCCTTGGATTTAGCGAACCGACCATGAGGTTACACACTGCAGGCTGGAGAAATAAACACTAAAAACCAATACATGGTGCACAAAACGAAATGGGAGATGCCTGTTAAACACTCCATATATCCTTATGAAACGCTAGCATATGTGATTGTTGGAGTTCCTTGCAAAATTGCATTTTGAAGAGCACCTCAGTTACAGTGCTATTAACAACTGCTTGCAGTGCATTTTTCCTCATATTTAAGGGCAGACTTCAAACAACAACCAATCGGGTCTCATCCGTTAGTATCCGGTTTACTGAGAGGAATTTTTTTTAAACAAAAACCCTCCTCAGCCCAATACACAAGCAACCTGGGATATCAGTATAGTTCTCACAATTGCTTCGCAATGGACCTCCTCGCTCCAAAATATGTCCATTATCTTTGCAAAAATTAACTATTAAGGTGGTTATGCAAAATGTGCGGTATCAGCACAACGTGTACAACCATTACATTTGTTAAGAATAGATTGGATGTCA